>JARHVA010002507.1:1392500-1992500 GCA_037957365.1 Torreya grandis
GCATTCTTTTATTTAAGGAGGTGCACCTTAACCATCGATGGTTAGGGTGATCAACAATGATCATCCTAACTATCGATGATCAAGGGTGAAGGGTAAAAGGGATAGAAGGTAAGGTTAAGCTAGTTGAATTAAAATGACTATGGGTGAACTTAGTTAGGGGTTTAAAGGTTGAATAGTCCTAAAGGTATCCTAAGGTAGTCAAAGGCTACTTCAACATTTAGAATTATTGTGTGCATATTTTTGGTGTCTACAAAAATTGATGTTGGTCAAAGGTTTTTTGGTTTCCCCATGTATGGGAGGAGTTGTTCCTACTCAAACCAATAGGAAATGAGGTAAATAAAAATTGGGTGTAGGTTTGATAAGGTTGGTAAAGGTGATGGCTAAGGTAGAATGTCATTATGGTGGGTGATACGCTAGGCACAAAAGTGTAAACAAGCACACAAAGTGTCATAAAAGGTGTGATATCCAAGATCATGCAAAGATAAGGTTTTCATGGTTGATAATAATAAAGGTTAGTGCTAAGGTATAAGTGACTAGTGTATTATGTGATCAAATTTAGGTATTATGACTAGGTACACTTGCTAGTCTCTTAGGCAAGATTAGCATTTCCATGGGTATCCAAGGTAGGAAGTGAACCCATGGAAAAAACAAATAGTCAAGTGTCATAGGTATATGAGGTAGGAAGTGATATTGAAAGACACATATGAGTTAGGTAAGCATGAGGTGGTGTTGATTCAGAAGGGTCAACATGGTAAGGTTATCACTACTATTAAAATACTAGGTAAAAGTGATCATAAAAAAACATACTAGTTGGACCAAAATGGACCAACAACAAGGTGGTTGAGGTGGGTGGAGAAGGTAGTCTCCATGTGTGGAAAAATTGGGTTGGGTTTGCTAAAATGGTTTTACTAAGGGTTAAGTGTCAAAATGGGGTATCCTAACTGTCAATGGTTAGGGTGCAAAAGGGAGATTGTCTATGGTCACCCTGACCATTGATGGTCAGGGTGGGAACCCTAAAAATACATGGGTTAAAAGTGAAAATGGATTTGATTTTTACCCACTATGATTTTGCTTGTTTTGAATTTGTGTCCTATTTTCTTGATATTTTAGTGTTTTACTATGTGAGATCTAGTTGAACATTTGGATAAGTTAGTATCTAGTCATTGGTTGGAGTCACATGTTTGAGGTGATTTCCTAGGTCTAAGATGTAAGGAGCATGTGGTTTTTAAGTGGTATGCCCTAAGGAGGGTTTTTGTTTATTTTAGGTAAATGGGTGGGTGGAATTGGGAATTGGTGGATTGGGTAGTTAAATTAGGTTGAGTAAAGGTATAGGGTAGAAAAGTTAGTGGTTTCATATATTTTAGGGTAGCTTGGAGGTGGGATAGGGTTTGGGCATTCTAACCATGGAATGCCCATAGTGATCGTCAATGGTCAGGGTTGACCATTGATAGGTGATACCCTTAGAGAAAAAAAGGCCTGATCGTTGGTGGTCATCATGACCATTAGTGGTTGATTAAGGATAAAATGGTTATTGATAAATGTTTAATGGTTAAGGCAAATAGAAATTTTCTTTTAGTAAGGCTTGTACTATATAAAGTAATTTATAAAGTATAAGGTAGATGGTTAAAGAGGAATAAAATAATAGGCCAGGTGTTTGAAATGCTTGAAGGTGTGTGGAATAGAGAAAATGCAAAGTGTAGGTTGAGCTAGTGTAATTGTCAAATAAGGATGACATGTTAACAAAGGGTTAAGGTGTCAAGTGTAAGCTAGGATAGGATGGTTGAAATATTTGGGTTGGGGTAGGCATTATAAGAGAAGGTAGTGAGGTATTGGTTGGTTAAGCTAGGGTAGGCATCAAAAATTTTGGTAGGTGAGGGTTGGTAGAGGTAAGGTGGTATAGGTAACAAGTGTAGGTTAGGGTAGGATAGGTTGATTTAGGTTAGCATAGGTTGGTAAAGAAATATCATTGGAAATGAGAAATGATAACACATGCTAAAATTTATCTTTACAAGTGTGAGAGTAGGTCTAGATGAGGGATCGAGTCCCTAGGATCTTTGTAAATATTCAACATGGGATGACCCTAGTTCACTTAACCCATATGGATGAGGTGGGGTTGGGAGCTATGATGCACTACCAAGATGTGCCCTGGGACACATTTATAGTTATGGCACTGATTTAGAGATGGAAAATTATTATAAACACCTTCCTACTTTTGACTAGTGAGATGACCATTCTTCTAGAGGATATGCATAGGATCACCTAAATTCTACTATATGGTGATTTGATCTACCATATCAAGCATGAAGAATCAGATGATCAAGTTAAGATCTTGTATGGAGATGACAATGATCTGGTTAGATGAAAAATTAATGGATTTAGGTATACAACACTATATCAAAGGGCTCCAACTGAGAGCAGACTCATGACCATGCTCATGATTGTAGTGACATGCTTTGGGATTCCTAACACAAGTAGTAGGAGTTTTTTTATTTGCTATTGGGGGTACTAGTCAAGCTATTACTAGGGCAAACTATTTTTGGTTGGGTACATGTTTTACTAGTGCATATCTACAAAGAGCTATGGGGGTTTAGACCCCATACAAGATATGGCATCAACGTCAGCATGGTTTTACATTATTAGGCCTATGAGCATATTCAGGTACTAAGGCTAGTAGGGTTTTTGTGGGTTAGTTACACATAGATTGAATTCCCTATTGGCTTTATGTGATGGAGGGGGACTTTGATGCATAGGTGCAGGAGTTGGTGCCCATGACATGTAGTGGTTTAGGGGTACACTAGGTGCACTAGTGGTTGGAAACACCACCTGGAGGTTATACATTTAGTTTTTAGTATGGCCAGGTTACAAGAGATAAACACTCTCCCTTTAGAGCTATAAATGGATAATCGATAGGTGAGATGGAGAGGTATAAATTATTCTATTTGATAGGTTACATCAATAATTTGGTCTGGTATAGGGTATTTTGGGTCCATTGTTTAGATATAGGAGAGAGGATTAAGAAATCCTATTGCTAGTGTCACAGCCTATTCCTATAATTTTAGATGGTGTGTATGAGGAGCTGCCAATTAGGACTCTAATAGATGATTCCAAATTTTTAGGTAGGTACATGACATTGTACTAGCCCATATACGTAGCTAAAAACATTAGTGGAGATGATGGAGGCATGAGGTTGATGGTTATGGATCTAATTAGCCATGATAGATAGGTAGGGGAGGCTTTGGCCACAACATAGGGACATGTATAGGTTTTATAGGGGTAGGTAGCCACACTATAGGGCCAAATTATCACATTATAGGGCTAGGTTATGACCTTTTAAGGTTAGCTTGCTACTATCATAGGTGAGAGGGATCAGGCTAGGACCTCTCTAGGCTTGGTGACTTAGGAGAGGGACTCTTATGGTAAAGAGGAGGAAGAGTAGTAGTAGGATAGGTAGCACCACTAAGCTTTACCCCTACAACATGATATCTAGATATAGTGGAGGATCTATGGTACTATGAGGTTATTATTTTGGCATAGTGTCTAAATGAGCTTTGATGGGGTGAGTGTAGGGCTAGCTTAATAGGGGGAGCTAGTTTAGTGACACTAGGGCAATGGTCAACATTTGTACCTAGACAAGCAGGGATAGGTGGTGGACCAATAGGCACAATAGGTGGACAAGCATTAGTACCTAGTAGAACTCTAAGAGGTGGTGGTGCCTTTGGGGTATATACAAAGTTAGATATGTATATTGACCTTTATATATCATTTTGATTCTAGTTTGTGAGTCAATGTGGTGAGATGTACATTTTTGAGAGAGTTATCTATTTATCTATATGTACACATTGCTATGATCATTTGACTTACGAGCTTATATATGTGTTATTCATGTTCATGTGCATGGTTTTATGGTTGATGGTTTGATGTTGATGATTAATGCTTATGATGTGATGCTTACATGTTATCATGGATTATACTTATGTTATGGATGCTTAGCTTAGGCATAAGATGATTTGGATTTATGGTTATGTTTATGACATGTTAAATCTTGCATTAGTAGACTTTAGACATGTGGTGAAGAATGGTTGCATGTGTAAATGCTTATGGATGGTATTGCTTTATGATATTGGTCATGTTTATGGTTGTTGTTATGGTTATGCTTATGACATGATAATATTTAATGAGTATTTTAGATTTAATTATGTTTATACATGTTAACATTGATTTTATTGCTTATGGATGTGATTATCATGTACAATATGGTAATGGGTATGGTTATGCTTATGCTTATGGTACTTTGTTGTTAATGTTTATGATAAAACACATGAGATAGTTTAATTAACAACACTAGATAGGAAATAATATAATATAATCAAGAGGTGAATGCCATAATGAAAATATCAAATAGTCATGATAGGATGAGCAAAGAGTACGATGCTTCTTTATTGACAAGAACTAAAACAAAATTGAAGTTGGATTGGCTTAGTGAACACAATCCCTTCAAATGATTCATAATAGCATTCGTTGGTTGGTGGAAAGGTGTCTTGACCACATAATGTCAAGTAAGATAAATAATCCCTTGCATATAGTGGAAAGGGGAGATGGGTGAAAATGGAACCTTGTTGCGAGACTAGCATGCCTCTGATATAAGTGTCTGAAAGACCAATGTAAATAAGCCTATACCAAAAAGTGTAGACTAATCAATGTGAGAAGTCTAATTACATAATTTGATTATGGATTCTACCTTATATTGATATTTGAGAGATAATTGTATCTTTCAAGATTATTTTTCCTTTGTTTTGATTGTGATAAATGGTATTTTTCTAATTATTATATGTGGGAAGTTGATCGATGAGGGAAGCTTCCTAGAAATTGCTATTATTTTGAAAAATGCTGAATCAACCATCCTTTGAGGGAGTGGTCTAAGTGTATATGCTTTGTTCAATGCATGTTATAGTTTTCTTTAGAGAAAGCATCCCACATTACATTACATTATGTAAATTTCAAAGAGGTTTTCAATAAATATCCTTCAAGGAAGCAATCTATGGATGCTGGGAATGACCCATGATGACTAATGAGAGGAATTTTATTATTTTGATTTGATTTTTCTTGACATATACTTATTTAGGCTGGCTTAGTGGTTCACTTGTATGAAGGCAAAACTAAAATCATAGGAATGTTGATTAGTTATGAAGAGGTTTAGGTGATAATGACCATCGGAATCCATCCTGTGAAGGTATGGAAAGTACCATGAGAACCATGCCATGGGTAGAGTCATGATACCCATTATTTAAGATAAGGATATATAGGTGATAGTTGATCACATGATTCAATGTTAATTGGTTGACCTTAGAATATGGGGATGGAATATTGGTGGATATCAAGGGATGAGCTTAAGTTAGATGAAAGGTGAACGAGATCCTTATCAACAAAAGAATGGATGAAAATGTGAAGCATTAAGGGGATTAAGTTTTGGGTGGCCTTTAAGAGAAGAAAATTGATAAGATCCTAATCCATACTTATGGGTTATGACATAAGGTCCAAGACAATTAAAAGCAAACTTGTCCCACTTTCTTTTCCCCATATTGGTGACACGTTGATTTTATTTTAGGATGAGGTCTTTGATATTAATTCCCATATTTTAAGATTTTTGTTATAGGCACATTTTATATGTTCTTGGTAGATGTGAAGATGAGTAAGGGTTGTTAGATGAATCTCGTTAAGTAGCTTGAGTTGGGATAAATGGTGCTAATGATAATCATCCTCTGAAATAAGCTCTTGTAAAGATATACAAAGAGAAGGGATTTGGACTTCAAGAGGCAATACAACATCTAATTCAAATACAAGAGAAAATAGGGTAGCACCTATGGGGGCTTGAAAGATTATATGATATTCCCATAAGGTGAAGGGGATGTGTAAATTCCAATCTTGACCTGATTCATTGACCATTTTAGTTAACATGTTATTAAGAGTTTTATTGAGGTTCCTGCTTGTCCATTAGCTTAAGGGTGATAGGGCAAGGAGAAACTTAAATTAGTGTTGAATGTATCACATAAACATTGGACTTGCTTGTTCTTAAAGTATTTACCATTGTTGGTGATAATCTTATGAGGAACACCAAAGTGGAAGATGATATGATGGTTGATAAATTAAATAATCTTTTCTGCCTTGGTTGAGACTAGAGGAATAGACTCTACCCACTTGGTAGAATACTTATTTATGGTGATAATTAAATGGTTTCACTGTGAGGAATGAGGGTTGATTTCACCAATAAGGTCTAGACCCCATTGTGAAAAGGGCCAAAATTTGATAGAGACACAAAGGCTATGGCTAGGTTTGTGATGAAAATTAGCATGTTGCTAACACTTAACACACTTTTTCACATAGTCATATGAATCTTGGTTAAGGGTAAGCTAGTAATAACCAAGACAAAGGATGCACTTATCTATAGTGAGGCCACTAAAGTGACCCCCATAGATGTCATCATGCATTTCCTTGATAGCATGAGAGGCTTCTTAACTAAGTAGGCAATAGAAGAAGAGGCCATCAAAGTGATGATTATAGAGGATTCCTCCCATAATGGTATAGTGAGAGATACTATGGATAAACAATCTTTAAACATTCCTATATATTCTAGAAGGAACTATGCCAAGGTTAAGATAGTTAAAGGTTTGTTGACACCAAAGGTCAAGTTGGGTCTCCTCCACATTAAAATGGTGGGAGAATCTAGTTTGACATAGGATGGTTAGGTAAGCCTATGGATAATGAAAGATAGCTTAGAGTTCAAGTATGAAGATGGGATTTATGATGTAAGGGAAGCCATAGTGTCAGTGAACTTTTTGGTGGATTACGGGTTGACTGGATGTGGTAGTGATCAAATAATGTTAAGAGTTCATCAACTAGTTATTTTTACTATTGAAAAACATCATTTTTACACTGGTAAGAGCCATTGATTTAATTGACCACAAGTTGGGAGTTACCAATGATATTGATTATTTTGACTCCTAGGGATAAGTAAATTTGAAGGCCTATCACTAGGGCTTCATACTCAACCATATTGTTAGTACATTCAAAATCAAGCTTGAAGGACAAAGGGAGAGGTTCACCATCAAAGGGGATAATAATGATACCTACTCCCCCACCATGCTAACATTTTAATCCATTAAAAAAAATGGTAAATTGATAGATGAAATCAACTTGAGAGAAGGTCATGATAGACTCATCGAGAAACTCAAGGGGAGGAGGTTGGTTATCTACTAACGATGCCTCAGCCAATTAGTCAATAATGACTTGCTTCTTAATGAAATTATACTAAAGGAACTCAAGATCAAACTCTAATAAGAGTATGAGCCACTTGGCCATACACTAGATTTGATATGGCTTGGAGTGCATGTACTTGAGTGGGTTAGTGTCGGTTATGACATAGGTTTTATGGTTAAGAAGGTAGTGGTGAAGCTTGGTGGCCACAAAGACTAATGGTAAGTATATTTTTTTAGTATGAGTGTACCAAGTCTTATATTTCAAGGTGTGTAGCTAATATAATATATGGCTTGATCTCTAAGTTGTTCATCTCAGTGAGCCAACATTTTCCCTAGGGTAGGGTCGATGGCAGAGATATAAATATAAAAGGGTTGGTTATTCTTAAGAGGGGTAAGGATAGTTGGTGATAAAAGGTACTTTTTGAGTGAATCAAAGGCCTTTTTAACAATTGATATTCTATTTGAAAGAGATGTCCTTATTTGGAAGGTGGTGGAATGGCTAGCACTTATCCAAAAGTTGGGAGATGAAATGATGAATAGATTGTAGTTTCCCCTACAAGCTAAAAAGTTGCTTGTGGTTGGTTAGGGGAAGCATGTCTTGGATCACTTTGATTTTGGCAAGATAAAATTTTATTCCATAAATATAAATAATGAATCTAAGAAGATTTATTGATAAGACCCCAAAAATACACTTCTTAGGGTTAAGGCAGACATGGTAATGGATAAGTCTCTCAAAGATGATCTTAAGAATGGATAAGTGATCCTTTTAGAATTTGGATTTTCTAAGAAGGTCATCCACATAGTCCTCTATAATCTTATGGATTAGGTCATGAAAAATGTATGTTATGGCATGTTGGTAGGTTGAAATAGTGTTATTTAACCTGAAAGGCATGACTCTATAGCCAAAGGTTCCTTAAGGGGTGGTAAAGGTAGTTTTATGTTGATCTTCAAGATCAATCAAGATATGACTATAGCCTGAGAACCCATCCATAAGAGATAACATCTCATGGCCTACTATAAGATCAACAAGTTGGTTTATGCTTAGTAGGGGGAAGTCATCTTTGGGGTAGGTAAAGTTAAGGTTATGAAAGTCCACACAAATGCATAGTCCCCTTGTGGCTTTAATGAAAATTATAACATTTGAGACCCATTATGGGTAGTCAATAAGTTAAATGAAGTTGATAGATAGAAGATGATAAATCTCTTCTTTGACAAGAAGGGATATGTGAAGATGCATGTATTAGATCTTTTTCTTGATAGGTTTGGTGTCATGATGAGTGACTATGTTATGGGCAGCGATGGTGGGGTCAATTCTAGGCATATCACTATAAGACCAAATGAATGTTATGCTACGGTTTTGGAGGAAGGATGGGAAGTCCCAAATTTACTCGATATTCATTGTTTAACCAACTTGAAAATGTGTGGGTTGTTCAAATTACCCAATTTGATATCCATGGTGGATTCATTCAACATGGTCAAAGACTTAGGAGGAAGGGATCTATGGATTAAAGAATTTGGGGCATCAAGGTAGGTGATAATGGAATCATCATCTTGACACTAAATGATGTTAATGGTAGGAGAGTCTTCTTATATCATCTTAGGATGGGTCAAAGGGATGGTTATAATTTCCCCCTCCTAATAAGTCAGGGGTTTAAGGTTGATCATGTTGATGGAAAAAAATTTAGGTGGGATGATGTCATCATCCTCACACGTAAGTAGAGGTGAGGTCAATAAGGAAAGGTTATCCTTCTCAATAATGGCAGTGTTAGGTTATTTAGATTTATTCTTATTAGGTAAGATAAAACTAAGTCCATGCTTCTCATGTGACTTTTTAGTTTTGATGGTGACCAATTCATGTGGTCCATGCTCATATCACCCAAGACCAAAGCCTTTCTAAGCACAACAATGAAGTTATGTGTTGGTAAAGTTTGGTTTATCTAGGTAAGAGAAACTGGTGGTGAATGGTTGAGGTGATAGAGATGTGGTAGGAGCACTAAGGGATTTATCAAGTCCCAAATAAATAAAAATGGGTTTAATGGTGGGGAGGTCCAAAAGGAATGATATTTTTGACATTAGGGTCATATCCCTATTGGTTGGTAAGTTTCCCATACTCGTAAGGAGTAGGGAAAGTGTCCATGGTGAGAAGGTGATACTCCCTCAACAAAAGTTGATGGAACATTAATTCCAAAGGGTCTATGGTAGGAATTTGGTGTGAATGTATAGAGGAGCTAGTTGATGCCTCATCGGTAGAAGGGGATATGATATCTGCTTTGGTGGTTAAAGGTTGGATTTTAGTTGTTAAGGGTGTGCTAGATGGGGGTATGAGGACATCATTGGGGTGGTAAGTCATGTTGCATGTTGAGAAAGGACTTGGGTCAACTTGGATGGTGATGACCTAGCCCTCATGTTCAAACTTAATGCAATGGTAGAGGGTATAGGGAATTTAACCCATGGAATGAATCTAAGGTCATCCAACTATGATGTTGGATTGGAATTTACCTTCTATAACATAGAATAGTTTATTGAGTGTGTGGGGTCCTACATTGATATGAAGGATGATAATTCCTAAAGTAGTGACCATAGTATCATTGAAGGAATGAAGGATAGCTAAGGATTTAGACATAACATTATCTAACAGGTTGAGTTGGTTATAGGCATGAGAGGATATGTTGTTTATGCTAGCTCCCCATCAATCATGACCTATTTGATGTAGGTTTGGTTGATGTAGGTAGTGATAAAGAGAGAAGGATCTGGGTCCTTAGGATGGATGGAGGGTATTTTAAAATCCTTGAAGGTAACAAGGTTGGAGATTTGAAGGACACCAATGAATGTTGTTAAAGTTTGAGGGTCTTTATGTTGGACCTTAATGGATTACAAAGTCTCCATTAGTGCCTGGTAGTGATGGGGAGAGGTAGAGATTAACTCATACAATCTCATCTTCATCAACGTTTGATGAAGTTTTTTGAGGGTCACTCTCCTAATGGATTTTGAGGGGTTTGATTAGGAGGCACCTAAGATAGACACATTGGGTTTGGTTGAAGATGGAGAAGGTTTAGTGAAGGTTGGTTTGGAATTTGAAGAGGGGTGTGTCCAAGAAATAGACACCTTAGCCTTCCCCTTACCTTTTTTCTATTCTCTTGTGACCATGCTGATGGTATGGATAGAAGGAGAGGTTGAGCTAGAGGATTGGTTAGATTTGTCTTCACTCTAAGGTGAGCATGGAGGAGTAGGTGAGTGTTGGGTAGGTATGGTGGGTGGTTGGATAGGTATGTGGGTCACAAGGGGTTCATTTGTTAACAAATCACCCTCTTCCTAAATTTGATGGATGATGGTTTAGAGAGCTTTGTAGTTCTCCATATCATGGCCTAGTGTCTTATGATAAGAGCACACATGGTGGTCATTATACCAGGTAGGTTTTAAATCTAGATGATTAAATGGCATGATAGGAGGTAAGGTTAAACATGAAGTTTACAATAACCTATGAATAATGGTCAAATATGATTCAACCATAAATGGTAAAGGTTTAGCAATTTTTTCTTTGAAGGTTGAAGTAGGAGTTGGTTTAAGGCTAGGTTTGGTAGTAGGTGCCTTGGGTAAGGTGGTACACTTTGTTAATGGCTTTGGTTTAGGTAAGGAGGTTGATGAGCTAGAGGTAAAATATTTCAAGGTAGGCAACCTAGGTATTATTAGTGTGTAAAGAGAGGTGTGTCAAAAATTAGTTGTGAAGGTGTAATCAAGAGAGGTAGTGAGGCTTTGGTAGAGGTAACTAGCTTCCTATTCAAGGTAGAGGGATGAGGCCCTACAATGGAGGGTAAATTTTGGGTATTTTAGACTTTATGTGGCTTCACCTCTTTAGTTGCTTTGGTCTAGTGTTTTTTTGGTGGGCTTAAAGGGGTTAGGTCCACTTTCTCAGACAAGTGACTAAGGATTGATGTAGGGAGGATACCAAAATTATTGGAAGACATAGTTAGGATGATAGGAGAGGGCTTGGATACTTGGGTCTTAGTTGGCTTAAGTGGTTGAGGGTTTATTGGTTTAGTGAATGGTTTAGTTAATTGGTTAGAGGGTTTGGTTGTTTGGGTATATATGGTAAGAGGTTGTTCAATAGTAGTGGTAGGTTGGTCTGATCAAGAAAGTGTTAGAGGTTCTTGTTGGGTAATATAAGGGAGGCCTAATTACTACCAGAAGGTGGCTTGATCCATGTCAAGGTTGGAGATAACTCCAAATTCAGCACTAGCCTAGAGAAGGGTTTATAGGTGGTTTTAATTATTTGAATGGTAGATCTAAAAAATAAACCCCTAGGTGGATACATAGGGATGGTAACCTCATCCTCTTCTTCAATCAAAGGATGCAAAGTTGAGATAGGTGGTTCCTCTATGGAATGAGTAGGTATGGGGTTTTCTCCTTGGGAATGATCTCTAAAGAGAAATTAGTTTACCCAGTAGATAAAGTCAAGGGTGAGGTGGTAGTGGTTGGTTGTTCTAGTGTATCATTGAGGGTTGATTGGTTTAGTGAAGTGTTTAGTTAGTTGGTTATAGGGTTTGGTTATTTGGGTAGATGTGGTAAGAGGTTGGTCAATAGTAGTAGTAGGTTGGTCTGATTAAGAAAGGGTTAGAGGTTCTTATTAGGTAATATAAGGGAGGCCTAATTTCTACTAGAAGGTGGCTTGATCCATGTTAAGGTTGGAGATAAACTCCAAATTTTGCACTAACCTAGAGAAGGGTTTATAGGTGGGTTTTAATTCTTTGAATGGTAGATCTAAAAAATAATCCCCTAGGTGGAGACATAGGAATGGTAACCTCATCCTCCTCCTCAATCAAAGGATGTAAGGTTGAGATAGGTGGTTCCTCTATGGGAGGAGTAGGCATGGGGGTTTTCTCCTTGGGAATGATCTCTAAAGGGAAATTAGTTTGCCCAGTAGCTAAAGGCAAGGGTGAGGTGGTAGTGGTTGGTTGTTCTAGTGTATTAATTAAAAGGATAGCTAGTGGCTCCACTACCTAAATAAGTGGAGGGGAGAAGATGGTGTTTTCTTAGCTTGGGTATCAAAAAGAATGGAATGTAATTCTACTACCTCAATAAGTAGATAGGGTAGGAGATAAATGGGTTAGTCAACAAGCTCTTTTGTAAAAAGTGTGTCAAGGACCATGTTAATTATATGTGTATCATGAGAGCATTTGAAGTTGTTTCATTCATTCTTGGTAGGAGCATGGTTTGGGAAGGTTTTCCTGAATATATCAAGGGCTTGGTTGATGGTGCATTAGGGTTATCCAATGAAAGTTCCCCCTTGTCAATGAGGGATTAAACAAAGATCTTGAAAGTGTTTCACTTACTGACATCGTGCCCTATCACTTGGTGGAAATCACATAGATCATTATCATTATACAAAATAGGTGCAGGATAAGAGGAGTCAAATTATTGAGGTGGATTGATAGGAAGAAGTTGAATGATATTGGCTTTCAACAACTTCTCTAAGATGGAAGCATAGGATTCTCCAAGTGGAGTGAATTACTTCTGGTTATTTCAGGTTTAGTCCCTCAAGTTTTGCTTTAAGGAACTAGAGCAATTAGATCAGTTGACATAAGGTGGAAGAGCAACTCTTAGGACAACTACATTTGTGCTTCCTTTTCCCTTGGTATTAGTATTGGACTAGTTTCTTGACTTAGAGGAAGAAGGATCGTTGGTTTTATAGTTTAAGTTATTATTTTTGAGCTTAATCTTTCCTTAAATAATAGTTCTATAAATTATGTGCCATAATAAAAGCCTCATCAAAGGTTTAGAATATTTGGACATACAAGGTATAGGACATATGCTTGGCACATGCTCGAATAAAGAGCTCTATGAGTTTAGGTTGAGGCAAGGAAAAATATAGTTGGTTGATTAGGCTCCTCTAATGAGCCACAAAATTGATAATGGATTCATTCTCAGATTGTTGAATAGAGTAGAGGTTGATGATAGACACTTTCTTGGAGATATTGATCAAAAAGTGATCTAAGAAGGTTTGAGCTAGTTGGGTGAAGGAGAAGATGGAATGTCTAGGTAAGTCACTATACCAATCCAAGGCTGAGCTAGCTAAATACATTTGGAAGATGTGGAGGATAAAGGCATCATCATAAGTGATGATATAAAAAGCATGCTTAAATTCCCTAAGGTGCTATTGGGGATCCTCTTTACTTTAAAATTTAGATAACTTGGGAAGTTCCCATTAGGGAGGATATAGATGATAGGTATAAATGGATGGATAAGCACATTAAAAATTTGGTCATACAACAAGATGTTATGAGCACTTGAGATGAATGAATATAAGGTGGTCATCTTGTCCATAATCATCTTTGTTAGGTCCATTTAGGGTTGTGTACCTAAAGGGTTATAAGATGCATATTACTAAGGTGGTTGAGAGACATAGAGATAGTGGGTAGAAGGTTGGGAGGCTTCCACATATAAGTAAGTAGATTATAATGGTTAGGTGGAAGATACATAAGATTAGGTATATTTAGGTGGTTTGGTAGTGGGCACATGCCCTTGTAGACTAGAGATTTGGCCAAAGGTTGGTTTAAGGGGTGATTTTTGGATAGGAGTGATAGTTGGTTTGGTAAATAATGGAAGGGTGGTGACCCTTATATTGATTGGTGGTAAGGTAGAGGGTATGGGCACCACAAAGCTTTTAAGTAGAGTGTTGGTTAATAATTTAAAGGTATCCATAGGAAGGCTAGTAGTGCTAGAGGTAGGCATTCCTATAGTGGAGGAGTGGTTGTTAAGAGTAGAAGGTATAAGGGTGGTGGTAGTTTGGGTTGGTTGGTTTTCAATGGTAGTCTCAAAGGGGTTGTTGGTTGATGAGGAAGCTTGGGTAGTCAATGGTTGTGTAGTGACCATGGCAATAGAGGTACTCCCCATGAGATGGGTGGTATGTCATAAGGTGGATCTATAGATGGGGCTAGAGCTAGAATATGGTAAGATGTGGTTGTAAGATAATATTAGAAGGCTACAAGATTATTGTCTAGGAAAGTATCAAAATTTGTATCTCCTTAAGGAACCTTTTGAGGGAAGGTAGTACTTCTTGAAGGGTGAGAAGAGTATACTATTTTAGAGGTATATTCTATGGATGAAGAGGTAGGTTGGCTTGGTGATAGGTTTTGCTCTACAAGGTCTCTTCATTGATGGTGAGTGAGAACCATGTGAGATAGGGGAGATAGAAAGTACAAACAACCTCACTACTAAAACAAATATAAGACAAGAAAATGATCAAAGAAATCAAATCACACTCTAAAATATGTGTTAAACCCTAAATTTTCTATTAATCTCACTTTTGGATTATGCCTTAAGAAGACATGTGACTGAATTTGGTTTGTAGATTAGGTACTAAAGAGGAAATATAAGGTTGTTTTCAAGTTGTGTTTAGGTGCACAAAATAAATTTATATTGGAATCAATACATGGCTTGGTATTGGGGCCTATCCCCTCACTTCACACACCGCAGTGATAAGGGTGTCAGGTGTTTAGCCAAAATATATTGATATATAGATATTATACTCAACTAGAGAGTTGAGCTAGTCCTCCTTTTGATAATGACCTCCAAGTAGGATCACTGAGAAAGGGAAAGGTTATTTCTAGGTAATGAAATCCTAGTCAAGCCTTGTCTCAAGTTTTTTTGATGTTCAATTGGTGAAAGTGGTTTGGTTTAGTGTGTGCAATAAAGAGTGAGGATATGATATATTAATTTACCTTTTAGTTAAGCTATGTGAACTAAACTTTCAAATAGTTGATGTATGTACATGATTTAAAACCAAAAGAAAATTTTGATTTTATTAATGAGCATAGAATAAAGAGAGAATGCAAGAAAACAAGAACCTAAATAAAGACACAGGGTCCCACTAGGCATGCCAAAATGTTTTAATGAATTTATTGCTTAATTTATAAAGAAGGAAAATGAGAAACTAAGTACGAGTAGGGTTGAACAACCTATTTTATTATGCACACGTTGAAATTAGAAGATTATGAAGAACTCTTTTTTATCTTGGGAGAATGACTTGTAGATAAGAAAGCACTAAAGAAAACTTATTTTTTAGCCAAATAGTTGAGTGGATTGCCTAGTGGTAGCTAGATCCCAGAAGTGAGCTTTCTCAAGGGCTGTCAATCCACATGTTTTAGGTAATTAAGATTATAAACAAAATAGGAAATTACTTGCATCAATAAATCAAAAGGTACTGAAATTGAATACAAGAATGCTTGCTAAGAAAATAGACTAGAAATTATTAAAATAGTGATGAACTAATTAACAATAGTACTAGAGGGTTGGGTCCTACTTCAAAAAAATCAAAAAGGGGTATGTGAATAGGTAGGAACACAAAAAATTAGGTTTGATTAGGTATAGGTAGGTGAAATTAGTTTGCTATTTTTTGGTGCCATAGTGACTGTCAGCAGTTGGGGTGACCATTAGTGGTCAAGATGACCATTGACAATTAGATACACCATCAGTGGTTGAGTCAACCATCGATGGATACTGTGTGAGGATATAGGTTGGTAATTTACCTAATTAATGAGATCCAAAATATGGATTCTAAGAAATGGGTAAGGCCTAAGTTGATTACAAAATGGAAATAGATTAGATGAATACTTGAGAAATAAGTAATTTTCTTACCAAAAGTTGATTGGGTGGATGGTTGAGGTAGTTGATATGTTTGTGGAATTTAGCTTGATTTTGGGAGAGTAACGATACTTAAAAACTTGGTGGAGAGGTAGTGGCAAATTGACTCTCTGGTATGATTGTTGGGTTGCTAGATTACTAATGGTGATTGACTTAAAAAATGAAACTCCTAGATACACAAGCTCTTGATAATAATTATAGATGGATTTCACCTTCAGGTTCCTCTTTGCTTATATTCACAAGCAAGAGGTGGAAGTGAAGGTTTAATTAGGTTGTCTAATTATAAATTTTCCATGCAAAGTCTCACAATAAGATTTAGACAAATTATAATTATAAAATCAAAGTGGATGGTTTGAATTCTTTTAGATAAGGAGGTGCACCTTGACTGTCTATGGTCAAGGTGACCATCAGTGATCATCTTGACCATCGACAGTCAAGGGTAAAGGATGAAAGGGATAGAAGTTAAGGTTAATCCAGTTGAGTTAAACTAATTATGGGTGATATTGATTAGGGGTTTTTAGGGTCAAATGGTCTGAAGGGGATCCTAAGGTGGTCAAGGGCTACTTTGACATTCAAAATTATGGTGTGTAGATTTCTAGTGTCTATAGTAGTTGTGAAACTATTCTCAAGTTTGTAGTTAATACATAAACAAAAACAAATATTATTAATAGTATTTGACAATATAGATTAGTAGGATTATTTATTTATATCAAACCTTAAGGTGATATGGTGGTAAAGTGAGTAAATGAGCTATTATAAGCATTCAAATAATGATTTATTTCTTATTAATATATATGATAACAAAATATTCATGTTATGAATGAACCCCTCATGATGTTTTATTATATTAATGATATGTGTTAATATTATATAATGAAAAATATGGAGTCAAATTATATGATTAAGACCCACTTAAATTAATATTTCACTATGTTCAAATATTGGCACATTTCCTCCTCTAAATATGAATGTAAATTGATGAAAAACTAATTAATCAATTGTAATTTGATTTCATAATAGTTGGAATCAAACTATATATATATATATATATATATATATATATATATATATATGAATTCAATAACACACTAGTTAAAATCAATAATAGAAATATTGGAATACAATATCCCACTACTTAAAAACTAATAATAGAAATATAGAAATCAAATTTCAATAATTACGAAATAAGAAATGGTAATACTATAAATTATATATTTTTAGGAATATGTCTAGATGAAAATAATGAACCCTAAATTGATAATATGAGAAACATAGTCTTATAGTCTTATCTTGTGTAGAATGGGCACATGCCCATTTTATACAAGACAAGAATAATGATAGGTATGTTTTACATTGGGAACATGGTCGATGAAAAGTGTTGTCCAATACTTGTACGTGGTGTAAGTATATTTTATAATGTTGCACTAACATTTTTAAATCTTCCATGTTATGATGTGATTGGTTAGTATATGGTAAATATTAAATAAATATTAAATAGTGTAAACCATTATTACAAGAGAGAGTTTATTTTGTTAGTATTCAAGATATAAACAAATTCATAAAACCTAACTTCTCAAGCAAAATTCCTCAGATTGGGAAAGGTCTAACCAAGATAAAAAAATAATAGAGCAATCAAAAGGTTATTACCTTCTTCATGGATGCCATTCACTAGCCAACACATATACATGATTATGCTTGGATGTAGAGCTTAAAGTCTTTTTCACTGTCATCAACATCTCTCCAAGCACTATCTGAAATGGTTTTATTAACTAATTGGAAAAAAGGGGGTGAAACTTTTGAGGGATTTTTGTAGAGGTTATTTGCACAAAAAACCAATTTAAAAGCCTATGGTAACCCTTATATTTATAGGTTTTCTAGATTGACTGTGGCCTTTGCATCAAGAACAAGATGAGTGGATATAATTTAATTCAATTTTGGAGGCAAAAATAATAAATATTTTGGAAATAGGTTTCATTAATAAGGCATGGCTTGCTTTAATCTTGATATTTGTTTTCATTAATGCTTAGTACTTTCTAACTTTCTAGATGATGTTAATTCAGATATTTGTTGAGTTTTAGAATATAAAATAATTCCAATATTAGCTAATTGCATAGATTTTTCACTTAGGGAGAAGTTATATTTTTAATTTGATTTGAAAATCCAATTAATCCCAATTATCTTTTATGTCATTTTGAGAGATGAATAATTGCCTTATTTAATTAGTTGAAATCATCACTTTCAATGTAGCCACTTGTCCAAGGATGAATTAGAATAAGGTGATAATAACATATGATGTACTACCCTAGTCACAGATACACCTATGTGTTTTAGAATGTTTATGGCTAATGTACATATGAAATTATGATGCCTCGATGATTTGTGCATCATTGCTAGAAATCATTCTAATTATAATTTTAACACAATAGTAATGAGAATTAAGTGTCTACATTTTGCCCCTATTTGAGAATGAATTGTGAGACATAGATGAAGTAAAATACTATCAAAGAATGAAAAATGTATTTAAGAAGAAGTTTTAAAAATTAAATGAAGAAATAATTATTGATCCATGATTCCCCCTCGAAATGGCATGCAGGATGTGGATGGTCTCTTGAAAAAGAGAGGATGAAGCTAGAATGGGAGAAATTAACCCATGAATGAGATTAATCCAAATGAGATAATGATTATGCACTTTTATTTCCAATGTTTAAAAAATTAAAATTGAATTGGTCCCAAGGAATAGGGTAAGTGGGAAGGATGCATCTCAAGATAAGTGACACACTTTAACACACCCCAAATAGGGTGAAAGTTATAGGCTTAAGGAATTATTGATCCTGAAACAAGTTATGCAATTTGATTTTTCCAAAGAGGATGAAAATTTTAGAGATTGGAATTAGAAGAAAGGATTAATGATGACATCTACCTAGTAGGGTAAATTTTATCAATGATTAGTCTAATTGATTTCCCCCTATAGGTCAGATTTTTGTTTTGACAAATAATGATTATTAATGTATTAATTAACAAGCATAAGTTAAGGATTTAACTTGTTACATAGATTAAGATGAGATTAATGACATAAACATAGGTGTAGTAGTAAAATGACCTTTCAAATAATGAAGAAGACAAAAAAATTCCAAACACACAAGAATGCTCAAAGTGAAGAATAATGATGAAGAATGATGTGTTTGGATTAGAATAATATGTATTTTGATAATAATGAAACAAGGATGGTCGATCTAACCTCAAAAATTGGGTAGTACTGAGCACTGCCTACATAGTCAAAATAGACCCCAAGTCAATGTAGTTCTCCCAAGATGAGAGAAAATGGATGAGGAAGAATAGATTATATACCAATATGTATTAATCTATTATTACATGATCATTTAGAGATGCAAATATTTATGACTATATATATGTATGCATGTATGTATGTATGTGTGTGTGTGTGTGTGTGTGTGTGTGTGTGTGTGTGTGTGTGTGTGTGTGTGTGTGTGTGTGTATGTATATATATATATATATATATATATATATATATATATATATATATATATATGTATGTATATATATATATATATATATGTATGTATGTATATATATATGTATGTATGTATGTATTTATGTATATATGTATGTATGTATATATATATATATATATATGTATGTATGTATGTATATATATATGTATTGTATATATATATATGTATGTATATATATATATATATGTATGTATATATATATATATGTATGTATATATGTGTGTATGTATATATATATATATATATTATATATATATATATATATATGTATATATATATATGTATGTATGTATGTATATATGTGTGTGTGTGTGTGTGTATATATATATATATATATATACACATATATATATATACATACATGTGTGTGTGTGTAAAATGTTTAATTGTGTTGATTTGATCAAAGAAAATGTGATGATATGATGTGGTCAATGATGACCAAAATGATTGGATCAAATAATGTATGACCTTGCAATGGAAAATTCTTATAGCATAGCATGACATCATATATAAACCTTGAGAAATTTTATTTTTTAATGTATCACATGATAGTATGCATCATGATAGCTTGGATATAATGTGCATAAGGACTGACTCCTGATCTAATAGATAAATGATAGTAACACACAAATGATAAAAACCATGATGATAATGATAATGTATGTAAATGGATGGACTCAAGTACAATTTTGAGATAAGAAGCACCATAATGATGACATTATTAGCACAATGGCCTAAGATAAGGTAACAATTATAAAACTAAATAAATAAGCAAACAAGCAATCAAACAAACACACAAATAAGAAAACAAAAATCAACAAAAAACATATTATCTATTAGAAAAGTTAAAATCCACATGTGAAGGATAAAATGAAGTGATAAATGAGTGGTTCCCCCAAAAAAGGATACATGCAAGGGAAGAACACATCCCAAGTGGCTGAAATAATAGAAACCAATAATGAATTTACCTTAGTAAGGTAGATTTGGGAATGAGACATCCCAAAGGTTTATAAACTAAATGGCTCAATGATAAATCAAGGATAATCACTAGATTTAGGACAAGACAAATGTTTTTGAATTTTGTGGTTTTATATCTCTCCTAGAGATAATAAGCCCCTTTTTATATTTTTTATAATTTTTGGAATATATATAGGTTGTTTGTATCTCAACTCAATAGAGGATTAAGAGATGCAATATATTTCAACTCATGAAACACCAAGAGTGTAGGATTAGAATGCTCTCAAAATAGTGAAAATGTGGAATAAGGGTGGTTGAACTAACCTTAGAAACTGAGTGATACCTACATAGTCCAAATGGACCTCAAACCACTATAGTTCTTCCCAAGATGGGAGATAATATTTAATGAAGGACAAATGGAAAATGACAATAGTAATGGATGATAATGAGTTAAATGACTAGGAATATCTAAGGACCATGTCATTTGGGAACCAAATGTGTCTAAGTTTCAAAGTATCATGTGGCTAATATGCCAAAATGTTTCCCAAATAAGTTTCAATATACCTTTTAATTCTATAACAAGGTCAAGATGGGAAGATTAATGGTCACAATAAGATGGGTTAATATGAATAAGATTTTAATAGATAAAATGGTTAGAATTGAATGGAATGCCCTTCAATGTAAATGAGGTTGCCCCCAAGTGTCAAGGTAATTACAAAAAATAAATTATTTACACATGATGTTATAAAATTGGTTTTCATCATGGTACTTGTCCAAGGCACCATAAGCATGTTTTTCACCATTTGAATGAATTATTTCTCTTTCTTTTAATTTTTATTTTATTAACTCAATAGAGTATTATGATATGCATAACATTGGCCCTTTTTTGTCTAACCAATACCCAATCAGAATAGATGCTCTTTCAAGAACCTATTGCTGATGTCGACTACATTGTTGATGCCATGATCTTCATTGGTTATTGATTTTGTTTCCTTCAAACTCTAGAAAAGATGTCTTCGTAGTCTCTTTGAAAAATAATGTTTCCATGAAGGGTAAATAAGGATGTGCATTGGATAAAGGATCTGATTTGGTAATGCAATATAGGATGTGAATGAAGAATATGATCACAATAGAATGTATAATGGTTAGAGAACAAATAAATGTTGGTATTTTCAATCACACACATTATTTTTTATTTTGAATTTGAATTGATTTTGGTTGTGAAGGGGTTGATATTGACTTTAATAATTTCTTAATAAAGTAATGAGGAACTAATTGGCTCATCTATTAACACCTTTAAGAGGTTTTCACCAAAAAATTCTTCTTGATTATTTTGATTTAGATTATCCAATAACACCTTGAATAAGGTTTCATTGAGGGATGTTAATAATTAATTTTGATTTTACCTTAATTCTTCAAGAAAGGATTCACTAAAGGATGTTGAGTTTAGAAATTTATTGTCCCCTAGTACCTCAAACAAGTTTTCACTAGGAGATTATTATTCTTCTTGAATGTTGTTTTGGATCCCCAAAAATTATGCCATTGGGATGCCACCATAGAAAGAGTTCAAAAGTGTGTGATTTTATCAATCTCAATCAATGTTTTTTAGTGATGAAATATCAATATAATAGATAGGCTAGCTAATGGTAAAGGGTTGTGTAATGGTAATACAAATGGAAAGTTAAAATATAACACAATACTCGTAAAGGAAACTAGTATAACTTCTATTGATGTTGAAGGAAACATACTTAAAAAATATAGAAAGATAAAAAATGTTTTAAATTTGATCTATAAGGAGTGTGTATCTGATTTTTTAACATCTACCAAGGTATGTTGATTTTAAAGTTGATTCTACCTCAAGTGAATCTAGTAAACATGTATAACCAATGTTATGATATACACTAATGTAGTTTGATTCTAACTCAAGGGGATCTGAATCTAATGTTGAGACTAACATTAATGTTTCTTTTGATGATAAATATAATATAATTTATATAATGGAACCCAATTTTGATGTAGATGTTAATGTTGATGTTAATGTTTATTCCAATGTTGGTTCCAAAGTGAAACTTGTTTCTAATGTAAAATTGGACACAAATATGCCTTGTTGAATTGTGTTATCCACAAGTACCTTTTTCACCTTTCACTTAGAAATTAAGTATTTAGGAGGAAGGGATTTTATAAAATTGGGAAAGTTTTGCAATGGAAGATTAATGGGTTATTTCTCAATGATAACAAACTCTTAAAATATGGGCTCATCAAAGATGGGTCCCGTGTCAAATATAGGTCCTTCTCAAATAAAGGTAGGCCAACAATGGTTTGGGTTTGGTCAAATATGTGTGATTAAAAATAAAATATGATAATGCTTTTACCATTTTGATCTTGCTTTAAAAGTGGACATAATTAATCATGATTTGGAAAGGGCTCATGACATATCCTAATCTAATAGTTATCAAACTTGGACACACTTGGGTATTTGATAGATTATGGCCCTTAAAGGGGAAATTTTTGTCTTTGTTATGGAGCTAAGACTAGACTAGATATTGGACATGTAGATAGAAAATTATCTAATAAAATAGTAGTTAGAGAGGTTTTTAAAGTAACTATGAGTTGATTAAAGAAGAGTTGACCATCCTGTTGTAATTGAGAAACTATGGCATGGTTATGTTGAGGTGGGTATACAACTTGCCTCTTTAATATAGGTGTTTCCTCTTTTTAAACAAAGGTATTAAATTAATTTATAGAAAACTTAGGTGGGAGTTTGGCTCCCTCTTCTATGAGCCACAAAATGATGGTATTCTTAAATTATGTGAATAAGGTGTTATCTAAATTAGTTTTGAATGCCATGGATAAAGATAAAATAAAATATTTACCTAAGTAAGGATTCATGCAATGGAATTGGCCTAAAGAGGGTGGTATTGGTTTATGACCTAAATTTCCCTAAACATGGTAGTATAGGCTTGATTGAAATGGGCCCCAAAGAGGGTGGTCTCAGTCTTTGAAATTGGTCCAAAGAGGGTGGTGTTAGTCTTTTAAATTGACCCAAAGATGGCGGTGTTGGCTTGGTATAATTATCCCAAAGAGGGCATAATTGGCTTGGTCTAAATAGAACTAGCCCAAATAGGGTGGTCTTGGTCTAATATAAATTACCCCAAATAAGTCTTAAATACACTTGATTGGAATGGTCCCAAAGAGGGTGGTATTGGTCTAATAGGAATTGCCCCAAATAGGGTGGAATAAACTTAATATGGTTCAAATTAAAGAATGGATGGATGACACGTGTTAGCAAGAAAATATTTGAATTATATGTCATATGTTCAAATATATTACTATTCAGCTTGTCCAACTATATATTTCATGCATAATAACAACTTCCATTTATAGACATGCAATCTTGTTAAATAGTTGGTCAGATCAAAATGTAGTTGGTCTATTTTGAATTAGTAACAAATAGAAGTTACAAATAACCTAGCATAGTTGGCTACCTATAATAGACAGGAAGTTACAACTATAATATCTTCAAGTTATATCATGGATGCATCTATATGGAAAGGGGTTGGTTGTTAGTGTAATTATTATTATTGTAATTGCTCTGTTATGAGTTAATGTATTACTTGTTCATTGAGTTTGTATTGTAAGATTTTTCATGTTAATCTCTATGATATTATGTAATGAAGTATTTTGATCAATATAATAATAAGTCCTCCATTATTTTATTGAATGTTCCCATATTTTTTATATGAATTATATTAAATATGAATGTACTTAGTCACACTATGAAATATTCCATGTTCTGTATTTGTCAATTCTGAGTTTTATTTCTATGTAATTATGTTCTTGCAACCAAGAATATTTTTGATACAACCTTAAATCATGATAGAACCTTAAAATTTATCTATATAAACCTTGAATAGGTCTATAAAAGGTCCTTTAATATGTTATTTGTAAATATCATATTTGTTTATCCCCGTAATTAGTAAGTTCTAGTGATCCAAGAACCTCTGCTAATAATGGTGTGGTGAACATGGAGGTCACTATTAAAGGGTATGTTGCATTGGTTTATAAGTTAGAGAGATATAGAAGTATGGTTAGATTTGAAAATTAATAATTTCACAAAATGAGAGATAAGGAGGATAAGAAGTATTTCTAAATCAATTATTCAAGATCATCTATATGTAGATGTCTATGAGATCTTTTAGTGTAAATTCTCATGTTTGCTAGCTACATGGGTGGTAGGATTAGAGAATTTTTGACACTAGTCGATAAGTGCACATGATATAAAATGGACTAAAGAAAATATCAAAAGTTTAAAAAACTTGGATACACCTTAGATGCATGTGATTGATCACTAGGTGGATATAACCATTGATAGGTATATAACAATTCATAGTACAAGGTTGTATTGCATTTGAAGCTACAAAGGATCAATTTATGAGGGGAATCTAAGGTAAATTTTGAAAATGACTTACTATTCTCATTAAAATATTGACTATATAAAAATACATGGTTCTCACTCACCTAACATGGAGTAGTCACATGGGTGCCATGGGGATATGTGCGATAAAATGGTAAATGGAGAACATATGATGAGAAGGCTTGAACCTAGACCCAAGATGTTGAAGTGAATATAAAAAGAGATAAAAAAAGACTTAAGATCTAGATAAAGAGCTAAAAGAATAGAGGAAGAACACCTTAGAGTCAAACTAAGCATTGTGATAATAGAGAAGGTGGAGCTAAAGCACAAATACCTAGCTGAATGCAAACCTAAGAGGTGGTAGTAGTAGAGTGGAAGCAAAGAGTAAGAAAGAAAAGGAGAAAGAGAAGATAAGTGTGAATCAAGAGAGTGAGAATTTTGGGTTGAAAATGGATAAAGATAAAGAAATTAATGTAGAGTATGAGGAAATAGAAGAGAAGGAAGAGATTAGTGTGTTAGAACAGCTAGGAGAAGGTTCACAACCTTGGACAAGGTTGCTGATAGAGGAATGAAGTTGAATGTCACATAATCACAATGTTAGTATAGGTTCAAGTGATGAAAAAATAGTTGAAGGAGGTTTAAACCATTCACTCAGGGAGCATACATCCCTTGAGGCTGATTTATTTTTAAATAACTATACTTTAGTTTCTAGAGTGAAAGACCAATATTGGCCTAATCTAGAGTAGAGAAAAGTGCATGAGAAACCCATAAAGATATTTAAGAGAGCTCACAAAGAGAAAAAACATAAATTTTCAAGAGAAAAACATCAATACATTAGATCAGCTTTGTTAACAAAGACCAACCCAATTATCCTAGAGTAAGTCATAGCATTATTAGAAGCAGACTATGATAGAGAGTTTGAAGTTTTGACTTTGTCAGAATTACCTAGCCCCACTTTGGGATCATGTCTCCAAGTACTATATCCTTTAACACAAGGATCATAGACATAATACCAATATTCATGTGAGGAAGCACATATAGTAATAATATATTCCTATGACTACCTAAGAACAAGGTATGATGCTTTAACTTGGAGCTTTTATCAATCTAGCACCCTATGATAGGTCCTCAGATCTTGAACAATATCTTCTTACCTATTCAATGAAATGTAAAGTTAAAGGAGTTATATATGAAAATATAAGAAGTATGAATTAATTGGTCCTCTATATTGAAGGGCCTTATAATTCATATATCACAAAGATACCAATGCAATGACTTTGGATGAGATACATAAATGGCTAATCACAAAGTTTAAGGTAAAGAAAAGCACAAGCTAGATTATACAATATCTAAAGGAGATCTAAAAAGGGACCAAAGATACTATTGAAGATAATGATTTTAGATTATCAGATGTCATGAATAAAGTGGTAGTTATTATGGAAGAAAAAAATAAATCCACTGGGTTTGTTAAAGGTCTGTGACCTTGCATCAAGTTTGTTATAGCTTAGACATAGTTTAGTGCTAACTAATATGCTCGCTCTACTATGATCAAAGTAGAACAAATCAAAAATTATGGTGATGCGACATTTGCTTCATCTAAGTTAGAATATATACTATAGACACTTCTCTAAAAGTTTGAACATTATCAAGATAGTACATATAGACAAAAGTTAGACATCTGGTGTACATAAATATAATCAGCCTAGACATCACAAAAATGAGTGTCCAAGGCTTAAAACTTAATTTTGTAAATTTTTTCAAATGGTAGGTCATTTGACTGTAAGTTATCATTTAATAAAACACTATATTAAGAAGCCATAAACTTTGAATTATACATTCTGCAAATCTATGAACCATGAAGACAAGGATTGTTAGGCCTTATAATAACTCAAGGAAGACGTTACTAAAATCATTTTTTCAGTCACATCATAACATGTAAATGCTATAACACAAGCTACATATTGATTTTAGGTAACTCTTACTTATACATACTGGATTTCTATAGTTTGGGATCTTAAAATATAGTCTTGTCAGATATAAAGATCAAATGTTATACCACACACTACACAACAATGAAACATTATTACATATCCATTCACACCTCAATATCCAACTCCTTGGAACCCTATGATTCCCTAGGCACAAATAGCTAGTTGGGTTCCAAACCCATAACATACCCAATACATTGGGTATGATAGCTACTAAAACATATCTAATTTTGGGCCATAATAATAAGGTGGTTGTGGTTTCTAAGGGTACTAGAGGAGGAGAAAATTATCAAGGTGGATACAAAGGAGGAACACAAGGAGGATAATGGAGATAGATTATTAGGTATTATCTATGTGGTGAATTAAACCATGTATAATGTAACTATCCATAAAATCCTTAGTGGTAATTATTGGGTGAATATTTTGTCACCAATGTATTGATGAGAAAAATAGGTCTAATCAACCACAGCAAGGAAGATTGGTTGGCCAAATGTGTAGGTTTAACACATCAAAATGGGACAAATCTCTCCTCTCATCAAGGGGAGCTTCCCTATAAGTATGAAGGGGCTATATATATCTGCTAATCTACTATAAATAAGCTGAAAATAACACTTAGGAGTAGGATAACACCATCCATCTCTCTTTTTTCAGAGATGATGTTCACAAATCAAAGGATAAATCCTGATGAAATGACAAAAGGTACTCCTCTTCTTTCAAAAGTGTTGTTCAACAGACAACAAGAACCTTTCGGGTAGTGACAAGTAACTGTAACAGGGTGTAGTAACACAGTTGGATGAAATGTAGCACAAAGCCTCCACCTCAACTACCAAAGAGTGAAATATGAAGGATAATGAGGGCACAAAGTCATCCCAAGATCCTTTACACAGAAATAGAAAATATACAAACTAAAGACAATTGTGGCAACACAAAGTCTCTCCACAGCTGGCTTCAGGATACCTTCTTGATTACTTTCACTAATTCTACTTATTTAATTAAATGGACAAAAAATGTATTAAGGAAATATAC
Organism: Torreya grandis; assembly: GCA_037957365.1. Lineage (NCBI taxonomy): Eukaryota > Viridiplantae > Streptophyta > Pinopsida > Cupressales > Taxaceae > Torreya > Torreya grandis. The sequence goes on from JARHVA010002507.1 coordinate 1,420,312, forward strand.
ATAAGAAAAATTTCCCCAATAACCAATCTATTTCAACATAAAGTCTGAAAAGTCACTTGTTTTTTTATTCAAATAATGAAATATGATCAACAATTTGAGCTCAAAGTCTCAGTAATGCCTTTCAATTTGGGCAGAGTTTTGTTTTTGATAACAGTGAGATCTATCTAAAACAATAAGAGAGAGTCCAATATATAGTGCTCCAAGAAAGACTTGGGCACTTTGTTTCACAAAAATGATGGTCTATGATATATTCAATGCCTTCAATGCATTTTAAATTTTGTCCATGGGCTATGCTAAAATTGGGCATCAGTCTTAAATATGGGCCACTTGATGTGTTTCTTGATGTGTGTGCAATTATTTTCACTTTACTCAATGTAGGAGAATAGGCCGTGCCATTGAATGTTCACACTCTCTGATGTCCACTTGGTGGGCTACTTCACCTTCTAGAAACATATCCCATGCATTGATATTTTTGATCATTCTCTATCATTTCCCCTTTCCTTACTGTATTTTGAGCTCTCAGGTGATTTATTCTTGATGAAGGGATAGGTGGCACTTTCCACTATGAAATAGGTGAGGACACTTGGCAGCATCTGTTTAACTTATAGAAGCTTAAGATGTCCTTTGAGAGTCCTACAGAATTTGACACATGGCAACTTTCGCTGAGCTTTTAGAAACACTATAGAAACATGCAAGACTCATTTGGATTCACATGGATGATGACACTTGGCGCACTCTCTAAGTTTTACAAGGGACAAGTGGTGACTTCCACTATATTTTGTCCTTATCTGTGTGATCTGAGCTCTTAGGCTATTTCTTTGGTTGGTCGCTAAATTTTTTCACAGGGTCTGTGTCATATTTGAAAATTGATAGATATTTCATTATCTTAAATTTGGTGTCTATGGGGATATCAATGGTTCAATCGCTTCCCTAGTTTAATCACTTCTCTGGTTTAATCACTTTCTTAATTCAATCACTTTCTTAGTTTAATCACTTTCTCAGTTCAATTGCTTTCTTGGTCTTTGATTAAACCATCCCTTTATCCAGCACTTCCTTTGATCTTTGAACCAATGTTCTCTGCCCTTCACAAGGGCAACTACCCTTAGTTCACTACCCTCCACAAGGGAACTTGTTCTTTTAGCTTTGAGGCACTCCTTTGAACCATCCGCGTTGAACCTTTGAACCTTTGAACCATTGAACCATTTTGGTTCAAGGTTCAACAGTTCAATGGCTTTCTTACTCTTTGTCTAGAGCTTCCTTTGAACCATTGAACTTGTGAACCTTAGAACCTTTGAAGTTCAATGTTCAATGTTTCAATCCTTTTTTTTGAAGTTTGTCGATGAGCCTTTTGGTTGAACCTTTGCGTTGAACCAACCTTGAAATTGCCCAAGTGTTGAGAGCTTGTTTCTTTCCTATAGAGTCTAAAAAAATGAACCTGCAGAGTCCATAAATACGAACTAGTAGAGTCCATAGAAATGAGTCCATAGATTCCTACCTGTAGAGTCTATATATTTAAGCCTGTAGATTCCATAGTTTCAAGCCTGCATAGTCCATAGATTCAAGCCTGCAAAGTCTATAGATTCAAGCCTGCAAAGTCTGTAAAAATGAACCAGCAGAGTCCGTTAGCTAAAAAAGCTTTAAAAATGGAGAATTTGAATGCATAGAACAATTTTTTAGAAGGGAAGAGGGAATTTTGGCCTTCAATACCAAAATAGTTCATATGTTTTCCCAAAAATGAGTGACAAATTTTGGGAGCAACAGTAATCATACTGCACCTACTATACAACTTTAGACTAGCATGACATAGAGGATTGCCCAATGCTAGAGAGCTAATGCAAATATAAAGTTATACATAATGTCAACATGGTCCAAGTGTAACCAAGTGATAATGAATTATCACAAGCCATCACATGTCAATAATATGCAACATAAGGACTTCATTCATTAGAGTTTCTTGTAGATAGTGGGATAAATAAAGTGTGGCCTAATAAGTATCTAGATCCTGGTGTCAAGCAAAGCTTGATGCAGGAAATTATGTAGATTATCAAGAATATCCAATAGCAAGGGAACATTAAAGGAGATTATTTAGCAATGGATGCTCAAATGTATGTCCAGATTTTGTGAATCTTATGATAGGAAGGAGTTATCACTACACTAATTGACTTGATGAATCTCCTTAGTAGCTTGCATAATGAGAATATATCCTAGAATATAATAAATATTTTTCACAATCTATTAGAATGTGCACAAAAAGGCCAATAGTTGATTGATAAGATGGTCTGGTATGTGAAGATCAAAAAACCATGGCATATCAATGTGAGAATTGACATTAAAGTAACTAGATATAAAATACCAAATGTTGTATTTGATTTTGGTAGCATAGTCAATATGATTCCTTGATCCACTTAGGAGACCATTGGATGACTTTCACTAAGTTATAATCTTATGACACTTAGCTCACAGATTATGAGAAGCTAAAACCCATAGGATGGTTAGAAGACATAGAGATTAAATTCATAGATCTCAACTTGTATGGTGACTTTGAAGTCATCAATATGAAGACTACTAAGACTCACTATCCTATTCTCATTGGGAAGAAGTGATCCTATGATGGGTGGATGACTATAAATATAGTCATGAATCAGCTTGAATCACACCAAGATGACAAGATAGTCATTATTACCTTGAATAAAGTAGCTTCAAAGCCATATATCATCCCTAAGGAGTCATATTATCCCTATGTAGTCATAAGAACTATCTAGATTAAGGTAAAAATAAATGATAGGCAATAGGATCTATGAACTATGGATTGTAATTTTCTTTATAACCAACCTAGTCTAAAAACATAAGTCTTGTAATATGAAGAGTTATGTAGTACACCTCTATAAATTACTATGATAAAACATCAATTGAAGAATTAGGAAGTGCACTTGATATCTACAAGGTCTCCAACATAGTCTAAGGTTAATTTCATCTATAACACAAACTACACTATCAAGTATTACATATATCCAACACCTGATGATATGTTATCTTGGGATAACATATATTTAGTAAGTGGAGATTCATATACACATCTCTTAAAATGGGACAAGGGTAACCATGAACTATGACTTTTATGTATGGTATACACAATGAAAAAATGGATACCTTGGTATTTCACAACTGAAGATGTAGGTGAATTCCTTGTGCAATTTTAGATACATGTTCTTGATATGAATTAGAGGGTCAATTATCTCAATTCTGTACTCAAAGGGGTTGTTGAAAATTGGTGTTTAGTACATAGATAAGGCCACATGACATGGGACCAAGCCTATGAATTATTGATCATAAGGTTTCATCTACTAGAAGACATGTGAAAGGAGTGGCTAATTTTTTAAGAAGGATAACCTCCCGAGTTACATATCTATAGGTGTATTGAGGTTTGGATAGGAGAAGGAATCACTAAAAAATAATAACCTCACATTTTTATTTATACTCTTGGGGTAATTCCTAAGGTATGGTATATTCACCAAGAGTGCAAAAAGGAAGTAAAGCATTAGGCACAAATACAAAGTGATTTTATACAAAAATTTGTATTTGAGAGTGATCATCCCATAGTCCATCGATCTCTATATAAAATGGAGACTTTCTTATGTCAAGGATGAGTTTAGGGTTTTCCAAATTTGATGGATTATCATCTAAAATAGAATTTGGTTTGTGACTTGGAAGAGACATCAAATTTCTACACCCTACTTTAGGAGCAAGAACAAGTAGTCCAATTGTGTCATTAGACTGAAAACCACTTAGAGGAGCAATCTAACCAAGAAAGAGACACTTATATACATATTAAAGATATATTTTTACCAAAAAGGGATCTATAACCACTACCAAATGAAGTCATAGAATAAATAGAAGAAGATAGGCTATGACAGATTCATTTTCTAGAAGAAGAGGCTAAAAGACAACTCTATGACACCATCTCTGAAGAAAAGTGAAATATTTATCAAGAGCCTCTCAAATAACATATTGGGAACATTGGTATGGAGGAGGTATCTAAGTTAGCTCATATAGGTGATTACTGGACACATGCCATTATCTCATAAGTGTTATAGCTTCTAAGAGATTATCAGGTCATCTTCCCTACCACATTTATATAAGTTAAAGGTGTTGATCCCTCTCTTGGAGAAATGCACATTGAACTTAAATAATTTGTAAGGATAATAAAATTTGGCCCTACAGGTTAAACCCAAACATGAAAATGAAGGTCAGGGAAGAATTAGATCAAATGGTCATAGTAGGAATAATTTTTCCTATGGAAAAATATGATTGGGTAAGCCCTATGGTAGTACAACCAAAGAAGATGGGGGAGATCAAGATTTATAGTGATTATCACATCTTAAATTATTTTTATGTCAATGATCCCTTCCTAATTGCATTCATCAATGAGGTACTGATTTTTTTGTAGGTCATGAGATATATTCATTCACAGATGGGTTCAATGGCTATGAATAGATACTTATCATAGAGGAAGACTGAATAAAGACTACCTTCACAATAGAGTCCAAAAAAATATAATATATCAAGCCCCATAAACCCACCAAGACAATATAACAAGCCTAGGTATATTATCACTGCAATAGACTCCTTTACAAAATGGGTTGAAGCTGTTATGACACCAACTTGTGGAGCTAGAGATTCTATGAATTTTTTGTATGAGAACATCATTACCCATTTTAGCCACCTAATCAAATTGGTAAATGATCAAGTCACTCATTTTCTAAACAAAATAATTAAAAATCTGATGAGTTTCTAATTTTGCATCATAAGAGCTCAGTATGCCATACACAAGTGAATGGTTAAGTAAAAGCTATGAATAAGGTAATCTGTAAGATGTTGACCAAAATTTGTGATGTCTAGAAAGATGATTAGGAAGATAGAATTCAAATAGTTATATGGGTTTTTCTTACACATTAAAAATGTGTGATGGGCCTCACATTGTTTTATTTGGTGTATGGGATAGAAGCTATGATTCCCATTGAATATGTTGTGCCCAGTCTACAAATTTCTTAGATTGTGTATATGGGAGATGGATAATCCCTCATAAACATGTTTTTAGACCTCAATCACATGGAAGAAGATAGATGTAAAACCATACAAGCATAATAAATTCAAAATCATAGACAAAAGGCCTAGCATGAAAAAAATCTATGAACAAAATAATTCAGCTTAAACTAGCCAGTTCTTTTATATGATAGTAAATTCAAGACTTTTTTAGGAAAATTGAACATCAGGTGAAAGGGTCCTTAAATCATCCATGAGATATCACAACCAATTATATTAGTCCTACATAATTTATAAGGTAACATCTTGTCGAGCCTAGTTAATGGCTAAAGACTTAAAGTCTATAGGTAGTAAAAATGAGAATGCTTCAATAACAGGTGTCAGATTGCAATAGGTTATCTTAGAATTTCATTTTTGACTATTGTGTGTTTTGAGTGAATTGATTTTTTGAGTAGATTATAGGTGTGTTAATAAAGATCATAGATAAGGATTCATATATTAGTTTGTCAAGCTCAATGGTAAGACGGCATTCATAGATCAACAAAGAAATAATGGGAATAAAAAATTAAGTCTGGGAAATGATAAGTGCAATTAGATTAGAGTATGATCACTGTTAATAATGGTTAGATGTGACCCTTAATGGAAAGGTAGGTGATTAATGATTAAGGTCTTATCAAGGAGATTGAGGCTTAATGTTTAATCAAGGAATATCAAAAATGATGTCAAAATAGTCAGAGACCACGTCACATCAGGATCATTGATGACTACTAAAGTGGATACCATCTAAGTAAATTGATGACAATTATGCTCAATAAGATCATGCCTATTTAAATCACATGAGCAAATAACAAATGGAACCAAGGCATATTTAAAGTGATGTGATATGCATCTCCCATGCCAAAATTTATAAAATTAATATGACTTGATCATTGCCATCGAAACTACACTAAGTTTTCAATTGAGCTCAATATTTTTGTGACAACCTATGAATTAGATAGAGAGTCAAGATTCAAACCAAATTTTCCAAGAAATCCAACACAAAAACATACATAATGATATCCATTGACTATCTCAATTGATCATGTCATTGAATGACTCATATAAAGAAGATATGGGCATCAGATTGACATTACATCAAATTAGGTTTTTAGACCCTAAATCACTTGACTTAATTTGAGTTGATGAATAATGAATATTTATCCCTCAATCAGTCCAAGGTGCCCAACCCATGGCATTAGTATAGTCAAATCCTTTTCATAACATTGATATGGAATGATTAATTTAGTTTCCCACATTCGATGATTTGGGTGAAATCATGCATAATTTATTCAATCACTACAATAACAAGAAGATTTATATTTCTAAGTAGGTTATAGTGAACATAAACATAAAAGTAATGGCATGTGCAATTGGCCTTCTAGTGAGATGGAAATATGTGGAAGCATATAAGTCCAAGGCACTACCTATTTTGCAAGAAGTGCATGATGTTTATGCAAGGATATCTAAAGGGATTTAGATTTCAATAATCACAAATGAACCAATGAATTGTTAGCCAAATGCATCACTAGATGGTATTGGTAGACCACTAAAAATGTAAAATAATCAACCAAAGGGATAATTGACATTGCTCAATGCATGGTCCACCTTCATTAAGAATTTGATTGGCCTAAGTTTTTAGTGTCTGAACTAACCATAAACCTCAAAAAATTTATTTAGGATATGAACCTAAATTTTTAGTACCATTTATTTGTCTTTCTCTTATTCTTTGCATAATGAAAATATCTTGAATGTGAGGTACACCTAGATGTATATTACTGGCCTACTACATAATTTGCCAACCTAGTATGGATAAGGAAACATGAGTATGTCACTCATTAGTAAAAATTTGAATTATTATGGGAATAATTGACCAAACTCATTATGACAAATCCTTACATTATTATAGACATGATGTAGTACTTGAAGAAACATGCCATTATCACAAAGCTACCTAGGGGCATTACCATATGCATACATGAACTCCCCAAAGTCCCAAGTGCATTGCTTCCTTTCTTCATTGACATGTAGATTGCACAATAAGAGATTTACAAGTATAAGGCTATGGATATCACATGAGAGACACATCTCTAATATATTACTCCATATCATATAGCTTCAAGATCTTCAACTACACTTCCCTTTGCCTCTATCACATAATTCAGAGATACTAACAAGTGAAAAGTACCCAGAAGTTAGTGATTTCCAACTCCTCCTTGATGCAAAACTTGTAAATAGGATACATGGTTAGATAATTTGAATGTTCCATGTATTAAATCTAACTATTATCTTCCAAAATTGGGCATGAATAAACAACAAGTGTATCAGATCATGCTTGATGATATGGCTAAATATTTGTATGAAGAAGAATAAGAAAAGGAGTACTTCTTTTAAAAATCCATGCACATTGTGCAAGTGTATAATAAGGTTATATCAAACCTATAGGTGGACTTACTCACTTGCCCATATTCCATCATCATGTACATGGTCATAAAATAAGAAAATTTATAAAATATTTGAGAGGCCCTAGATGCAGGCCCACCACCTCTATCTCTTGTACACCACAACAATTTTGATCCTCTAATTCATAGTCCTTAGGAAACCCTCACTTGTAGTAAGTGAAAACTATGACCTCCATGATAACCTCATGACATAAGTTAGATATTTCTTAGACTATAAATTCTTATTCAGGATCTTGACCAAATTCAACCATAGTCTACAACATAGCACTAGCCAACAACTTCTTATCCAAAATTGAAGAGGCATATCATTAAGAAGTTAGGTTCTTAAATTAGAAGTTCAATTGCAGAAACTTATCTCCTACCCATCCCCTTCTAAGGATCCTTATCCTGATCCTAAGGAAGTTTTAGCTTCCCAACCCACTACTGAGGAATAATAGACAACTTGTGAAGAAGCATAGTGAGATGTAAAATGTAGAGTGCACCAAGAATAAATGTGTAAAGCCAAAGTACATGTGAAAAAAAGAAATAAAAATCACAACACATACTCCAAGAGAAACAAACATAGCCTCAAGTTATAAAATCCAAATCCCAAGAGGAATCAAACAAATCTTAGGATGAATAACATAGGTAGGAGGAACTACAAGAAAAAATGATACATTAATCTAATGTTATGATGGCTACCTGAAATAGGGATAAATACTAATAATTAACTACAATATCCAATTGAATTAGGGGAAATAGTAGAGGTGGATAAGACTAAGGTAGAGGCTGGTGCTCAAAGCCAAAGAAATGTTAAAGATGTCACAAGGAAATAATAAGAGGAAGAAGTAAAGAAGGCCAAGGAGGTTGAAGAGAAACCACATATGGAGGTAAAATTGTAACTAATAGTAGAAGTAAAAACACATCATAACCCACCAAAGCTCATAGAATAAAAACTAGCTATGTCACCCACTATGAAATCCTTTACTACTAAACATGCCTTACTCAATAATAAACTGGTGGTGCCACCCCCCCACTCAAAGTCTTTAGTCATGGGACCTTTTATCAACCTCCTCCCATTGAACAACATTTTCCTTGCCAATTTCACCATTATAGTAGGCACTTCTAATGGCATCCATCTTTGCTCTAGCTCTTCACACACCCAAAATTGAAGCATCATTCGATGTTTCTCAATTACCATCATCCATGTAGTTAGAAGGTGAATTTACTTTTCTAGAGAGCATCACACAAAAATTCACATCACTAGAGAAAATTATTGCCCAATTGACATCAAATAATGTAGGGATTTGATATGACCTATGTTAGGCTTGTCAACTCATTAAATATGCCTAACCTAGTATGGTGTAATAAGTCCCAAATGTGGAGAGTCTAACTTTTTTGCATAAATTTCCATTTTTCCTTGTATAGTTAACCCAAGATTAGAAACACATTCAACAACTACATAGTCTATTTACCCAAGGTCTAGGAATCAAAGATGATACCAAACTACTTTTTGAGTTATTAGATGAATATCAAAAGTCTATCCATGTTGCATCTTTGTAGGTCACACAAGTAGCCCAACGCTTACTAGACTGGAAGTAATATCTTGATATAATTTGGGCAACATGTAACTGAGATTCATAGAAGCTGCCAAGGACAAAGAAACCATCCTCAACCTAACCAATTTTATGGATGACTTAGATATCTCAATTTAATAATCTTCTTCTACTAAGGATACCATGATGGTGAATTTATAGTAGTGAAAAATGCACACCCAGTGTAATAATTTCATTGGTATTCAAGCACAAAGTATGCTAACAAGTTCATAGATCTCCATTAAGATATTTCTTGATAGACTCTTGCTACCCACACTAATTTTCCATAACTATGGATGAAGACCTCTAAGCTTTACTTCTTTCCCAAGGCCACCTATGATCATTACTTCATTTCTTCATGTTGATGCCTCAATGTGTACCATAGGTGCCTAGAGTGTTTAAGAAACACTTCTCATTTTAGAGTTCTTAAGAGCTCAATGCATGAGTTTTAGGTTTTTATAATTAGATTATCTTTGGTAAAATAGAGGCATAACAAGTGACTATTTCATAATATTTATATTAGTTGGTGGTTAGGAGCCACCATGGCCAAATAGCAGATCTATGTAAAATAAGTAGTATACTATACTAAGAATAGTGAATTATGATCAATAACTAATATAATATGGGTATTTAAAATGAACATTAGACTAAGGTGATCTGATTAAAAAAATGAGGAAAAGGAAGGGTATAACAAAAAGAAAGTTGTTGATCTTATTTTAGACATTATGACAAAGTTTAAATCTCATCTGAGCATGCATTTAACTAATGTATGAAGTAAAATAGCTTAAGACCAAATCACAACATATATTAGGAAAGATTCTAAGGAAGGCATGGAATAATTCAAATAAGAACTAGACTTACTTTAAAGATTCACTCCTGCAAGCAAACAACATTAGCCCAAATGCAAAATAAGTATAACAAATGAAATAAGCCTAAGGACCTTCAAATAATCTATCATAGGCACAAATTAGAAACTCTACATTAAATATACACACAAAATCCATAAGAACCATTCAAATTTGAAAGTGAAACCTTAAAACTGAGAGAGAAACCATATAGCACTTCTCACGTGAAAATATGGATAGACTTTTTAGAATTCTTTACTTATATTAACTACTCAAAGTTTACAAAGTAATTTGGTTCTAGGAAATCCCCCCTTTTTGAAAATTGACAATACTTATTTTGTAATATTCAAGGAAACATGTCGGTCAATCTCATCTAATTACATTTGTACAAGTGTATATGATAGGTGTCCTTCTATTCTATTCTCAAACAAATGATTTTTTTAATGGACTAACTTATAAATAATGTTTTCTTACAAAATGCACATGCTTATATAAACATAATATCCTATTTAAAAAAATAATATTCTCACTTCATCTTACCTTGGGACATACTGACTGCTGTAAAATCTTATCATCATCATAGAGGCAATAATTCAATTTTTTGTACTTGATTATGACAAATACAAGGTCAAGCTAGGGCTTACTTGAAGATTTCACAGTGCTCAAATGGTGACAACATTTGGGTTTAAGTGAGCATTATCCCTTAGATCATGCAATGGTATTTTAATTTTTGTGGGTCTTCTAGATCTTTAGTTTTAATTACTTTTTGCTTATGTGGCATCATCTTGGCACTTACATAACATCCTTATGGCACTTTTGAAGTAGTTTACTCATTAATGTTTAAAAGCATGACTGCTACCTTTTAAAATCCTCCCTTCATCTCCCACCATCAGATTGATTTTCATGGATCAACGTAGCTCATTGATCTTGATCCCAAGATTTGAATTCCATTAGTTACATCTATTATATTTTATGTAGTTATGGCATGTGTCATTATCACATTTTTTTCCAAACTACATTGAAATGTCTTACCTGATCATGCACCATCTAATCTAGTGGGTATAAATTAGTGCAGGGCATTAATCTTTGAAAAGTGCTCATTATTTAATGTGTACTAAGCCCCAAGGTTGTGCCACTTGGTATTCCTAAAAGTCTTCTGAGCTCTGTATTTATTTGTTATGTTAGCTCATATGCTTTCACCACATGGAAGTCTCATGTTAACTTAAAGTTTTGTCTAAAAATTATTTATTGATCTCTATTTATTCAATTAGATGTGTAAATTGTAATACATATCATCAATCATCTAAACTTTCTTGGGATTTAAGCTAAGGATAGCTTCTTGAATTTATAATATTAAACTCACTTTGTCAGATCTATTCTAGTCGAGTGAACACGAGTTGTTTGATCATGATCCATGGAATAGAGCACCATTGGCTATTCATTGCTCTTTGGTTGAAACCATGAAACTTGTCACCTTCTCATTGTCTCAGGGGCTTTATTGAAACTTTTGACTAGATATGCTCCATTCGATCAGATCTATCTGATTAATTATGAGCTATCGATCCTATATAGATGTAAAAGGTTTAAGTCAATCTTAGTCATAAAGTCTATGGACTATGGTTTTGATTTTGTGTTAATAAACATTAATTAAAACCTTAGGATATGATCATTTAAACTAAATTTCAATACATAAAAAAGGGGGCCCCATGAATAAAAATGGGACCAATGCACAAATATTTATGGACCAAGGTCATAAACATAAACAAAAGGACCATATAAATAATGCTGACATAGCCTAATGTTTTAGGCTAAGTTTTTTATCATATTAATAAATACGATGAACCTTAGGATAAGATTTTAGGTTGAGCCTTATAATAAAGGACCATGGGGAATAAAATGGACCAAGCATAGGATTTTTAGCCTAAGGTTTGATTGTGTTGAAAAACATGACCAAGCCTTGAGATAAAAATTGAGTGAAGTCCATGGCATTAAATTATTCCCACTTAAATTTAAATTCAATCCAAAAGGGGACCTAGGTTAAAAAATTAGGCATGGCTTGAACACTGATCCAATTAATCTTGACCCAATGGCAAATAAAGATCAACTTTAAACATTAAACATGCTTATTCCCAAATGTTATTCCATTGATCTTGCACCACAAGCAACAAGTTTTAGATACATTGTAAGGGGGTGAATACATGATCATCCAAAACATGTCCATTAATCTAAGTGAGATTGGTTCCTACATACAATATTAAATATTGAAGTTAGGGCATGGGAATAATAAGAACTTAAGCTAAAGCCTCAGATTAATGTTCTCATTTTGCTTTGAAAAAAAGGCTCCAATCCAAAGTCTTAGGCTAACATATTAAAATAATCATGGCATAAAAAATTGGTATAGAATTTTCCTAGTAAAAAACTCCCTAATGGAATTTCTCATGGAGGAAGGGAACTTTCAAAAGGTTGAAAGCTAATTTAGTAGGGAAAAGGACCATTTTGAAAAAAAGCTTAAAGGGTAATCTTAGAGGGTAAATGTCCATTTCAAAACTTCTGAAGGGTACTTCAAAAATATGAAAGATAATTTCAAATAACATGAAGGATATGTGACCTTCAAAAAAATCCCAAAGGATAATTTGGTTAAGGCAAAGGTCACTCTCAAAAGATTCATGAACAATTTGTTACGGGTAATTTGTTTCAGGGTTTTTACATTAGACAAAATGTTTAAAATAAAAAGCCCAAAGGATCAATTTAAAACAATAAGTATAAAATAGATATGTCAAAGGTTCAATTCAAAAAATATTAAGTCTAAAATAAATATTCAAAATGGAAAGTTCAAATATGCCAAAAGGCAATTTTGCCAGATAAAATACTCTATAGAATACGTCTGTAGGGAAATTATTGTGGACAAAATGTCTGAAACAATTATCCTGACATAGATAAGTCTTAAGGAATAGAATAATTGAATAAGTCTCAAAATAATACTTTGAAAAAATCCCAAAATTACTTGTATAAAGGATCTGAAACATAAACCACAAAGGCTAATTTGTTTGGGACAAAGCTCTGAAGGAAAATATTGGAAAGGCATACCCAAAAGGTATAAATGTATATTAAAAAGGACTATGTAAATAATAAAAAGACCAAAAAGGGGAATTGAGACATAAAAAGGGACTATGCATGGATGATATACTAATTTTTGGATGTGTTGAAAAACATGACCCAGCATTAGGACAAAAAATTAAAAAAAGTCTATGGCATTTAAATTGTTCCTTATTTTTTTTCAAAAAGGCCCTGCTAAATTTAAATTCAAATTTAAAAGGTCCAGGTAAAACATTGGGCTAGGGTTTTAAATTATTAATAAATTATATACCAAGGATAGTAAAATATTAATTAAACATTGAGGCATAAAAACCCCTAAACATGTTCATTCCTAGATGGGCTCCATTAAATCTATAGCTTGAAAGACAAATATCCAATGTCAGCACTTTAGATAAGGCTAAACAAGAACTATGAATAAATAAGTTAGTGATACCATGGTGTGTATGATATAATAGATAAATAATAATGTGAAATTATGTTAATGACACTTTGATCAAGTGGATTTTCAATTTCAAGGCATAAATTTGGATAATTTGACACATGGGTCCTCATTTTTTATAAATGGGGGTATGTTGACCTCAACACATCTAGGAGATTCTATTAGATTATTAAGCCTATAAAGTTTAATTTTCATATTTTGATCCTGTGATTATTCCTATGATCAATACCCCTCAATTAATTATACCAGCTGAATTGCAGGCCCAACTACAACAATGCAAGGTTCACCCACTACCTCTTTCTTTGGTGCTTGTCTAGTTGGACCCGGCTCCTCTTGCTTCCTAAATAATGTGAAAGTATCATAATTTTTATATATTAATACTAAATATTTATTATTGGATGGATAATTAATGATTCATAGGTCACTACTTAGTTGAAAATTTGTGAGAGAAGATACATAGTACACAGAGGGTGAAAACTGGTAAATGGTGCCCTAGGCAATCTCTAACTCATGTGAGTCCTCCTATCTTTTGGCACTATTTTGCATTACTTTGATTTTGTCTCATGAAAATACAATATTTTAAGTCTGAGAAAGTGTTAGTGAGAAAATATTAGAATATATATGTCATATATTCAAATAAATTACTATTTAGCATGTTCAACCATATTTTTTGTGCATAATAACAACTTCCATTTCCAATCATGCAATATTGTTAAACTGTTAGTTAGATCAGAATGTAGTTGGTCTATTTTGAGTTATTAAAAAATCAAGGAAGTTACAAGTGACCTCTCATAGCTAGATACCCAGAATAGATAGGAAGTTATAACTATAATGTCTCTGAGCTATATCATGTATGCATCTGTATAGAAAGGGGTTGAATATTAGTGTTATTGTTATTATTATAATTACTTTGTGATGAGATTAATGTAGTACTTATTCATTAAGTTTTTATTATAAGACTTTATACGTTAATCTATGCAATATTATGTAATGAAGTATTTTGATCAATATAAGAAGAAGTCCTCCATTATTTTCTTGACTATTCCCATGTTTTTTATATAGATTACATAAAATTTGAATGTACTTAGTTACACTATGAAATATTCCATGTTCTGTATTTGTCAATTTTGAGTTTTGTTTCTATGTATTTATGTCCTTGAAACCAAGAATATCTATGATACAACCTTAAATCATGATAAAACCCTATGATTTATCTATATAAACCTTGAATATGTATATAAAAGGCCCTTTAATATGTTATTTTCAATATCATAGTTACATATCCCCATAATTAACAAGTTCTGGTGATCCAAGAACCTCTACTAACAACACAACTTCATCATTCCTAGCTGATAGGTGTGAGAGATTGAATAAAAATATAAGAAATGGGTTGAATTTACATGCAATTTACAAAAAATTATTAGATTTGGTCAGAATAGACCTAATTTGGCATTGTTCTAATTTTTTTGGCTTTCGAGATGACTTTGGTTAAAGTTAACCTAAGTTGGAATTAGAATTAGAAGTTGGTATAAGATGAACATGGTCAGCTTAGAATGGGGTTCAAGACAAACTATATTGGAATTAGAATGTGGTTTAGTATGAACCTAATTTGGCTTTAATTGGCTTGGAACATGGTTCAATACAAACCAAATTTGGCTTGGATTGGCTTGGTGCATGTCTCAATGTGAACCTGATGTGGTTTTGACTTATTTTGGTATAGAATTGGTTTGGTATGTGGTTCAAGACAACACACCCCATATATAACAATAAAGTTGGTGATGAAAAAACACTATTCAACAAACTAATCTCACCACTATATAGGTCAAGTTTTTCATTATATAGGTTAAACTCACCATTCTATAGGTCAATCCAACTGTTCTATTTAAACACACAAAGAACATAGTGTTAAGCACATGATATATATTTTACTTAATCAAATTCCTTTTTATTTAACCACTTAATCATACATTCAAGATATGCAATAAAATTGAAAGCAATAACATGAAACACATAATAAAGAGAGAGATACCAGATTTTAACAAGGAAACCCAAAGTGGGAAAAACCATAGAGAATAATATCAAGTATATAAATGAGCACCAACTCAAGTCTACAAAGTTTACAAGCACCAAATTTTAGGAACACTAACCCCTTTGCTGAGAACCAACACAACAATGCTTCGTGAGCACCCACCCATAAGAGCACCAACCCCTCTTGTGTATAAAACACCACTATCTCTCAACGTTGCTTTCTCAACAAATGATAACACACTACTATATCTCTTTTCTCTTCTCTAATTTCCTCTACTCTTTTTATCTAGATAAAATCATTCACTTCCATATATCTAAATGGCTTCCCAATCCTCCTTTTATAGCTTTCCAAATTACCTTTAACATTCACCCTTTGAGACCTTTCAATTCAAATAGAAAATGGTACCAAACTTAAATGACCCTTCAAATCCTTTCTTTATCTTTATTTGGTGACTCTTCAGATTCCTCAAGGTCACCCTTAAGGTAAAATGCATCCTTTCCCTCTTTTGTCTTCAGTGATGACTCTTTGGATTCCTCAAGGTGACCCTTCATGGAGAAATGTGTCTTTTTCCTCTTTTGTCTTTAGTGATGACTCTTTGACTTCCTCATGGACCCTCTTTGTTCTTTATGCAACCAAAAATATATTCATTAATATTTAATTAATATTAACACACGTTAGCCAAGATATAAACATTAAAAACACCTTTAGACATTAAATTCTAATTTGTCTTCAATGACAATATTTCCAAAAATCTCCCCCTTTGTCTTTGATGACAACCTAAGACTGTCACTAATTCTAAAAAACTTGTACTACACATGCCAACCTAAAACTAAGACCTATAAACTAAACCAACTAAAAATATACAGTAACTCCCCCTTATTGTATCATCTTATTTCTTGAACCTATTCCCTATACTTGTTTTTACACTTGTTCCATGTACCTATTCTTGTACCTATTTCTTGTATCTTACATTTATCTTCCCCTCAAATGATATACAAATTAATCTATCAAATTACCTTATTGTCATGCAACATAGCCAAGACCTAACATCATCCACCATGCTTTAATTTTTATTAAAAGTGTCTCCTTGAAGCCTAGAAGAGACATGCCACACAAAGGGTCCTCGAACAAAATCTCAAGATATTCCCACATCTCCTATGTTAGTTCCTTGATCTTCTTGTGTCTTTCTCTGAGAATCCATTTAAGCATGTATAACTTATTTAACTTACTAACCTCAACATTTATGATGTTTTTCATCTTCTCAACTCTTGCAACTATCTTATCTTGACAAGGCTCATGCTCAAATGTAACAATAGATTCTTTATATTCATTCCTATTTGATTCTTTATCTACTATAGCAAGTAATTTATTCTCACTCTTAAATTCAACCTAATCAACCTTTACTATCTTAGGTCTCAAAACCTAAATTCAACTCTTCTCATATCTTCTAGGGGCTTTGTATCCTTTGATATACCTTGAAGATCTCTTTACTCTATTTGGACATAATTTATCAATATGGCCAACCTTATGACAAAAAAATGAAGTAACATTTCTCATACCTTCTCCTTTAATGTGACTAAGATGTCCATTTGATTTATTACTTCTCCTCATATAGTCTCTTTCCCTATGACCAACATGATGACAAACAAAACAATGACCATGAAAAGAATTTGAAAACCTGAAAGCATTGGGTTACCTGATTGGCTTCTGAAATTTGCCTTTAAACTTGCATACTTTTTAACTTGGACTAATATTTCATGATCTTTCTCAACCTAGATTATTATCCTCTCATGCTTATCCTTCAAAGAACCTAACTCAACTTTTAACTGATTACACTCTTCTTCTCTTGAATTCAAACTTGAATTTACAACCTCTAGCTGATTCTTAAGATCTTGAATAAACATCTTATTCTATTTTTATTCTATATAAAACTTAGAATCTAAGATACACACCTATTCTTTAATAACTTTGACCATAGATTTCAACTCTTGATTCTCCTTCTTTAGTTGCTTGGCCATCTTGTGCTTTCCCTAATATACCTTTAAGTTGTTAAACTCTTTCTAAAGGAATCTACTCTGATACCAATTTTTTAAGCATGGGATATATATTTTAGTTAATCAAATTATTTTTACTTTAACCACTTAATCATACCTTCAAGATATGCAATAAAACTAAAAGCAATAACATTCACTGCATAATAGAGAGAGAGAGAGAGAGAGAGAGATAACAGATTTTAATGTGGAAACCCAAAGTGGGAAAAACCATAAAGAACAATCTCAAGTATATAAATGAGCACCAACTCAAGTTTACAAATTTCACAAGCACCAACTTGTAGGAGCACCAAGCCCTTTCCTGAGCACTAACACAACAATGATTTTTTAGCACCCACCCACAAGATCACCAACCCCTCTTGTGTATAAAACACCACTATCTCTCAACATTGCTTTCTCAACAAATGATAACACACTACTATATCTCCTCTCTTTTCTATGCTTTCCTCTACTATTTTTAGCTAGATAAAATCATTCTCTTCCATATATCTAAATGGCTTCCCAAGCCTCCTTTTATAGCTTTCCAAATGACCTTTGGCATTCACCCTTTGAGACCTTTCAATTCAAATAGAAAATGGTGCCAAACTTACATGACCCTTCAAATCCTTTCTTTGTCTTTTCTAGGTGACTCTTCTAATTCCTCAAGGTGATCATGGGAAAATGCATCCTTTCCCTCTTTTGTCTTTAGTGATTACTCTTTGGATTCCTCAAGGTGACCCTTCATGGAGAAATGCATCTTTTTCCTCTTTTGTCTTTAGTGATGACTCTTCTACTTCCTCATGGGCCCTCTTTTATCTTTATGCAACCAAAAATATATTCATTAATATTTAATTAATATTAACACACTTTATCCAATATATAAACATTAAAAACACCTTAAGACATTAAATGATAATTTGTCATAAATGATAATATTTCCAACAATATCCCCCTTTGTCTTTGATGGAGATTTGAAACTGTCACCAATTTTAAAAAAATTGTATTGCACATGCCAACCTGAAACTAAGACTTGTAAACTGAACCAACTAAAAATATATAGTAACTCCCCCTTACTATATCATCTTATTTCCTAAACCTATTCTTGTACTTATTCCTTATACCTATTTTTACACCTATTCCATGTACCTATTCCTATACCTATTTCCTATAGCTTACACTTATCTCCCCCTCAAATGATATACAAATTAATCTGTCAACTCACCTTCTTATCATGAAGCATAGCCAAGACCTAAAAACATCCACCATGCTTCAATTTTTCTTAAAAGAGTCTCCTTGAAGCCTAAAAGAGACACCCCACACATAGGGTCCTAGAACAAAATCTCAAGAGATTCCAACATCTCCTCTGTTACTTCTTTGATCTTCTTGTTTATTTCTCTTAGAATCCATTTAAGCATGTCTAACTTATTTGAATTACTAACCTCAACATTCATTATGTTGTTCATCTTTTCAACTCTTAAAACTATCTTATCTTGATAAGGCTCATGCTCAAATGTAACAAGTGATTCTTCACAGTCCTTCCTATCTGATTCTTTATCTACTATAGCAAGTAATTTTTTCTCACTTCTAAATTCAACCTGATCAACCTTTACTATTTAAGGTCTCTAAACCTGAATTCGGCTCTTCTCATATCTTTTAGGGGCTTTGTATCCTTTGACATACCTTGAAGATCTCTTTACTCTAGTTGGACATAATTTAGTAATATGGCCAACCTTATGACAACAAAATCAAACAACATTTCTCATACCTTCTCCTTGAATGTGACTAAGATCTCCCTTTGACTGATTACTTCTCCTCATACAGACTCTTGCTCTATGATCAACATGATGACAAACAAAATAATGACCATGAAAAGAATTTGAAAACCTAAAAGCATTCAGATGTCTGATTGGTGTCTTCAATTTACCTTTAAAACATGCATCCTTCTTACCTTGGAATAATATTTCATGATATCATCACCCTATATTATGAGCCTCTCATTCTTATCCTTCAAAGAACCTAACTCAACCTTCAACTGATTACACTCTTCTTCTCTTAAATTCAAACTTGAATTTGCAACCTCTAGTTTATTCTTAAGATCTTAAATAAACATATTATCTTATTTTTATTCTATAGCCAAATTATAATCCAAGATACACACCTATTCCTTAAGAGCTTTGACCACATATTTCAACTCTTGATTCTCCTTCTTTAGCTGATTGGCCATCGTGAGCTTTCCCTGATCTACCTTTAAGATGTTAAACTCTTTCTAAAAGAATATGCTCTGATACCAATTTTTAATCATGGGATATATATTTTACTTAATCAAATTCATTTTGTTTTAACCATTTAATCATACATTCAAGATATGTAATAAAACTGAAAGCAATAACATGCACCACATAATAGAGAGAGAGAGACACCAGATTTTACCATGGAAACCCAAAGTGGGAAAAAAACATAGAGAACAATATAGGGTATATAAATGAGCACCAACTTATAGGAGCACCAAATCCTTTACTGAGAACCAACAAATCAATTATTCATGAGCACCAACCCCTTTTGTGTATAAAACACAACTATCTCTCAATGTTGCTTTCTCAGAAAATGATAACACACTACTATATCTCTTCTCTTTTCTATAATTTCCTCTACTAATTTTAGATATATAAAATCATTCACTTCCATATATCTAAATGGCTTCCCAAGCCTCCTTTTATAGCTTTCCAAATAACCTTTGGTATTCACCCTTTGAGACCTTTTAATTCACATAGAAAATGGTGCCAAACTTACATAACCATTTGAATCCTTTCTTTGTCTTTACCTGGTGACTCTTCAAATTCCCCAAGGTGACCCTTCATGGGAAAATGCATCCTTTCCCTCTTTTGTCTTTAGTGATGAATCTTCAGATTCCTCAAGGTGACCCTCCATGGAGAAATGCATCCTTTTCCTCTTTTGTCTTTAGTGATGACTCTTTGACTTCCTCATGGGCCCTCTTTTGTTTTTATGCAACAAAAAATATATTCATTAATATTTAATTAATATTAACACACTTTGGACAAGATATAAAAATTAAAAACACCTTTAGACATTAAATGCTAATTTGACATCAATGAGAATATTTACAATAATCTCCCCCTTTATCTTTGATGACAACTTGAAACTATCACCAATTCTGAAAAACATGTACTACACATGCCAACCTAAAACTAAGACATGTAAACTAAACCAACTAAAAATATATAGTAACTCTCTCTTACTATAACATCTTGTTTCTTGAACCTATTCCCTATACCTATTTTTGCACCTATTCCATTTACCTTTTCCTATACCTATTCCCTGTAGCTTACACTTATTTCCCCATAAAATGATATACAAATTAATCTATCAACTCACCTTCTTGTCATACAACATAGCCAAGACCTAACATCATTCACCATGCTTTAATTTTTCTTAAAAGTGTCTCCTTAAATCCTAGAAGAGAAACCCCACACAAAGGGTCCTAGAACAAAATATCAGGATATTCCCACATCTCATCTGTTACTTCTTTGATTTCTTGTGTCTTTCTATTAGAATCTATTTAAGCATGTCTAAATTATTGGACTTACTAACCTCAACATTCATAATGTTTTTCATCTTCTCAACTCTTGCAATTGTCTTATCTTGACAAGGCTCATGCTCAAATATAACAATAAATTATTCATAGTCCTTCCTATTTGATTCTTTATCCACTATAGCAAGTAATTTTCTCACTCTTAAATTCAACCTAATCAACCTTTATTATCTTAGGTCTCCAAACCTAAAGTTGGCTCTTCTCATATCTTCCAGGGGATCTATATCCTTTGACATACCTTGAAAAGCTTTTTACTCTATTTGGACATAATTTAGAAATATGGCCAAACTTATGACAACAAAATCAAACAAAATTTCTCATACCTTCTACTTGAATGTGAATGAGATCTCCCTTTGATTTATTACTTCTCATACAGTCTCTTGCCTTATGACCAACATGATGACAAACAAAACAATGGCCATGAAAAGAATTTGAAAACCTAAAAGCATTATGTTGCCTGATTGGTTTCTTCAATTTGCCTTTAAAATTACATCCTTCTTACCTTAGACTAATATTTCATGATCTTTCTCAACATATATTATGATCCTCTCATGCTTATCCTTCAAAAAACCTAACTCAACCTTCAATTGATTACACTCTTCTTCTCTTGAATTTGTAATATCTAGCTTATTCTTAAGATCCTGATTAAACATATTACCTTCTTTTGCTTCTATAGCTAATTTAGAATCCAAGATACACACCTATTCCTTAAGATATTTGACCATAGATTTCAACTCTTTATTCTCCTTATTTAGCTACTTACCCATCTTATGCTTTCCCTGATCTACCTTTAGGCTTTTAAACTCTTTCTGAAGGAATCTACTCTAATACCGATTATTAAGCACGTGATATATATTTTAATTAATTAAATTCCTTTTACTTTAACTACTTAATCATACATTCAAGATATGAAATAAAACTAAAATAAATAACATGAATCACATAATAGAGAGAGAGAGAGAGAGAGAGAGAGAGAGAGACCAAATTTTAATGTGGAAACCCAAAGTGGGAAAAACCATAGAGAACAATCTCAAGTATATAAATGAATACCAACTCAAGTTTACAAAGTTTTCAAGAACCAACTTATAAGAGTACCAACCCCTTTACTGAGCACCAACACAACAATCATTCATGAGCACCCACCCATAGGAACATCAACCCCTCTTGTGTGTAAAACACCACTATCTCTCAACGTTACTTTCTCAACAAATGATAATAGAATACTATATCTCTTCTCTTTTCTATGCTTTCCTCTACTCTTTTTAGCTAGATAAAATCATTCACTTCCATATATCTAAATGGCTTCCCAAGCCTCCTTTTATAGCTTTCCAAATGACCTTTGGCATTCACCCTTTGAGACCTTTCAATTCACATAGAAAATGGCACCAAAATTACATAACCCTTGAATCTTTTCTTTGTCTTTACTTGGTGACTCTTCAAATTCCTCAAGGTGACCCTTCATGGGAAAATGCATCATTTCCCTCTTTTGTCTTTATTGATGACTCTTTAGATTCCTCAAGGTGACCCTTCATGGAGAAATACATCCTTTTCCTCTTTTATCTTTAGTGATGACTCTTTGACTTCCTCATGGGCCCTTTTTTGTCTTTATGCAACCAAAAATATAGTCATTAACATTTAATTAATATTAACACACTTCATCCAAGATATAAACATTAAAAACACCTTTAGACATTAAATGCTAATTTGACATCAATGAAAATATTTATAAAAATCTCCCCCTTTGTCTTTGATGGAAACCTAAAACTGTCACCAATTCTAAAAACCTGTACTGCACATGCCAACCTAAAAATGAGACCTATAAACTAAACCAACTAAAAATATATAGTAACTCCCCCTTACTATAGTATCTTGTATCCTGAATCTATTCCTATACCTGTTATTTGTACCTATATTTGCACCTATTCCATGTACCTATTCGTGTACCTATTTCCTATAGCTTACACTTATCTCCCCCTCAAATGATATACAAATTAATCTGTCAACTCACCTTCTTGTCATGTAACATATCCAAGACCTAACAACATCCACCATGCTTCAATTTTTCTTAAAAGTGTCTCCTTGAAGCCTATAAGAGACACCCCACACAAAGGGTCCTAGAACAAAATCTCTAGAGATTCCCACATCTCCTTTGTTACTTCCTTGATATTCTTATGTCTTTCTCTAATAATCTATTTAGGCATGTCTAACTTATTTGACTTACTAACCTCAACATTCATGATGTTGTTCATCTTCTTAACTCTTACAACTATCTTATCTTGACAAGGCTCATTCTCAAATGTAATAACAGATTATTCATAGTCCTTCCTATTTAATTATTTATCCACTATATCAAGTAATTTATTCTCACTCTTAAATTCAACTTGATCAAACTTTACTATCTTACATCCCCAAACTTGAATTTGTCTCTTCTCATATCTTATAGGAGCTCTATATCCTTTGGCATGCCTTGAAGATCTATTTAGACGTAATTTAGATGTATGGCCAACCTTATAACAACAAAATAAAACCACATCTCACATACCTTATACTTGAATGTGTCTAAGATCTCCCTTTGACTGATTACTTCTTCTCATATAGTCTCTTTCCCTATGACCAACATGATGACAAATAAAACAATGTCCATGAAAAGAATTTGAAAACCTGAAAGCATTACGCTGCTTGATTAACTTCTTCAATTTACATTTAAAAATTACATCCTTATTATCTTGGAATAATATTTCATGATCTTTCTCAACTTGGATTATGAGCCTCTCATGCTTATCTTTCAAAGAACCTAACTCAAATTTCAACTAATTACACTCTTCTTCTCTTAAATTCAAACTTGAATTTATAACCTCTAGCTGATTCTTAAGATCCTAAATAAACATCTTATCTTCTTTTAATTTTATATCCAACTTAGAATCCAAGATATACACATGTTCCTTAAGAGCTTTGATCATATATTTCAACTCTTGATTCTCCTTCTTTAGCTACTTGGCCATCATGTGCCTTCCTCGATCTACCTTCAAGCTGTTAAACTCTTTCTAAAGGAATCTACTCTGATATCAATTGTTAAGCATGAGATATATATTTTACTTAATCAAATTACTTTTGATTTAACCACTTAATCATACATTCAAGATATGCAATAAAACTGAAAGCAATAACATACACCACATAATAGAGACAGACACACACAACATATTTTAACGTGGAAACCCAAAGTGGGAAAAACCACAGAGAATAATCTCAAGTATATAAATCAACACCAAATCAAGTTTACAAAGTTTTAAATAACCAAATTGTAGGAGAACCAACCCATTTTTTCATCACCAAAACAATAATGATTTGTGAACACCCACCCACAGGAGCACCAACCCCTCTTGTGTATAAAACACCACTATCTCTCAATGTTGCTTTGTCAACAAATGATAACACACTACTATATCTCTTCTCTTATCTATGCTTTCCTCTACTCTTTTTAGCTAGATAAAATAATTCACTTCCATATATATAAATGGATTCCCAAGCCTTCTTTTATAGCTTTCCAAATGACCTTTGGCATTCACCCTTTTAGACCTTTCAATTCAGATAGAAAATGGTGATAAAATTATATGAAACTTTGAATCATTTCTTTGTCTTTACCTGGTGACTCTTCAAATTCATCAAGGTGACACTTCATGGGAAAATGCATCCTTTCCCTCTTTTGTCTTGAGTGATGACTCTTTGGATTCCTCAAGGTGACCATGAAGAAATGCATCCTTTTCCTCTTTTGTCTTTAGTGATGACTCTTCGACTTCCTCATGGGCCCTCTTTTGTCTTTATGCAACCAAAAATATATTCATTAATATTTAATTAATATTAACACACTTTAGCTAATATATAAACATTAAAAACACATTTAGACATTAAATGTTAATTTGACATCAATGACAATATTTCTAACACATAGAAAACAATAAAAGATGAAACCATTGATATCTAGGTCAAACTCACTGTTCACGAGAGCAACCTCATTATTACATAATGCAGTCTCACCAATATGTAAAAGGAAAATAAAAATAAAAAATAGAATAAATCAAGGTCAAATAATGATTTAATTTCATAACTATAAGGCTAATAAGTACTATAAAAATATTTATGGGGTGTGTTAGTCCCACCAAGCATGCCAAATGTAAACCATGATTATAAGAGAGTTAGTTTCTTTTTTTAGTATTAAAGATATTAAAATATCACAAACTTAACTTATCAATCATGATTCCTCAGATTAGGCAAGGTCTAACCAAGACAAACAAATAAAAGAGAAATCAAAATATTATTACTTTCCTCAAGGACACCATTATCTAGTAGTCACACATACATGATTATGCTCAGATGTAGAGCTCAAATTATTTATCTATGTCATGGTGTAGAAGCCATTGACATCTATCTAAGAATTATCTTAAATGGCTTTGTAGACTAATTAGAAGAAATGGGTGAATATTTTGAAGTATTTATGAAGATTTTATTTGTATAAAAATATTGTTTAAAGTTCTATGCTGACCCTTCTATTTATAGGTTTTCCAAATTGACTATGGCCTTTAGATCAAGATCAATATGAGTGGATATAATTTAATTTAATTTCATAGATAAATGTAATAAATATTTTGTAAAGAGGTTTCATTAATGAGGAATGGCTTTCCTTAATCTTGATATTTATTTTCATTAATGCTTAGTGCTTGGCAAGTTTACGAATGATGTCACAATTTATATATTTGTTGAGTTTTTGAATATGACATAATTCCAATATTAGCTAATTGCATGGAATTTTCTCTCAAGGAGAAGTTATATTTTTATTTGATCAAAAATATAATTAATCTCAATTAGCATTTATGTCAATTTGAGATTCAAATAATTACCTCATTTTATTGGTTGAAATCATCACTTTTAAAGTAGTTGTTGTCACCAAATTTTTCACCCTAGAAGAAGTTGTTCAAGCTTCTTCTAGATTTGGGCAACATGGGAACTTTTTCAGGTAGGTGGGTTTACCTATATTATAAATAAGCCTCTAGATTTAAGGGCTATCTCCTTGAATGTATCTTGAAATGATCTTATCTATGCCAACTAATTAATTATGGAGAAAAGAGTTAGAGATTACATGAATTGAAACTACTCTAAAGGAGGTGATGCACCAAATTTCCAAAGATCCACTCTCAATATTAAACTCATTATCACACTAATAAACTATAAATAAAATGAATGTAGTGTCTACAATATTTTCCAAGAAATAATGCTTCACCTAGAGGTAAATTTGATGGGCTTAAGCTAGAGGGAAATGAGGGTAAGGCTTGATTGGAAGCACTTACAGTTAACTATCCACTCTATACCTAAGACATCAAACTTAAGACATAGTAGATGACTTGTAATAAAAGTTTATTATCACTTAGGTTGAACTTAGACCTATAAAGGGAAGATGAAAACCACTTTTGCATATCAAACAAATAAAAAACACTGAGCATAGATTAGTAAACAACTAAAAAAATGCTTTATTCATTCCTCCAAGAAGTGCAAAATGATTTTTTTGTCAAAGTCTCATTGTACTAGCCTGAGGGATCCTTAAAAATATCTCAAAGGTTATATTTATAGAATAAAGGGCATTTAAAGAGAGAGATTTTGGCTCTAAAAGAGGAAACAATGAGCTCAACTCCATTTGAACCATAGTTACAACTACCTCTAGATTTATGCTTATTCAAGATTCCTAATTGATTTGGGTTACTTCAATTGGTTGCACAGTTACATTATTCCATCATTGATGCTCCCTAATATTTGTAATGGTGAGATAAAGTTATTCCAATATAGGTTATAGCATCAATGTATTTACAACCATAAGATCAATGTGTTAGAGTTTTGTCTTAGTACTAACTACTCTTCACTAGTTTATCAAGGTATGAAAGAGTGGAGAGAAGGGTCCTTTTCATGTAGTTGGTCTCAGAGATAAAAACACCAAGGTCTATGTGTATGCCTTTGTAGTATCCTTTAAAATGTTATCTCTTATTCAAACTAGATTATGCTCAAACTCATTCCCATGCTGATAGGTCCAACCAATCTCAGACTATTGGTTTTCCTATAATCATTATATTAATGACACTCTGATTGATACTTGGTTCTTATTTTGATGATAATATATCAACCCTTAACTTCTATTAGGTTCAAAGGTCCTATTTTGCCTCTATGAAGCTTTGCTAGCAATGCTTGGCCCTATTCTAGTTTAATTTGGATCGGTGCTCAAGCTCTATCCTTATATATTTTATTATTTGGGTCAAATTTTGACTCATTGACCTTCATCAAAAATACTGGGTTCAAGCCTATATTTATTGGCTATTGATATATGACTCAGCCTATTCACATTTTGACTTATCCATGCACCATTAATCTTGATCATTATGATCAAGTGGGAACCATCAATCCTACCCTTAACTTATTAACTCTATCTAATATGGTACCACTTGGAAATCCCATATTTACATTTAGGATCTGCTATCAATCTACTTGCTTTATGCACTTATGCCATATGGTGGATTCTTGAGCTCTTTGACCTTTTGACTCATCTCACACCATTGAACTCCCATGGTGTGAATTAAAACCAACTATTGGATCTTCTTGCATTTGAAAACAAATGGCTATTTACCATGGTCTAAATTTGATGTCCACATGACCATCATTTGACAGTCGCATGACCATCATTGATGTCTACATAAACATAAAATTTAAGACCCTAATGGTTTTTGCCATAGATTAAAGTTGATGTTTGTGTGAAAATATCCCATTATTTGACCAACTTTGAAAGCTTGTATTTGGAAGATAAAAAGGTCATGAAGGCACCAAATTTGTAAGAGATGTTCTTGATACTAAAAATATTTTGCCCACTTGATCCACTAGTTCTAGGAGCTTTCTAAGTGTATTTATAAGGTTTATAAGTGACCTAGATTGTGTGATTTTACATGATGTCCACACACCTATCTTTTATCATTTGAACCTAAATGACTATTTTCCAAGGATTGAGTTTGATGCTCGTTTAAAAATCTCACTCTATATGGCCAACTTTGAGGACTTAAATCTTAAGATAACAAGCTCATCAAGATGTGAAACTTATAGAACATATTATAGGCATGAATATCTTTAGTTGTGCATGCTTCTTTGGTCATGCAAGGATTTTTTAGCATAATTATAAATTTCACAAGTAAGCTATCCAGTTTGGTTCTTCATCATGTATTGATGACAGTCTAGCTTCATAAAGATTATTCCTAAAATTTTGAATCTTTGAATGATTTTATGAGGCCTATGTGAACCTGTCTGTAATCTTGAATTGCATTGATCACCATGAAGACCTATTTGGATCCTTCTATTTTCCCTATAAATTAATCAGAATGCACATTAAGCAAGCTTAAAGTGTTTCAAAAGATTTGTGATCAATTTGAGACCCTTGGACCACTCATTCCATTCAAAACTTTATCCAAGCCATTTGATATTTTGGTTAATCAAGATATCTACTTCTTTCTCTACATCAAGACCTATTAGAGACTACACTGCATCTATTCATTTTTGTATGTGGGCTAAAATTGGCCAATATTTATGGTGAATCATAGGGAAGCATGCCTTCTATGCTTTAGAACCTAGTCCATTTTGCCTTGTCTAGTTCATTGGGCATGGAGTCTCCTCTCTAGTCCAACACATTAACTTGGATCTAACATCAACTGTAAATCTTATTATAACCCCTCTTAAAACAAATGAGGACCAAAAGAAATATCAAAACAAAAAAGAGTGCCCAAATCACATATCAAATAGAAACACACAGAACATAAAGGAAAATTAACCTAAATAGAGTAAGTTCTATAAATAAAGCACTCACTTGGAACAAAATATAAATAAAGAAATGTGATAGAGCATCACTTAGAGGAATTTATCCAAACTAATCTAATTATGTACAAATTATAACTCTATGTATCTTTCCTCCTAGATCAAAAGTAAAGTTTGATAACCTTAATGTGTCATGGGATGAGGAATTGAATAAGGCATGTGGCCCTTAACCCTTGGCCTTAATGCCTTCTTCTTGTTTGTTGTATCTTCTAACTTTAGTGGCATGATCTTCAATGAGAACCAGGTAGCTCCAAATAGATTAGCTATAGAAATGAACTCCTCTTGCATCCAAATAGCCTTAAATTTCTCATATGTATCCTCAATTATGGCCTCTAATGGTGGTTCAAAAATACATACCTTTTTGTTTTCCATGGTTCTCTCAAAGAGGTTAGGCTTCTTCTCAACTTCAAGTTCTTCAAGATCATCAAGGAGTTTTACATAGTCCACCCAATCTTGGCCATTGTCCTCCATGGGAAACTCTTTGTCCACCTTCTCAAGTACTTGAACCTCAACTTGGAAAATATCTTCAAGCTCTTGAAGGAGCTTCATTTATAGTTTCCAATCATCTTTATCATCCTTGTCATCTAGAGCCACTACTTTTTCATTATTATCTTCTTGATGTATGAAATCATCAATTTGATATTATTCATGATCCAATTCATATGATGGTGATTTAATTTTAGATAGAGGTATTAAGTCATCTCTAATAACTAGATCTTCTACCTTGGTTTCATGAAACTCTCTTAGGATTAAAAATTCTTGAGGAGTGACTTGACCTTCATCCTTGATAGTACACTCTACTTCATACATGAGATGGTCATCCACAACTTTATGATCAAACATGAAGTCTTCTTTGAGTTCTTTCCTCTTCAAGTCTTGGCCACATTCCTTATGTACAACTAAAAAAGAGTCTTCAATATGTTTCTTTTCATCTAAGAAGGCAAAAATACATTTTTTTCACCAAGGGGAGGTCCCTATGGTGATTTCCTCCTCATAGTCACTCATGACATCCTCTTGGTCACTGATGACCTGTATTTTCTCCTCTTCACTTGCTTTTATTAAGATGGGTTCTTCAAGAAGGCGTCAGGTGGAAGGTTGATGGATAGGCTCATTTGAAAGAGATGGAATATGAGGTGAAGGATGAGATGTGATGGGTGGGATGATGAATTGGACATGGAGTGTGAGGTGAAGGGTAAGGCTTATGAGTTGATTAGGAAAGAGAAAATCACTAGTAAGCTCATAGGGAAGTGACTTTTTAGGCTAATTATAAGGATAAAAATCTATATAAGTAGGATTTGCATCTTTTCAATAGTCTCCTTGAGTTTATTCAATAGCAACATGTTCATTTTCAAGCTCTTTATCCTCCCACATACTTTACCTATCTATTGAGAATTGAAGGCACTTCTTTGCCAAGTCTATTTGTTCTTTGACCTCCCATTGAGTTCCTTCTAGTTATTCAAATGTCTCCAACTTTTGCATATAATTTTGGATATCACCTCTCAACCATTATATGAGATGATCATGGAGCATATCATACTTATCATCCCATGTTATCATTTCATCTTCATTAACTAGTAAATGTGGTATAGATACCAACAATGACTTGATATAAGATGGAAAACATTAAGGAGGAGGAAGGTAATGATGAAGATCAAGACCAATTTTGTTTTGTTGCATTCTAGACTACAATAATATACATCTTTCCTTTTAATACCTTTATGTACAATTCACGTAAATATATGATTCCTCATAGAAATAATCATAGGATTAATCTTGAGGTTCATAGGCATCATGGTATGGTTGATAGGGCTCATATTGGGACTGATAGCGAGGCATTTATTGATAGGAATATTAGTATCCTTCCTCATAAGACTGTCCAATAACATGGTGTCTATATGGGGGGAATGGAGGATTATAGGGTTATCATGGCTCATAGGGTTGATAATCATTTTGATAGGACTATTGGGGAGTATATTATGGTTCATAGCAAGGCTAATAAGGAGGTTCATGGTAGGAGTACTTACCATAGATATTCATATCAACCTCATGTATCAAATGAGATATAAAAACTTATCAAAACCTAAACTAAAGATACCTAGACTACTTACAACCAAAATTTATCATTTGGAGTCACCATTTTTGCTAGGTTGCTTACTTATAAAAAATTATAGAGGAAAGATCCACCAATAATATTTCCACTCTCTTGGACCATATCCCACCAAGTGTGCCAAAAATATTTTCAGCAAATCTTGCACCCTAGAAGAAGTTGTTCAAGATTCTTCCATATTTGGGCAACATGGTAACATTTCTAGGTATGTGGGTGTACCTATATTGGAAATGAACCTCTAGATTTAAGGGATAGCTCATTGAATGTATCCTAAAATTCTATTATCTATGCCAACTAATTACTTATGGGGAAAGAGTTAGATATTACACAAATTAAACCTACTCTAAGGGAGGTAATGCACTAAATGTTCAAAGATCCACTCTCAATATTGAACTCATTATCACACTAATAGACTATGAATATAATAATGCAGTGTCTATAATGGATTTTAAGAAATAATACTTCACCTAAAGGTCAATTTGATGGACTTAGGTTGGATGGCAAAGAGGGTAAGGCTTGATTTAAAGCACTTATAGTCAACTATCCACTCTATTCCTAAGACATCAACCTTAAGACACACTAGATGACCTATTAAAAAAGTTTGTTAGCACTTAGGTTGAACTTGGACTTGAAAAGGGAAGATGATAACCACTTTTTCATTTAAAAAAAATACAAAACACTAAGCATAGATTAGTAAATAAATACAAAAAATGTTCTATTCATTACTCCAAGAGGTATAGAATACAATTTATTATAGATTCATCATACCAGCCTGAAGGATCCTTAACAATAGCTCAAAGGCTATATTTATTTAATAAAGGGAATTTAGAGAGAGAGACTTTAATACTAAAAGAGGAATCAATGAGCTCAACTCCATTTGAAACATAGTTACAACTACCTCTACATTTATTCTCATTCAATATTCTTGATTGACTTGGGTTACTTCAAGTGGTTGCACATTTACATTATTACGTCATTAATGTTCCATGACAGTTGCAATGGTGGGATCAATTTTTTCTAGGCTATGTTCCCACATCAATGTAGTTATAACCATTAGATCAATCTTTTATGGTTTTGTCCTAGTGTTAATTACTCTTCACTGGTTCATTGAGGTATATAAAAGTGAGAAAAGGATCCTTTTCATATAGTTAGTCCTAAATATGAAACTATTTGGGTATACATATATGCCTTCATGGCATCCTTTGAAATTCTAGCTCTTGTTCATATTGGATCATGCTCAAACTCATCCCCATGCTCATAGGTCCATTATATATGGAAAACTAATCTTAGACTATTGGTTTTCCTATAGTCACTATACTAATGGCACTCTACTTTATGCCTTGTTCCTATTTTGATGACAAGATATCAACCCTTGATCTCCATTAGGTTATAATTTCCTATTTTTCCTCTATGGAGCTCTACTAGTAATGCATGGTCCTATTTTGGTTTAATCTAGGTCCATGTTTAAGCTTTGTCCTTATATATTTTCTTTCCTAAGTCAAATTTTGATTTGTCAACCTTCATCAAAAATCCTGAGTTTGAGCCTTTACTTATTTGTTATTGATATATAAATCATCCTATTGATATTTTTAATTATCCACACATCATTCATCTTGATCAGTATGATCGAGTGAGAGCCATTAATTCTTCCTTTGACTTATCAACTCTATCCAAGCTGGTGCCACTTGGTAGTCCCATATTTGCACTCAATAACTGCTATCAATCTACCTACTTTATATGCTTACACCATGTGTGGATTTTAAATCTCTTTGACCTTTTGACTCATATCACATCATTAATCTCCCTTTGTATGAATGAATTCCAACTATTATATCTAATTATATTTGAAAACAAATAACTATTTACCATGGTATAAATTTGATGTTTATGCAATCATCATTTGACAGTCGCATGACCATTATTGACGTCTATGTGAATGTCAAATTTAATACCCTAATGGTTTTTTCCATAACTTAATTTTGACATCTATGTGAATGCCTCCCAATATTTGACCAGATTTGAAATCTTGGATCTGGAAGTGAAAAGGTCATGGAGGTACCAAATTTGTAGGAGATGTTCTTGATACTAAAAGGATTATGCCCACTTGATCCACTAGTTTTGAGAGATTTCTAAGTGTGTTTACAAGGTATTAAAGTGAGATGATTTATGTGATTTTTCATGATGTTTACATGATTTTCACTATCATTTAAACCTAAATGACTATTTATCAAGGCTTGAATTTGATGTTCATGTGAACGTCTCACTCTGCATGGCCAACTTTGAGGATTAGATCTTGAGATAAAAATCTCATCAAGACATGAAACTTGAAGAGAATGTTCTAAGAATGATGAAATTTGATCACATATGTTCCTTTGGTCACATGAGGCTTTTTGATCATATTTATAAATTGCATAATCAAGCTATCTATTCTGGTTCTCATGATGTCTTGATGATGGTCTGGCTTCAAAAATATTTTGCCTAAACTTTTGTAGATCTAAATGATTTTTTGAGGCCTATGTTAACCTATCCCTAATCTTGAATTGCATTTATCACCATGAAGACCTATTTGGATCCTTGTATTTTCCCTATAAATTAATCAAAATGCATTTTAAACAAGCTTAAAGTGTTTCAAAAGCTTTTTGATCAATGTGAGACCCTTGAACAACTCATTCCATTTATAACTTTGTCTAAGTCATTTGATCCTTTTGTAAATCAAGATCTCTACTTATTTCTCTATATTAGGACCTCTTAGAGACTACACTACATCTAGGTAGTTTTGTATGTGGACCAAAATTGGCCAATAGTAGCCACTTACATGAGTATGAATTATAATAAGGTGATAATATAATATGATGTATTTCCCAATTAGAGATGCACTTATGTGTTTAATAATGTTTATGGAAAATGTGTGTATGAAATTAGGATGCCTCTACTATTTATGTGGCATTGTTATAAATCATTCTAATTGTATTTTCAACATGAGAGTGGTGATATTGAGTGTCTACGAATAGTATTATAACAATTATTAGGTAATATTATGAAAACTACAGGGTCACATTATGTGATCAAGAACCATTTAAATTATTATACTATGATCAACTATTGTCCCATTTCTCATTATTTCATATGAATTTAAAGGTGAAAAATTAATTAAAATCTGATTCCATACTAGTTGGAATCCAATAATAGCTATTTTGGAATCCAATATCACACTAGTTAAAACCAATAATAAAAATAAAGTGGATTTTTGAAAGGGATAATCTTAAAACTTTGTAAATGAATAGATGAAGAGTCATCCTCCATTAATGATGCTTCAATATTTCCTTCTTGCCTCCTTGGTTCTCTTGGCTACCTTAGTCTTATATTTTCCCATGTCTCCTTTTTGTCTTGTGTTTTATGGTGGTTGTGGTTTGCCTAAGTGTGTGGTGTCTTAAGCTTGGTTTTATTTTTTTATTTTCTTTTTTTGTGTTGCATTTTTCTCTCATGTTTGTTTACTTTCCCTCATTTTCTATGTCATAGTGGATTTTAGATATAAAGAGACTTGTTAAAATTTATTCAATGTTGTTTATGGATACGATTAAAAGTGATTTTTAAAATCATTCAAAGTGTGCTGGGGATGGTATCCTTTATGAAACCTATCATGAGAATATTAGTGGTGAGTTATTCCTTGATAAGAGAACTATTTCCAAATTAGTAGTTAAGGAAGAAAGAAAATGTATTGAGGGTAAGAAGCTCGTTAGTGAAATTATTTAGAAATATGAGGTATCTAAGCACTTAGAGGGTGTGAGGTTCATTATCAGTGCCATGCCATAGAATGGGTTGACAATGATGAGTAGGAATTAGATTAAATTGGTAATTCCCATAGTCTAAAAAAACTTAACCTTATGTCTAAATGAGTCCATGGATAATGAATTACATATGCAAAAAGTGCATCTAAAAAATATTAGATTTTTTTCTATCTAATTAAATAGGAATTCAATTCCTTCTATAAATTTGTTTATAATCGATTAAAATCTATGTAAGGGAAAAAGATGGGTATTTATATCAGTATTTGTAGAATGTTTCAAAAAGGAGTTTTCATGGTTATTCTTAAAAATTTAGACATGCAAATAAGGGTCATTAGTAAAACTTTATGTAATTTTGGTCAATATATATTTAAGGCCATTCTATGGATCCCTAACATTTATTATAATAATATTGTGTTCAAAACTTCTAATATATGGGTTGATATTGAAAATTTTATGATTAAACTATGTGACTTTCTTCCCTGGGCCCATAAACCACTAGGAGAAGTATTAAGGATCAAAGATAATATAATATCCTTAGTTCATATTCATGATAGGGTCTTGATTTATCTTTAACCTTTAGAAATTTTATATAAAATCCTAATATTTAAGGTTAAAGGAGAATCCTTCTCTTATTCTATCAATGGTTTGGGGGGTCTCTGGCTTGCATTTTCTATAAAAAAAGATGGCACCTCAAAAAGATTTCCCCCACTTGAACAAAAATAGGAAATTTATCAAAAAATATGATAATTATATGATTTAAACCAATAGTGTTAAAAGTGATGTTTCCTTTAACAAATCTATTATATAATGATGGGTAGGACCCCTTACCTATGGATAACCCCTGCTTTGAGCTAGACACAAATAGAGACATAACACCACCTGAAGCATAATTGGTAGAGATAATTTTTAAATATTTTGGTGAAGAAGCTAAAACGTATTACCCATCTAGTGATTTTATCATACCTTCAAGTCCAAGTGCTCCTCCTACACCATTTATCTCCCCTCCATCTATTGAAAGTGAGGTGATTGGGAGAACTAGACCCATTTATTTAGTCTTGGTTCCTGAGGGTTCTTCAGTTTAGAGTTTCTTGTTTGAACCTAAAGAAGATGATTTTTCATTTCCTAAAGAAAGACCCTCAAAATAATATGTTGTCATCCTTATTGAACCAACTAATTTTGGATATTCTACCCTTGGCACCATGCCTGCTTCTAGAACCTATGTGTTTTTGATGATTTGGTTCCCATGGTTGTTTCTCTAAACCCTTATAGTTTGATAGATAAATATTTAACATTAGATTATAAATTTCTTCTTACTCCTTTTGAATCTAATGTCCCTTTTTAAACTAGGAAGTCCAAAGTAAGAGTGAAGATAATAAAACCTAAGATAAGCTCTATTTATTTTTATGGTCTAAATTTTGGTGAGGAATGCAAAAGAGACAAAGGATGGTCTCAAGGAATTTTAGAAGACTGTAAAATAAATATAAGGAGAATAACATGCCCAAATGTTTCACTAGGATTTATCAAAACAAAGGAAGGCCTAAGCCCTCAGGTTAGCCAAAGTAAACCTCCCTCTTTTATTTATGAATATTATCAATTGGAATGTGAGGGGTCCTAAATACACCAATATAAATCCTGTTATTAGATAGTTTAGAAACTTAAAGGAGAAATTTGATTTCCTATTTCTTCAAGTAGTTAAGGAAGTGGGATTTAAACTTCACTTTGTCCTCAACTTTATTTGGCCAAATTCGTTACACTACCAGTCACTATAGAGGTAAGGGTGTGGATTCTATTCCAATTAATCCTAAGTGATCTAATTTTATTATTGAGCATGGCTCATCCCATTGTCACATAGTAGTTTGGATTTTTATTTTAAAAAATAACCAAGTTTTTTGCATATTTAATGTGTATTCATTAAATGACTATAGGGATAGGTCAAAATTGTAGAACTGGATTGCATCCAACTTGAAATTTACATCTTAGATTGTGGGTGGTGATTTTAATATGATTAAATATATAGAAGATAAAAAAATTAGAGAACCTCATGCATGGAAAGGAAATGAGATTTTATTTTGGTCTAACTTGAAACATATTCACAATATTTATGACCCTCTTAATAAAGGTAAAATTCAAAGTAATGGTATTTGGTACATGGTGTAACAATCACATAAAATATAAGGGAGTCTATTCTAGGCTTGATAGGTTTTATCTGAATAAGGACCATTTTAATGCTTATCAGGTTGATAGAGGCAATAAGGTGAATGTTTTCCCCTTCACCATCTATGACCACCACCCCATTGAGATTATTATATTCTTATATTTTGAGTTGGAATATATAAAATATAATTGGAAAGGTATTTATAAGATTAATATTTCCCATTTTAAATATAATGAGTATAGGTAGAGTGTTTCAACTTCTTGGAAAATTAGTAAATTGGTTTGTGAGTCTTCTTCTAGTATTGACCAATGGAATAGTAGTATTGATTTAACTAAAAAATTAATTAGAACCTATGGTCAAATCAAGGCTAAGAGAAGAAGGAAGGTTATTATAGATAATTAGGATAAGTTATTACTTTAGAATATGAATTATATAAGGAACCATCTAATGTTGACCTTATTAAAAACTTGTTTGCACTTAAACATTGGTTTAGATAATACCAAATGTACTTATCTAGAGGTTTCCAAATTTAATATAGATTTAAATGATCAAACTAAATAATAAGGGCTTCAAATTATTCTTTAGGTTTTTAAAAGTGAAAAATAATAATGAAAATATCAAAAATATTAATATTGGGGGGTGATCACTAAATATCTTAGCAAAATTAAGTTTTTTTTTTAAATTTACTCCAACCTTTTTTTGACTAACAGGTCGAGCCCTCAATTCAATAATAATAAAATTTTATGTGATATGTGTATTTGAAAGAAGGTTTCCCTTGAACAATTTTCATCCTTAGATAGTGATTTATCCATAGTTGAGATATTATCTACAATTGACTCATTTAAGTGTGATAAATCCCCTAGGATTAATGGCTTCCCAGTGATTTTTAAAAGTATAATAAGGATTGGTTAACTCATGATTGTCTTAGAATATTTAAGGAAGGTGTGAAGGTTGGATCCCTTGGTAAAAATATTAATAAATAGGTTGTCAAACTTATCCCTAAGGATGGTGACCAAACTCAGATAAAAAATTGTAGGCCAATAACCTTGTTTATTATCTTTTATAAAATTCTTACCAATATTATTTTTAGGTGACTTTCATTGATTCTACCAAAGATTATCTTAGATATTCAAATTGTTTTTATGAAGGGTAGATTTATCCTTGATAACCTCATCTCTATCTAAAAAAGAATGATTGGGCTTTCAACTCTAACTAATATGTGGATATGGGTCTATTTAAATTTGAAAAGGTGTATAATATAATTGAATGGCCATTCATTTACATGATGTTGAAAGCCTTCAAGTTTCAAGGTAGGTTTTTTGAAATGATTAGTGCCCTTTTCAAATATGATTCAAATGTGATTGAAATTAATGATGAGTTTATAGAATCTCTTAAGTTGTATTGGTCCATTTGAAAATGTTACCCCCTGACCCCTTCTTTATTTATAATAACAATTAAAGCTTTGCACTATATTTTTATGAGTTCAATTATAGGACCCCTTGTTAAGGGTCTATCCTTACTTGATGAGTTAGAAAAAATTGCTGTGTTTTTTTTTATGATACCATAGTGTTCACTCTATTAGACAATGATAACTTGTAACATATTATGTATAGACTAGATATCTATTACTTTACCTCTAGCTCAAAAGTGGTGATGCATAAATAATTTATGATTGGTTGGGAGGAAAGGCCACCTAATTGGCTTATGGATTTTGGATGGATTTGGAAAGGTTTAAATCATTTGGTTAAAAATATTTGCATCCCCTTTGATCTTATTATATATTTTAAATAAATGTAGGAGTGTATTTTTATTAAAATCAATAATAAAATTGATAAATGGCATGGTCATCTTCTTTCCCTTCCTAGTAGAGTTTAAGTGTCCCAAAAAAATATTGTTTCCAATAGTATCTACTATGTCGCGTGTTGGATATTTAATAAAAATTGCATCAACCTTCTATATAATCTCATTAAGAATTTTTTATGGTTTGATGGGAAGGGAAATAGGAAAAAACATGTAGTAGCCTGGGAGATTTGTTGTAATCCAACTAAAATAGGAGGCCTTGCTCTAAAGGACTTAGAGAATCTAAGGGATTACTTTAGAATTCAAGTAGATTATAAGAGTGATGTAAGGGGTTGAACCTTTCAAAATGTTGATTAGGAATAATATTTTGAGAGGTTTCCCTAAACATAAGCCTAATTGGAAAGGTTTACACATATCATATATTTTTATTGGATCATTCTCTATTTAGGCTGTTAGACCTCCCATATTTTATTCAATATGTAATGCTTGGGAGTTGGCTAATAATCTTATTATCATTACATGTGTTTAGTTCTTGGTTTCAAGGTGCCAAGTGTATAGGTCCATTTGTTGGGACCTCACTATCAACATAAGGCCTCTTATGTTAACCAAGGGATGTTCTACCTTTACTTGTTTTGATAAGGGACTAAAGACATTTAGTGACCTTTTTCCTAGGATGGATGGGATTCATGGATAGAAATTAATTATAGGTTTCAAGTGTCATCCTCTCGATGTAGGGCTTATTCCCTTATTTCAAAATATCTCCATAATGCCAATTTTTTTATATTATTGATGATGATGAGTTTTGGGATAATATTAAATGTATTAATGTCCCTAATATTAATGAATTTACCATAAATATGTTATAGAATAAGCTTTTTTTATAAAAGCCTCTATCTCAGCCTCAAATTCAAGTTGTATGTCTATGATCCTCTCCACATCTAGATCTTTAGGTTTGATGTGGTATGGGATTCTTGTCTTGAACCTAAAAAGTCTTGTTTTAGATGGTTACTCTTATATAACAAGTTAGTTTTTGGTATTGTCCTTGATAATTTTGGTCTTAGTAAACCATTTTATCTTCTTTGTGCATAGATGGAGACCATTTATCACCTATTATTTTTTTTCCTTTTGATGATAAAGTTTGGAATTATTGCTTAAAATTTTGGTCTTATTTGTTTGAATGTGATATCTCTTGGTTTAACATTACTTTTGGTTATGTATGTTCTAAGAAAAATATTCATATTTTTTCCATAAGTTTTGGTTGGTGTTATCCACTTATATTCTTTACTTAATTTGGAATAAAAGGAATTTGGTTTTTTTTTAAATTAAAGACTAGGGTGTTTAATAAAATCATAGTTGAAGTTATCTATAGTCCTGTTGATATGCATATTTATCTTCAATTAAAGGTGTCATAATCTCAATTGGGAAAATTGCTAAGGATGGGCATGATGAATATTACATCCAATTTTTTTTGGATATTGGTGGATACCTTAGAATGAGTCTTGATCTAAATTAGAGGGTGTGTCATGAGACAAAAAATGGTGTAGATCTCAAAATTTTATTGGGAAATTATGGTGTCTTATTTTTAACAAGTATATGGCCCTATCCCAGCCTGGGTCACTTACTCTAATTTTGATAAATATGGTATTGATGCCTAGATAGATTCTAAGAAAGATGTTATGTCGACCCTAAAATTGTCTAGTTCTTAGGCATAATAGGATTAGTTTAGTGGTAACTTGGGGAATAAAAATATGTTGGTTTTTGCTCTTAATACGAGTGCTAGAGATGGTCATGTGTCTCCTGATCTCACTATACCTAAGGGTGGTATTGGTATTGACTCACATGGAAATATTATACAATCCAATGTGGGGAAGCTTATTTAATTGAATGTTAGTGAGCTTGAAGCCAAGCTATAAAAGATTATTGATAAGGAAGGTAAAGAATAAATTGATGATCGAATTTAGTCTATTAAGAATTCTAATTTTAAAACTATACTTGAGGGGGATGACTATTTCAACCCTCATCCTTAATTATGGATAATGAGGACCTATGAATGAGAATACTAACAAGTTGTCACCTGAGTTTAATACTAGGATTTTGATTGGTTTTCATGATGGTGATAATATAATGATTAAGTTTGGAGGTTGTGGTGTCCTTGTTGAGGATGGTGTTTGGTTGTTTTTGTTATTTATTTTTGTTGATGCCATGATGAAGTGGCCATTTTTTATATTTTAATAACATTAACTTTGAATTGTTCTTCATATTGTGGTTTTTGAGGCCTTAGTGGTTATTTATATGGTTATTCATCTTTGAATGTATAATTATTTCTTAACATTCTATAAGATAACAAATAATAATATTGAAATTCAAGATCCCACTAATTAAAAACCAATAATTGAAATATATGAATTCGATCTCAACAATTATAAAACCAAAAATAGAAATACTATAAGCCCAAATTATTATGAATATGTCCATATTAATGAAATGGTGGTTTACTTTTAGAGATAAATACTTGTGAAATTTTTGAAACTATTTGATTGTTTATATTACTTTATTGGGAGTGAAAATCATTGATTTGAGATATGGTGATAGTCTATTTAGTATTCTATAAATTCATTATATAGACTAGGGTGATCATGAATATGTATATCTAGTATAAAGATTCATGCAAAAGATTTAGATGTGCATGCCAAGTCCAAGTATGCCAAAGTGTGTTAAATTTGGTGTTGCCAAAGAGTCTCAGATACCAAATCTAGGTGTATATAACTTGCATCTCATGCAAAGAATTATGATAGTCTTTTGTTTCACACTCAAAATCATATTATTCATGGGGTTGATCTCCGTCCCTAGATCTCATGTTGAAATTTGAGCTAGGATTGATACACTTATTTTTAGTCATATCCATATTTTAATCATTATAAGGATGTTCTTGAGGGATAATAAAATGGTATGAGGAATGATTTTGAGAATTATTTATAATGTTATTCATGGAAATAACATTAGGATTTTTGGTGTTAAATATTTGGAAAACACAAAGTCTTGGTTAACTTTGTATTGGTCATTGATTTTTAATAACTCCATTGTAGAAATGGAATGATAATATTTAGGGAAGCTAAAGGAAAAAAAATTGGTAAACAAGGTATGCTTGAAAAATTGGGAGAGCTAAGAAGCTAGAAAATTAAAATGTAAAAATGACCCAACATAGAAATGGGGTGAGACTCAAATCTAGTTTACCAGAATGTATATAAGGTGAATATGTCAAAAATATAGATATCATCTAATATATTAAAAAGGATATGACCATATTGTATCTAAAATACATATAATATGTTGCACTACAAATTTAGACAAGATTGTAAGCATAATTTGTTTATAATAAAGGTATTAAGGATATAATTAATAATTCTATATAATGAACTGATGAATAAAGACTCACCTATATTTTATATGTAAAAGGGTAAAACTAAAGAGATATTAATACCATTATAAAGTAATCAATAGGTATCTAAACTAAGAGATATCAAACTAGGGATTATAAAGCATGAAAATATAATGTATAATAACACAAATATACTAATATAAGTATGAAAGATAATAATATACTAATATAATACATGCACACACATAATAATAGTATAGAGATAGGTATATTTACCTTGAGTTGACTTGTTAGCATATCAATCTCCCCCTTGGCTCAAGTATAACTTTGGAAGATGTTGTAGGTGAAGATCAAGATGTAAAGAATAAGACATAATCACCATTATTAGGTGTACCTTTTTGTTTCAAATTCTCTTATGACTTTCAAATACCTTGTGAAATCAAGTCCTTCAAATTTAAGCTCCTAAAACCTAATTCCTCTTCTTCTTACTAAGTATGGAATTATGTGAAAATATAAAATACATTGGATGTGTTTCTTATTAAAAATAATATTTAAGAACCCTATATATACCAATCAAACCCCTAAAATTAACCTATCTCAAAATCCAATGGACTCAACTCAATTGAGTTAGTATAAGTGAAAATAGGTAAAATATAGTACTACATCAACCTAACTAAGTTCATAGTAAAAGGGATGGAAGAGATAAGAGTGCTCCAACAAGGAAAGTTAGTCAATAAATATAGGGAACACTATATAAATAATTTTTTAGGGTTGTGATAATTATAAGATACTATAAAATTGACTTGATAGAGTTGAGCTAATAGGAAAAAGGCATGGACACATGAAGAAGATGAGGAAAAGGAGAGTAAAGGAAAAAATTAGAGGCTAGGCTAAAAAAATGGAATGATAATGAATATAATAAAATATAATAGATGATCATGGGGGATTCTCTCATAAATTTAAACAATATAACCCACCCCTCTCCTAATGCACTCGTAAGGAAGTTCACTTAGAGAGATCGATGTGTTGACAAGTCCTACAAGTTAAATTTTTATTAAAGGAAAAATATAGGTGCACATATCCTAAAAGGACTAAAAATAAGGTCCTATAATAGTGAAAAAGAGAATCCACAAAGAAATAGTGATTTAATATAGAGACTATAATCAAACCCCTATCATAGAGATATGACCAATATCAAACCAATTTAATAGTAATAATCCTCTGAATAGTGGCAATCCTATTGTAAATATTGTCATGTAGGTTTGATGGATCTAAAACTTTATGAAACCCTTTGCTAGAAAGGGATGCCAAAAAGCCTATTTTAGATGAGCCAATTGATATGCATAGATGTC
Organism: Torreya grandis; assembly: GCA_037957365.1. Taxonomy (NCBI): domain Eukaryota; kingdom Viridiplantae; phylum Streptophyta; class Pinopsida; order Cupressales; family Taxaceae; genus Torreya; species Torreya grandis. The sequence goes on from JARHVA010002507.1 coordinate 1,463,953, forward strand.
ATAATTATTTCTCCTTTTCTTTATCTTCAATTCACACTTTCTATGACATAGCAAATTGGGTTCTCATTCAAAGGGCCTACCTATTAGTATAAGCATTTTACAACTATGTGGTTTAACCTACATGGTCTAATTAGCTTACTTAGTTTAATAAGAGGTCATTCGAGGAGATGAAATTTAAGTCATTTTATAGTTATGAGTTGAATTAATTACCTTTTTGGGTGACCTAATTCCTCAGTATATTGTGTACATTCCTATGTTATTTTTGGCTAATGAATGTTAATATAACTTTTGATTGTGAAGTCAAGTTTCTTCCATTTTAATTTTTTCTTCAAATTTCACTACTCCATTTAGATTTAGCTTTGTGCATTCAGTATTATCCATTATGATCCTCGATTGTGGACCACTTCAACATGGCATCAGAGCATAGATAGTAGATGAATGCCATTGAGTCTATTGTGACATCTAGTATTCCATCTTGTTTAAGATTTTTCATTGATTTTGGTTTTCTAAGGTTTGGTGGGGTTTCTATAAAATCCATACAAATCTACATATCCAGAGTCTCTAAGTGAAAAACAAATAATGTTATTAAATTTAGAAAGTGAAAAAATTGTTGGGGATCAACCAACAATGTTGATTACTATATGAAAGCAATAAATGCAAAATTAAACCAGAATTGAAAGCAACTAGAATCAGAAATAACAAAGAATAAGAGATACAAGAAACCACCCTGAAAACTTGTATTAAACTCTTTACAGAAGGAATACAATTGTAGAAACTTTTTTTCTTCCACACCTCTCTCAGATGTACAAATCTCTTTCTAGATCTCTTTCCCTCAAGAGCTCTCTCTCTCAATTACAATCAATTCCAACAACCTGGATTGATACACATACAATACTATACTGTTCTTGACCAATTCTACAATTGTGTCCCCTAAGCTATGAAGATCTAATCCTATATATAATAATTAGGAAACATGAGCATGCATTTACAACCATCAGTATGCCTCTTAATCAAGGGCTCTAAATAGTCTTACTTAAAATAGAGATGCAGACTTAAGACTAACACTTAATCCTATCATGCAAACATTTTGTTCTGTCCATGGAAATAACATTCTGGATGCACAAGTGACCGACGTCGGTCCCTGCCTATCTGCACTTGACCGACATCGGCTGAACATAACCGATGCCGACATCTCCTAGTCGACTCCTGACCGACGTTGGTCGCTCCTGACTGACGCCAGCGACTGTGTAATACCAGCAACCTACAAAATACTCATTTGGTGAAGCTTTTATCTCCACACCTTAACAATATCCCACTTGGAGATAAATAGCTGCACTAGTACCTGTACAGCAACATCTTCTAGTTCCTCCATCTTCAAACTCAATCATAAAGACCAACAAAAGTTAAATGAAGATTCAACTTCTCCTTTGTTACCGGCTTGGTTAACATATCAGCAAGGTTCTTATCTATATGGATCTTCTCCAGCTTCAACTCACCATCCTCCAATACCTATTTAATGAAGTGGTACCTAAGCTGTATATGCTTTGTTCTTGAATGAAAGGTTGAATTCTTAGCCAAATGAATTGTACTCTAACTATCACTGTATAATCTTCAACTCTCTTGTTCCTTTCCTAGATATTCCATGAATTGTGTCATCCATATCATCTCTTTGCTAGCCTCTGTGACTGCAATATATTTTGCTTTTGTAGTTGACAAGGCAACAACCTTCTTCAACTTTTATATCCAGCTAACCACCGTTCCACCAACAGTGAAAACATATCTTGTGGTGCTTATCCTGCCATCCAAATCACCTGCCATATCTGAATCTACATAACCATGTAGAGAAGTATCTAAACCTCCATAGCACAAATGCCTACTACTGGTCCCTCTCAGATATCTAAGGATCCACTGAATTGCTTTCCAGTGCTCCTTCCCTAGATTAGCCATATACTTACTTACAACTCCCACTGCTTGGGCAATATCAGGTCTAGTACATACCATTGCATACATTAAACTCCCTACTGTGGAAGCATATGGAACTCTACTCATGTACTCTACCTCATCATGTGAATTAGGACATTGTTCTTTACTCAATTTAAAATGTCCATCCATAGGTGTGCTTACCGGTTTTGCATCCTGCATATTGAACCATTTCAACACCTTGTTTACATAATCCTCTTGAGACAAAATCAACCTATGATTTTTCCTATCTCTCTTAATGCTCATGCCAAGGATTTTCTTTGCTACTCCCAAATCCTTCATGGCAAATGTGTGAGCTAATTTCACCTTAAGCTCAGAGATATCCTGCATGTGTGATCCTGCAACCAACATATCATCTACATATAACAAAAAAATAATATATCTACCATTATTCAATCTCTTAAAATACACACAATGGTCAGATTGAAACCTACTGTAGCCATGCTCAGTCATAAACCTGTCAAATCTCAAATACCACTATTTAGGAGCTTGTTTGAGGCCATACAAGCTTTTCTTCAATTTGCACACTAACTTCTCCTTACCTTTGACTTCAAATCCTTCCGACTGTTCCATATATATTTCTTCATCCAAATCTCCATGAAGAAATGTTGTCTTAACATCAAGCTGCTCAAGATGCAAATCCTTAATAGCAACTAAAGACAATACAGTCTGTATAGAAGTCATTTTAACTACAAGAGAAAAAATCTCACCAAAATCAATACCTGGTTTCTGTGCAAATCCTTTCACTACCAACCTAGCCTTATATCTCATCTGTCCATTCTCACCTTCCTTCAATTTATAGATCCATCTGTTCTTCAGTGTCTTCTTTCCCGCTGGCAACTCAACCAAATCCCATGTTTAATTCTCTTTCAAGGAATCAATCTCCTCATTCATTCCTAGCTCCCACTGATTCTTGGATTCCACCTGTATTGCTTCATCAAAACTCTCTAGTTCTCCACCATCAGTAAGTAATAAATAAAATAATGAAGGGGAATATCGAATTGGAGGTTTACTTACCCTTTCTGACCTCCTAATGGGCGTCTGAGACTCATTCACAACATGCTATCCACCCAAATTCTCTGACAGTGACCAACCTCGATCACTTCCAAGCCTGTAACTAGCCGATGTCAATTCTCCATGACTGACGTCAGTTCTTACGTGACCGACATCGGTCACTGTATGACCGACATCAGTTCCTATATTGCCAACGTTGGTTCCTGCCTGACCGACATTGGTCTCTATGTTTTCCTGTCTGTGATTAATTTTTTTCGTGAGCTCATTTTGGACCGTCACCTCATCTAATTCTCCATTGCTCTGCCCAGATTGATTCAGCTTCTTGAGCCGATCACTATACATCACTTTTTCATTGAAAACAACATCACGGCTCCTAATTATCTTGTTAGTTCCTAGATTCCAAAACATGAATCCAAAATCATCAGAGCCATAGCCAATAAATGTGCACCTCATAGACTTAGCATCTAGCTTCTTTCTATTTTCCTTATCAATGTGCACAAAGGCTTCACAACCAAAAACTTTGAGAAATGAGAGATCTACCTTTTTACTTGCCCATGCCTCTTCTGGAATTCCACCATCCAGAGCTGTAGAGGGTCCTCTGTTAATCAGGTACACTATAGTATCCACAGCTTCTACCCAAAATTCTAAGGGCAAACCAGCATGTAATCTCATACACCTTGCATGCTCCATTACTATTCTGTTCATCCTTTTAGCAAATCCATTTTGCTGAGGTGTCCTTGGGACCGTCCTTTGCCTATGTATTCCATGCATATAACAATACCAATTGAACTTATAGCTGCAGAACTCACCACCATTGTCAGATCTCAAGCACTTCAATCTCTTACCTGTTTCATTCTCAACCATAGCTTTCCAAATATTAAAAGTGTCAAAAACATCAGATTTATTCTTTATACAATAGACCCATACCTTTCTTGTAGCATCATCTATGAAAGAAACATAGTACCGTGATCCTCCAATAGAAGCAACCTGAGCCGGTCCCCACATGTCTGTGTAAACAAGCTGCAATTTGTGCTTCTTCTTTATTGACCCAGTCTTGGGAAAACTCACCCTCTTCTATTTTCCAAACACACAATGCTCAATAAAATATAGATCTATGCTTTTCAAAACTGAAATCTTACCTTTTAACTTAAGAATAGACATTCCCTTCTCACTCATGTGGTCGAGCCTAGAGTGCCACAACTTTGCATCCACATCTGAAGTAGATAATATAGAAGGAGAATTGTCAGTAATACAATTACATAAATAGAGAGTACCTACTCTCTAACCTCTGGCCAATACAAGTGCACCCTTGGTTACCTTCCAAGATTCAGCTGTGAGAGTTACTGTACAACCTTCATCCCCTAACTTTCCTACAAAAATCAAATTCCTCTTCAAGCTGGGAACATGCATAACATCTCTTAACACCCATGTGTTGCCATTCTACATTTTTAGTTGCACTTTTCCTTTGCCAATAATTTTATAAGGCTCATCATCCCCTAAATAAACTATTCCAAAATCTCCATGGACATAGTCACTGAAATATTCTCTATTAGGGGTTGCATGAAAAGATGCACCAGAATCTAACACCCAAGATTATATATTATTATGAAAAGAGAATATAAGAGCATCTTGTGTAATACCTGCAACTTTTTCTTCTTCTTTACATTCATGCTGATTGTCTTCTTTAGGCTTTGACCAGCAATCTTTGCTTATGTGCCCTATCTTTCCACAATTCCAGCATTGTGGCTTCCTGCCATTTCTGGATTTGGATCTACCTTTCATCTTTGACTTAGACCTTGATCTCCCTTTCTTTCCCTTGTCTTTTTGCCTTCCCCTACTCTCAAAACTTAAAGCATTCCCTGATGTTTCCTCTGTGCTTTTCTTGCGAATTTCTTCATTCAAGATTACACTAACAACATCCTCTACTTTTAAAATATTTGAAGCAGATGCAGTATTACTAATTTCCATTACCAAGCTATGCCAGCTTTTAGGAAAAGAACATAATATTAAAAGAGCCTTAATTTCATCATCAAACACTATTTTGATTGAATTTAATTGATTTACAATTCCATGGAAATCATTTAGATGATTAGATACAGATCCACCTTCCTGCATTTTCAAATTAAATAACTACTTCATAAGATATACCTTATTTGAAGCTGAGGGTTTTTCATATAAATTTGCTAAAGTAGTCATTAACTCTACCATTGAATTTGCCTGTGATAAATTAGATATCACAGTAGATGCCAGACTCAATCTTATAGATCCAAGAGCCTTTCTATCAAGAACTTCCCATTCTTCATCATCCATGTCTTTGGGTTTCTTTGAAACCCCACCTAACGGTAAGTATAGATCTTTCTGATACAGATAATCCTCTATCTGCATTCTCCAATGTTGATAATTCTTGCCATTAAAATTCTCCATTCTCAGTTTACTTTCTTCTGCCATTGCTTTTCCCACTCAAACAGAAATCCCTATGAGTAACCTGTAATCAATACACACTAACCAGATCTGAAACACCTGTTAGTCAACCTGAGCTTTGATACCACTTTTCTGGGATCAACCAATAATGTTGATTACTATATGAAAGCAATAAATGCAGAATTAAACCAGAATTGAAAGTAACTAGAATCAGAAATAGCAAAGAATAAGAGATATAAGAAACCACCCTAAAAACTTGTATTAAACTCTTTACAGAAGGAATACAATTGAAGAAACTTCTTTTCTTCGACACCTCTCTCAGATGTACAGATCTCTTTCTAGATCTCTTTCCCTCAAGAGCTCTCTCTCTCAATTACAATCAATTCCAACAACCTGGATTGATACACATATACAATACTGTACTGTTCTTGACCAATTCTACAATTGTGTCCCTTAAGCTATGAAGATCTAATCCTATATATAATAATTAGGAAACATGAGCATGCATTTACAACCATCAGATATGCCTCTTAATCAAGGGCTCTAAACAGTCTTACTTAGAATAGAGATGTAGACTTAAGACTAACACTTAATCCTATCATGCAAACATTCTGTTCTATCCACGGAAATAGCATTCTGGACACACAGGTGACCGACGTCGGTCCCTGCCTGTCTACACCTGACCGATGTCAGTTGAACATAACCGATGCCGTCATCTCCCAGTCAACTCCTAACCGACGTCGATCACTCCTGACTGATGCCGGTGACTATGTAATACTAGCAACCTGCAAAATACTCATTTGGTGAAGCTTTTAGCTCCACACCTTAACAAAAACCCTAAGAATGGCTGTAAACACAACATAGTTTCATGATAATCAATTTTTGACCATTTTTTAGGGTTTAAGGTCATTTTCTAAATTCTTCAAAAATACATGAATTCAATGACTTTGAGGAAAAACCATTTCTATCTTTTTTGGGGTTTGTCAAGAAACAAGTGGGTCTTTATTGATTTTTGGAGGAGCTATATAATTTTTTTGAGTTTTATTTAACTCGATTAAATTTACAACCTCATAGGCAATTTTGGTAGTTGGTATAATTTTGGGTGGTTTTAAGAAAATAGGTCAAAACTTGACCCCTCTATGAGTAACTTTTTCAAAATTTGACCCTCTTCTCAGTAGCACTAGTGGATCCCAATGGTATTGTAAACATCATAGGCATAACCTACTATCCATGACTCCACTCAAGGAAGAATATGACACTCCTACTCACACCCTTAGCTTATTATGGTACCTTTATTTGCACTAGATACAAAAATTGATATACTTATACACACACCTATCAAAACTAGATGGCGTTGTGTACAACCTTAACAGATTCTAATGAACTTATATGCAAACCTATCACAACTTGAAAACACTAATTTCATGTGTAGTGAAATATGATACACTTGATTTCAATATAGGAAAATCTTGACATCCCTACATACAACCTTGGTAGAATCCAACCCCTAAAAAATCACATCATGGATTCTTCCATAGCTCTTTACACCGTGTGGAATATAAGAGACTATACAATTTAATCAAGTGGAAAGTGCTACTATTAATTTGAAAAGTGGAGCCATTTTTTGGGTCACATCCCTCTCACACCAATCAAATCAATCAAAAATGTGAGGTAGAACATCCATTTTAGGTCTTAACCCCTGGTCACATGTGATTTAGGCCCCTTATCACTTCTAACCCAAAAGTGCTTAACTTTTACTCCAAGTGGGAATCAGTTTTTTGTGGTGAAGGTAATTCCAAAAAAAATCAACCTAAAATTTTTTCCACCCAAAATTTATTCAAAGTGGAGATCATTATTTTTTCAAGCAAGAAACATTCAAACTTTCATAAATTTTAGCTTGCTTCTCCTTTTGAGGTGGCATTTTTTTGAAAGTTCAAGTTTTTCAATCTCTCTATATTGGTAATATTATTGTGCCTTGTAAAACTAAGCATATGTATATCTAGGGGGGTTACATATTAGTAAATTTTAAGCACACATAATCCAACACATACTTCCTTTCTATACCATGTATTAGAGTTTAGCTCTACTTCTTACACCATTCAACTATCAAAATTGGGAAGTTAAAGTTTAAATCTAGTTGAGGAGTAAAGGATTAAATTTAATCATGATGGGTATAGAAAAACAATTTACGCTTGATGTAGATAAGGTGATTGGGTTAACAAAAGTGATGAAGCCTATGGTATAATATGTCTATCTATGTATTTTGACCTTCTCTTTCATATTGAATATGTTACTACTAATAAATTTTGGACCATATTGGAAAAACTCTTTGGGAAGTAGGATACAATGAGAGGTTATGATTTGGAGAATAAGCTCATCAGTTTGATCCCAGGTGACTTTAATATTATACAAGACTTCTTCACAAAGTTTATTTCACTCAAGTTATAGTTGAAAATGTGTAACATTGATAAAAAATGATGATCAATTGATTGTTTTCATCATTTCCAAGTTGGGATCTGACTATTTCATCTTAAGTTCTACCTTCTACCATCAATAATTCCTTTAGAGCTATATGGATCATGTCATCCTTGGATGACTTTGTTATTGACTTAACTTGGGAGTAAGAAAAGCTTATTCAAATGGGTACAGTAAAGTCATCTAAATCACATGCATTAATTGTGAGTCATGACATATAGAAGGATTCTAGTAATAAGGAGAAGAAATATAACAAGGACCCAAAGTAGATTAAGGGTTAGAAATCCAATGTTAAGTCAAAAGCATCAAAAGAGTCCTCTTCAGATGGGAAACCTAAGAAAGAGTGACTCACATGTGCCTATTGTAATAAATATGGGCATGATGAATCTAAATGCATGAATAAGCATATTTACCAACTGACTAAGATGCTCAAGAAGCAAAATACCAATGTCCCTGATTATTTAAATCTAATTTCATCATCACATGAGTCTTCTAATGCTAAAGATAGTAGAAATGTCAAAGATAAGGGAAAAAAACTTGTTATAGTTACATCTCAACCTTACACATGGGTAATTGACTCTGGTACCTAACATCACATGGATTCATCATAGGACATGTTCTCATCCTTGGAGACTTATTTTATTCCTTCCATATTTTTAGGTGATGATACTTCCATAGAAATTAGTGGGAGTGAATTATTTGAAGTGAATGATGATACATTTCATGATGTTCTATGTGTTCACTCTTTATCCACCAATCTATTATCTATTTATCAAATAAATCATAGTGTTTCAATAAATAAATTTGAGCCCATACCCAAATTAGTGGCTATTATGGAAATAGATAGTGACTCCATAGTTATATTTGGGAAATCAAATCACCAATCATGATTATATACTTTATCACATTTTACTCCTAATCAACCTTCTCCTGTACTGCTCACTCATTCAGATTGAGTGAGTAAATTATAACATGAGTGATTCAACCATCTCAATTATCTCTACCTAGAGTAATTCAATCATCATGACATGGTCTCAGGCTTATCACGAGTTAAGTTTTTTTATGGAGTTTTTTAGGGTTGCATACTTAGTAAGCATCTTGAGAAGTATGACTAGGTAAAATCATGGAGATATGAATAGATATTGAATATTGTCCATAGTGACATTACTAGTCCTTTCCAAAACCTTCATTAAATAGGACTAAATACATGATTAATTTCATCAATGACTATTTTAGGTATACTTGGGTGTACTTTATTAAGAAAAAATATGAGGTCTTTGATCTTTTTTAGGAATTCAAGGAACTTGTATAAAAAATGTTAGGTAAAGCCATCAATATTTTTCACATTGACAATGGTTGTCAGTATGTCATTAGTTATTTTGAACAATTATGCACTTTAGATTGGATTAAACTATAATGTACGGTTTTATATAGTCCTTAGTAGAATAGTGTTGCAAAAATAAGAATGGGTCCTTGAAATAAATGGCCAACTATATGATACACTGCAAGTCTCATAAACCTCAGTATTGGGTTGAGGCCATTGACTATACTTATTATATCTATAAATGAGTTCCTCATAGATCATTGAAGGGAGTCACTCCTTTTGAATTTTGGAGTAGTAAAAAAACCATAGTGAAGTACTTCCAAGTGTTTGGATCTCTTGATATGGCCTATATTCCAAAGAAGAAATGTAAAGAAATTTTCATGACCCTCTTTGATATGCATTTATTTCATTTGTTGATATAGTTTAGTTGTGAACTATTTGAGACATATTTGTTTGGTTTACTGTGGTGTTAGAATTTTGAGATATATGTTGATTCATTATTATTATATATATTGTTGAGATAGTTATTGACATAATTTTCATTATAGCATTAAATATTTATGCTTAATGAGTATTGATTTACTATTCAGTTCAGATGTAATATTTAAATGATATTGTATTTATTGTTTTTATATGTCTAGATACTATTGTTGGTCTATTCATTGACTATAGGGATAGGTAATTGAGCTAGTTTATGTTCAAACCTGAGGAACAGATAAATGTGGAGAAATAACATAGATGAACCAAAATAGTAAATTCTATTATCAATTTGAGTTTGATAGTATTGTTTATTGAGTCATTTTGTTTACTTGATTAAATTAGTAAGTGATTATCATTTTAAGTTTGATTTCATTATTGATTAATTTATAGTTAGGTTTGAATTTTGTACAATCAATACTTTTACTAGATGTTTTTGAATTCTATAATTTATCTACTTTGACATTGCATTTTTTCTTACATTCAAAGTCTAATTTTTCATATGTTGACTCTTTATCCTCTTGCATATTTGTCTTTGTCATGTTTTTTTTTTATGAACAATAGAAACATTTGACATGGTTTAAGGCATTCAAAATGTCTTTTATCTAATTTGAGTCTTAATGAGGGACTTCATTTTGGTTTAATGTGTTGTGGAATTAATTTTTTTTATGTCCAAGTCATAAGATTATATTTATGCTTATGTATGTTGGGGCCATAACCCACCTTTAGACTTGGAATTAGTGTTTGTTGTTCTATTTTCCATTCAACCTTAGGGCTATAGTATTGGCTCATTCCATAAATTCACTTGGATGAGACACTTACAAAATGTCTTTAGGTTTTCATTTGGTCATTTTTAGCTTGATGGAAAAGCCCTGCACTTTGGGGAGAATATTCTAAAATATTGGGCATGGCAGCCAAGGGAGATGAACATGCAGTTAGTGCATGATTTTTTTAGGCTCAAACTAAAGTTAATTAATGTAACTTATTGGCCATGTGGGAGTTTATTAAAAAAAAAAATTGGGATTTATTTTGGCTATTTGTTTTGACTAGTTTTGGTGGAAGCATGTGGATTTTTGGTGTGGGTTTTAGCTTTGGTCTTGGTAGCAACTTGGAAGCCTATAAAATAAGGAAGCCTCTTCTATGGACGATTATAAGACTAGAAGTAAGTGATGTTTTAAATTTGCATATGTCATCTTTTGATGTTTTTAATGGTGCAAATTGGTTTTTGGTTTGTTTCCATAAACATAGGCATTTCTTTGTTATAAAAAGAAGTGTTTATAGTTAGAAACCCTAACTAGTTTGATAGCATTTAGTTTTTGTACCATTGTATGGCAGCCATTAAATGGATCGGTCATGACTATGATGGTATAAACTATGCATTATATCTTGATATATTCATTGATATTGTTAGGGGTTATTATTATTTTATGTCATTTTTTAGGGTTACAGATGTGCACTACATGACTATGTTTTAGTGTGTAAATGCATTATGAAGTATTGAAACCCTAGTTGGGTCATTCAGATTTATTAAGAAATGTTTATTTTATTATCTTTAACTTGTTGTGAATGACAAACTTGTGGCCTTGATTTGGGGGCAATGACGTTATTGAGCCTCCAAGTGTTTGAAATGAACATTAGGGTTTTTGGATTATTTTTTATGATTATTTTATCTGCATGATTATGTTTGACCTATTTCTATTTCATGATTTGGAAATTATGAGTTAACTTGGGTTTATTGAATCATATTTCAATTATTTGTGTGATTTTGGTCATGATGTTGGATTTAATTCAAAAATCATTATGAGTTGACTTGTGTTTGGCAATTGTGATTATTTGATTATTTTTTTATTATGATTTTGTTTATTTCTTTATAGTTATTTAATAATCATATAATATTTTTATATTTCTAGTAAAGTCTATGTTGGTCAAATTTTAATGCTTATCTTTATATAGGGTGTTAAGTTATCATTTTTGGTTGGCTGAAGAGATTGTCTTCTTTCTACGAGTTTTTATTTTAAGTCATTAATATCTATTAAAATATAATTTGAGGATGACTACATGATAAATACATGAAAAATATTTCTAGGGCATATTATATTATTCATGTATAATATGGCTTATAAATAAAAAATCTCAATAAAATGCATTGTATTCATAATCATGTACCAATCTTGGTGAAATGGACTAGTGACATTTGGTTCATTTCTTTATGTTGTTCAATTGTTTGGTTGTGCCAAGCTTAGTGCATTTCATTTATCCCTTCTCCACCATTTTTATGCTACCCTGATCTATATCAAACTAATGGTCTAGTGTTTTAGGAACACTTATGGTTGGGCTCATTAGGATTGGTGAGGTGGGTTTGGATTCATTAGATTGTGTGAAAAATATTGTTGATACATTTCTTTTTCATATTTGAGTTTTGACAATTAGTTGTAGATGAATTAAATTGTTTATGTAATTAATTTTATTCATTATAGTTGTAATTTGATACAAGTTAATGTTATGTTTATCCTTTACATTCAGATAAAACATGCAATATTGATCTATTGTTATGATTAGATTTGGTCACTAGATTATCAATTTATCCTTTATATTATTAATTGTAAATGGAATTATACAAGTTCATTAAGGCATTTGATATTATGAACTTATATTATTTTAATGTGTACTTTCAATTAGTCTCTTATTATTAAAATAAATGGATTTATAATGAAACTTCTAAAGTTAAAACTTAGAAATTTTTGGCATTCTAATTGCAACATTTCATTGGTTATCTAGTTGTTTTATAACATTAACATATATTCATATCTTTGTTTACACTTGATCGTTACTGAGTTCATGGCATTGAGCTAATTGGATATGTAATTTGCATAGTTATAAGAGTTATTTGTGTTATTACATGGGTATTTTTATGCTAATAAGTGTATGAGGATTGGAAGGTAGTATTTTTATGTTTAATATTTCATCTCAAGTGCAAACTATAAATTCAAGTTTACCTTGAATACTTCTTATGGGATTATCATTATGCTTATAAAAAATGGGTAATATTAATAAACAAGAAAGTTAATTTATGTTGAGAATTATAATGAATTATTATGATGTGACTTATAAACTTATGTCTATAAGAATTTTTCAGATTACCTTAATCTATTCAAAACTTCATTAGAGAGATGGTTTAGTTAATGTGAGTTTGTTTGAAAATTCCAAGATCTTAAAACAATAACTTTTATAGATTAATAATGTGGAATATTTGTGATTGTAATATGGTGTATTAAAGAGATTGTAATCATCATAAGACTTATACATGAGTTTTCAATTATTGTAAGAATCTCTGATAAAGGTTAAAGTAGAGAAATTACATAGTAATTAAAATTTAGATAAATATTCTAAAGTTTATTAGAAGATAAAATTTTCAATTAAAAATTAATAAATCACTATTGAGGTGCAATGGAATATTTTCGAACATCTCCTTATAACCTCTTATAATTGAAATATAAATAAGATTATATGAAGCTTATGCATATGTTGTAAGTAACTTGGAAAATAAGATAAGTCATTGAATGTTTTAAAAATAAAATGGTTATTCCTAACTAAGGCATATTGTGATACAGGATCAATTGATCCATGTTTGGAATTGATCATTTGAATATTGAATACGTTAATCTATATCCTTATATTGAAAAGGAAGTTTAATGTAGTTATTCTAGTTGAATTGGAATTGATAATTCTCCTTGTCATAATAATAAGTTCTAATGTAAGTTAAACAATAAATTTATGCATAAGCTAAGGTCATGAACCTAAGATAAAAAAGTTTATTTTTTTAAGAATGAATTTAAAATTAAAATCTAGTATAAGTTCATTTAGTTCTTGGAGCCATGAAATACTAATATTGAGTCCCTTGAAACCATATGACACTCATAATGGTAATGATTGGAAATGAAAGGATAATCTTGAGCCAATGTTTTAAATCATGTGAGATACTTAGGAATTCCTTGACATGTGCATATAACCCTACCTTTTAGATTGGTAAGATGTACCAAAATGGAACATAAGCATAGTTATTGAAACATTTCATGAAAGTTACACATTTACCTTAAGCAGTTCATGCCCAATCTCCTTCCTCTATTTTATTATGAATTTAAAATGTGTTCTAAGGCTTTGTCATACTTTTAGAAATAGTCATTTTCCTTGATATTTGATTATTTCCTATGAGTTTGTAGGTTTTGCTTAAGAAATATTAGTATGATGATTATTATATTAAAGATGTTTTCTCTGTACCTCTATCTATTTAACTTTATTTGATTACCCTATGAGGTAGTGGTTTCTATATAACCTATGTAGGTAATTAGGTAAGGACATAAGTTAGTGATGGATCCACTAAGAAGGCCACAATGAGGTACATGGATAAAATTGAGCGGGTATGACCACACTGACCCAATACTATCTAAATACTGAGTGAGTAAAATACTTTCTAATGATGTCATTGATGAGTGATGAAAAACTGGTCTTGGATAGCAAATTCAGAAAATTAAAATGCCAAAGAATCTTTAGCAAAACACCACCAATATGAGATGAAAGGTATTGACGTAAAATAGAGACTATATTGGAGAGAAATAGAAACCACACAGGTTCAAACCCAAAATGTGGCCCTCCTTCAATCGTTATTGCCCACTTTGTAGGCACTTGAACCGTTTGACGGAATGCCCAAATCAAAATTGGCACCCTGGACTATTTCTTGAACTTACAGTTATAACTTTACTACTACTTTTGAATACAACTATTGGAGTGTTTCCGTGGATTATGTATGCGCTATATTGGCATTTTTTTGTTAGCACAATTAACCATCACTGAGCAACCTTTAGCCAGAGGATTATAGCTCTTTTCCTTAGCAATGCAGAACACAACATGACCATGCTTCTGGTTGAAGATAAGTGATTTTCCCTCGACGTTCATCATACAGGGCCTCCCATATTTTATCACTTCAGTACCTTTATCAAACACGTGACAGGTATCCTTTTAATTTTTGCATTCACGTTTAGCATACATATCAACAAGTGCATTAAGATATTCTGCGACTGTCTGACTATCTACTGCATGCTCTCACGAAATGGTGGAATATTTCAAATGCCAGAATTATGCACTGGGCGGCCCAACATCCGGCCTAACATCAAGGTTGTAACTAACCATTTGGCGGCCCAGAAATTTAAACAAAGCATTTTAAAAACTACGGCCAGCAATCAGAATTACAGTCAATGATATTTCAACGCCTCACGCCTTCAACAGAAATACAAATAGGCGCCCATCGTGGGGCTTGAACCCACGACTACAAGGTCTGCTACATAAGTTTGGGCGGTTTCCTAAATACAGGGTATATATATATATATCTACGCTTTTAGTATTTGATCTCAATGACTCACCAACGCAAAATTTAAACACTTCATATTTGAATACACACACAGAACTGCCAACCCAATCATAGTATTTGAAGCATGCCAATGCTAGAATTGGACCAATACTTTCAACCAGAACATTGAACGATATAAGACAACAACAGGTTTTAGGACTTAATTTATTATGTTCATATCAACGGATTCAAGGGATTACATTCAATAATAGACATATTTCAGATGTAGTATGCAAACAGTTAACACTTGTACCTTCATTCATTTCTCTATATTTCTCTCATCTGATTCCTGCATTTCTTCTTGTTGCAGATCTGCCTTTTTTTTTTATACTGCTGCTCATTCTTTCTCCCCTCCTTGCTGAGAGGCTTTTCTTCTATTCTTCCTCTTCTACACCTCTTCTGTCTCTCATTTCTTTTTTTTTCTCTCTTTCTGCCTCCTCAGCTCTCTTCCTTCCTGAGAGGCTCTCCTTCTCCTTCTCTACGTACCTCTCCTCTCTCCTTTTGTCCTGCGCTCTCCTCCCTCTTAACATTTTTTTTTTTTTTTTCTTTTTGCTATATTTTGTCTCCCTTCTAACTTCTACGCCCAATCTGGGCCAGGATTAAACAAGAAATAGTTGCAAATTTTCAACAATATCCTACGGTTGAAATCATTTCAACCACTTCCCTTATTTCCTCAACAGCCCCAAAACATTTACCTTTTACTTTTACTTTTTACATTTATTTCTCCTTAATTTCAACATTTGGAGGGAAACTACATTAATTTGAAATTCGAATTTAATCATAAACATGTCTTCCCAGGATGTCTGTAGATGCTCCTGCATCATACTCTCCCTCTAGAAACAATTTGAACCTTAGTTCAAATGAGATGCTGCCTCCATGCTTTAGCCTTCATTCTATACCTGGATCCCACGGTCTTCTTGTCAATGATAATGCTTGAATTTGTCTTTGCTGGTCTTTACCTTTCATCTTGCTTTTCTTCCTCTTCTGGTATGTTCTTCTTCTCATTTCTTTCTCAGCTGCCAGCTCCTGCTTCCATGCTTCATTCTCATATATGTCTTCAAGATCTTCTTGCTTCAAAAATTTGTCCATTGAACTATGGACTTCATTCATCTCCACAACTTTAACACCTGCATTCAAAACATCAAAAGCAACCTTAGTAGAAAAACATTGAGGCCATGAAGCCTCTTGGCTGCCTTCACATTTCTGCTCTTGTTTCTTGACCAATACTGTCCTTGCCTCTTTGCTTTGTCCTTGTCTTGTTTCACTCTTTCCAATGCTGCCTTCACCATGGTTTGTACCTTTACACAACTCTCTTGGAGGATTCAACAACTCTTCTATCCTCTTCAACTCTTCACTCAACACAAGCTCATCCAAATCTTCATGTCCTATATCAAACTTAGGACCAGATTGTCTTTCATCCTCTATAATTACATTCATCCATTTTATAGTTTCTTCATACAAATCAGCTTCTTCATCAACATCAGTATATTCATCAAAAATAATTGCAGTATTCATACCTTCTGTCTTCTTGCTTTCTTCAATCGCTGCCTGAAGCCATCTTGTTTGTTCTGCTGCACATTCTTTTCTTTTCTCATCATCCATCCCTTTAGAAGTCTCTCTTTGCTGTACATTAGTCTTTACAGCCACTTTCCATTCCTCATTTTCCATGAAAATATAATTAAATGATTCAAAAACATCATTATCACTTTCATTGCAAGCAATTGACTTACCTTTCCATGTGCTTGTGTCATCTTTTACCTTCCTCCATTGAGTTCTTGATCGTGCTGTCTCAATACTCACATCTGCTTCATTCTTTGCCTTCTTAGGCACCCACATTAGATTCTCCTTCTTACCATTTCTCTTCTCAATCCATTTAGGCATCCTGCATTCATGCCTTTGTACCAGCACCTCCTCTTGCTTAGGAGTTTGCTTCTTCCACCATTTAGGCATCACATACCCATGGTTAATTGGAAACTTTACCTTTCTAATTGCTTCTCTAACATGCATTTCAACAGTTTCATGTTCATAAGAAGAATCAATTTTTGAACTCACCGTTACCTCCTTAATGGGCTGCTCCATTTGTATGGCTTCTTGATTATCTGTCCTTTCTTTTTCCTTTATGCTCGGCTGTCCTCTTTCTTCTTCTTGGCATTCAATGGCATCTTGGAATTCATCTTCATCTCCCTTACCAACAGCAAACTCACTTCTCATTCCTGCATATTCACTCATGCATTTGGTGTCTTTTCCTGCACCAATTTCTTTACTCTCCAAGGCCCTTCTCTTGACCTTCAATAGGCTGCTCATACCTGCATTTACCCACTCAAAAACAGCATTAAATACAAAAACAAGAGACCATAATGTCTCCATGAGTATCCTCTTAATGGACACTCTCTTCTTTCCAAGTGCTCTTCCTGGCACTTCCTCTTTTCTTTCTTCTCTCTTGTTCTCCTCAATGAGAACTTTCTTCTCAACTTCTTCATCTTGCTGCCCACTTGGCAACCTTCTTATCTTCTTGCCTCTTTGGGCTTCCCTCTTCATGGCAATCTTCATTTGCCTTCTTCTCCTCTTCATTAGGAGATCTATAGGCCACTTTATCCTCTTCTTCATTGGCCATACCCATGCTTTTCTATTCAGCTGCATCCAAGATTCATACTCATCCTTAACCTTAGCTAATTCTTTCTTCAAACTAGCAATTTCTCTATCAAAATCAACATTAGTCATACCTTTGATGCTTGCTTTCCTCTTGCTGCCCTCACATGCCTTGCTGCTCTGCAGTGCCTTCAACAATGCTTCCATCTCTGAGATCTTCACCCAAGTCTTTTCCACCTCGGTCTCTTGATCCCTTGTCTCACCCAAGCCTTTTCTCCTTGACTGGTCTTTTGACAATCCACGTGATCTCACCTAGGCTTTTTGCATCCTAGTCTTTTGATCTTCTTCTCAATCCTGCAGCAACTCTTTATGCAATACTTCAACAAAACACAATAACAATCCAAGCTTACCTTACTTTGGATCTTCTTCTTCTAGGCAGTCCCTCTATCACTCTTCTCAAAACTTCATCCTTTACCTCACCTAAGTCTGTTTCACCTTAGTCTTTTGGCAAATAATCTAAGCTTCCTTTTGGATCTTCTTCTCTAAGCCTTCCTTGGCTTCTTCTCTTCTTAAGCCTCAATGGCTTGGCTGCCTTTCTCTTCACCTGCAACTTCTTCACTCGATTGCTTCTCAACACAATAACTCAAATCAAATATTACAGATTACTCATACCTTTTCTTTAGCAGAGTCTTCCAGTGCTTGTCCTGCTGATCCTTGCCAATTCCTTCACAACTGTAACATCATTCACAAATACAACCATTCCAAATTCTGCAGCAACTTATAATCCATTCCTAATTCCCCAAGAGCTTCAAGCTCTGATACCAAATGATGAAAAACTGGTCTTGGATAGCAAATTCAGAAAATTAAAATGCCAAAGAATCTTTAGCAAAACACCACCAATATGAGATGAAAGGTATTGACGTAAAATAGAGACTATATTGGAGAGAAATAGAAACCACACAGGTTCAAACCCAAAATGTGGCCCTCCTTCAATCGTTATTGCCCACTTTGTAGGCACTTGAACTGTTTGACGGAATGCCCAAATCAAAATTGGCACCCTGGACTATTTCTTGAACTTACAGTTATAACTTTACTACTACTTTTGAATACAACTATTGGAGTGTTTCCGTGGATTATGTATGCGCTATATTGGCATTTTTTTGTTAGCACAATTAACCATCACTGAGCAACCTTTAGCCAGAGGATTATAGCTCTTTTCCTTAGCAATGCAGAACACAACATGACCATGCTTCTGGTTGAAGATAAGTGATTTTCCCTCGACGTTCATCATACAGGGCCTCCCATATTTTATCACTTCAGTACCTTTATCAAACACGTGACAGGTATCCTTTTAATTTTTGCATTCACGTTTAGCATACATATCAACAAGTGCATTAAGATATTCTGCGACTGTCTGACTATCTACTGCATGCTCTCACGAAATGGTGGAATATTTCAAATGCCAGAATTATGCACTGGGCGGCCCAACATTCGGCCTAACATCAAGGTTGTAACTAACCATTTGGCGGCCCAGAAATTTAAACAAAGCATTTTAAAAACTACGGCCAGCAATCAGAATTACAGTCAATGATATTTCAACGCCTCACGCCTTCAACAGAAATACAAATAGGCGCCCATCGTGGGGCTTGAACCCACGACTACAAGGTCTGCTACATAAGTTTGGGCGGTTTCCTAAATACAGGGTATATATATATATATATATCTACGCTTTTAGTATTTGATCTCAATGACTCACCAACGCAAAATTTAAACACTTCATATTTGAATACACACACAGAACTGCCAACCCAATCATAGTATTTGAAGCATGCCAATGCTAGAATTGGACCAATACTTTCAACCAGAACATTGAACGATATAAGACAACAACAGGTTTTAGGACTTAATTTATTATGTTCATATCAACGGATTCAAGGGATTACATTCAATAATAGACATATTTCAGATGTAGTATGCAAACAGTTAACACTTGTACCTTCATTCATTTCTCTATATTTCTCTCATCTGATTCCTGCATTTCTTCTTGTTGCAGATCTGCCTTTTTTTTTTATACTGCTGCTCATTCTTTCTCCCCTCCTTGCTGAGAGGCTTTTCTTCTATTCTTCCTCTTCTACACCTCTTCTGTCTCTCATTTCTTTTTTTTTTCTCTCTTTCTGCCTCCTCAGCCCTCTTCCTTCCTGAGAGGCTCTCCTTCTCCTTCTCTACGTACCTCTCCTCTCTCCTTTTGTCCTGCGCTCTCCTCCCTCTTAACATTTTTTTTTTTTTTTTTCTTTTTGCTATATTTTGTCTCCCTTCTAACTTCTACGCCCAATCTGGGCCAGGATTAAACAAGAAATAGTTGCAAATTTTCAACAATATCCTACGGTTGAAATCATTTCAACCACTTCCCTTATTTCCTCAACAGCCCCAAAACATTTACCTTTTACTTTTACTTTTTACATTTATTTCTCCTTAATTTCAACATTTGGAGGGAAACTACATTAATTTGAAATTCGAATTTAATCATAAACATGTCTTCCCAGGATGTCTGTAGATGCTCCTGCATCAATGAGTTATGTATTTGGTTTAGTTATTGTGTTGGCAATAACATAATTATGGATCTCATTATATGTTTTGTGTTAAACTTTAGTTGACACTTTATACCCTAATTGATATCACAGTGTTTTAAAAAAATTGTGGTTGTTATAGAAATGCATTCTCAAAGTTATCCTTGCATATTTATTAGATGTCTAGAGGGTGTTAAGGGATATAGGCTTCTCCATCCCACCACTCATGAGTTGTTTTTTGAAAAGAGTGTTTTCTTTCAAGATGGTATTCCATACTCCACACTTGACACTCCTCCTTCTTCCTTGGATATTGTACATGATATTTATGGATTATATAGTACCTCAATATTATACACTTGGAAAACTCAGACGTTATTTGTTCCTCTCATTTGTTGACCTTTCCCACTTTTGAAAGTATTACATTTGTTTTATGTTGTGCCCCTTGACATATATATCTTAGTTTGACAAATCTTATGTCGATGACCTAGGTCTTTTATCTTTCCCATAATGCTTAAAATGTAGTTATCCTCCATATTTTCAAGTTATGAACCTGTATCTATGTTCTCACTCCCTAGACACTAACGTTTGAGACATAAACTAGCATTGACATTAGTGTCTTGATCCAACAAAAGTCTCTAATGACCTAAATTCATCTAATTTGAAAATGAAACATATCCTAATGGTAAATGTAAGTTCTTTAATGGAGGTTATTACTCCAAAAGGATTGGTATAAATAAAAGATCAAACCTTATTCATTCATCACCTAGAAATACCTATTTAAAGACTAAAGAGACCACTTTGAGGCAACTTATAAAAATCATTCTATCAAGCATTCAATTTAACAAAGCTTATCTATGTTTATAACTATCATAGGTACAACACATCTACAAGTTTGAAGTATTAAAGGAGTAGTCCAAGAGCCTAATTTTCTAAGTTAAAATATAGGTCATTATTATACTTGTTTTAAATGATATTACATGATGCACACACATCCAACATGTAAGGGAGAACTACATGAGTCTGAGGACCTGTTTTGGAGTATTGGCTATGTAGGTAGTTCCTTCTAATAATGGGGTCTTTGGGGTCATATTGACACTGTGTGCCCACTAACCCATTTTCCCCCAAGGTTACCATGATAATGAAGAACTAGGGTTTTTTAAATTCATGGTAAGTGACATTCCATGACCCATATCTAAATACACTAGGGTGAAGAAAATATCAAACCTAAAAGCATCCAGGTGGTCACATCCCTTTTCAGTAGTATTCCATACATGACACTTACATCAAACCTAGATATTAACATCAACATAGCCATTCTAGGTTGACATTAGTGTCCACAACACTAGAAGTGTTAGATTTATAATCTAACAGCTATTCTAGAACTATCTCATAGCCTATTTCCTACCTATTCTAGATCCAACACTATGTGTTCATTAGAACCAACTAAGTATATTAATTCATTATCATTTCCATACATATCTTAGTTGTAATTTTTATATTTAGACTATACTTATCCTAATGGTCAATGTAAGTGATTTAATACAGGTTATTACTCTAAAAGGATTGGTATAAATAAAAGATCAACCCTCATTCATTCATCACCTAGAAATACCTAGTTAAAGACTAAAGAGACCACTTTGAGGCAACTTATCAAAAGCATTCTATCAAGCATGAAATTTAACAAAGATTATCTATGTCCATAAATATCATAAGTACAACACATCTACAAGTTTGAAGTACTAAAGGAATAGTCCATGAGCTTAATTTTCCAAGTTAAAATATAGGTCATTATTATACTTTTTTTAAATAATATTACATTATTCACACAATCCAACATGTAAGGGAGAACTACATGAGTCTGAGGACCTGTTCTAGATTATTGGCTATGTAGGTATTTCCTTCTAATAATGGGGTCTTTGGGGTCATATTGACACTGTGTGCCCACTAACCCATTTTCCCCCAAGGTCACCATGATAATGAAGAAATAGGTTTTTTAAATTCATGGTAAGTGACATTCCATGACCCATTTCTAAATGGACAAAGGTGAAGTAAATATCAAACCTCAAAGCATCTAGGTGGTTACATCCCTTTTTAGTAGTATTCCATACATGACACTTACATCAAACCTAGATATTAACATCAACATAACCATTCTAGGTTGACACTAGTGTCCACAACACTAGAAGTGTTAGATTTATAATCTAACAGCTATTCTAGAACTATCTCATAGCCTATTTCCTACCTATTCTAGATCCAACACTATGTGTTCATTAGAAACAACTAAGTATACTAATTCCTTATCATTTCCATGCATATCTTTGTTGTAATTTTTATATTTAGACTATACTTAGCATAATAAATTTAGTGTATGCTTATATTTAAGTTTATCACCCTATTAGCCTATTTTAGATTTGATTATCACCCTTGTGTATTACCATTACTATATTATTAAACCTACTATACCACAAAGGATAGGATAATCCCTTTTATCTAACTCAGGGTTAACAATTTGGTGAAACTGATCTTTGAACATCAAACCTTGGGATAATTAAGGTTTTATAATGTTTTTATTCGTCATCATTGATTAATAAAATTTTACAATCATATTTGCCATGGACATACCTATAAATTATTTTATGGTCCAATAATTTGTAGATTATATGGTTTTATACATTAGTTTAATTTTTTGAGATGTTAAGAAAATTTGTGCCATGAATTATAGGGTTTTAAAGTGGAAACAACACTTGATCTCTCTTAAAAATTCCTTTTGTAATGTCATAGAGCTAATATCTAGATGCTAATGTGCATGCTCTCAACTTATTCCTCCACCTATTAATATATAATAGGTGTATCCTAAACCTAAGATTGTAATAAAATCTAAGGGATAGACATTATTGAACAATTGATCAATATTCATGCAAAAATCTCAATCTTTGAGCTCCTAAAATAGTTTAAAGTCTATAAAGGTATCCTATATGAGGCATTGCATGAGACACAAGTTCTAAGTAATATAGATCCTACTTATTTTGTGGATATTATTAAATATCTCAAGAAAAATAACAATCTCATCACCTTTGATCCAATAGATTTACCATCCAAAGATATTTTTAACCAAAACTTGCCTTTTCTCATACAAATTAAAAGCATCAAAAGAGTGCTCATTGATAATGGATCAAGCTTAAAAATTTGTAGATTATAATTCCTAACCACCATGTGTGTTAACAAAGAACTCATTAAAAACCCAATTATGCACCTAAATGGGTTTGAAAATTCACATATCCATCTGATTGGTCAAATTACATTGAACATTATTGTGGTTCCCTATACACTTCCCACTTTGTGCCATGTTATACCAAATAATTGAAATATAAAATTATATTTATATAGCCTTGGATACATTAAATGTATGTGGTTCTTATTGTCCAATTTTGTCCTACATATAAAACTTTACCTAGATGTATCATTTTTATAGAAGTCTTGGTATGGAGTATTAAGCTGAGCAAAGTTTTGGTTGAGAAGTAGGTATGGAAGTGGGTCTACAATTGTAAGTGAAAGGATCAAATAGGTTTCTATTGTTTTCATGGAATTAAAGGAGAATGATGTAAGATTTTTCAAAGTCTCATTAGTTCCTTAGAGCTCTGAAGGGAGAAAAATGACTTACACAAGCCTAGAGAAGCAAGACTATCATAACACATCACATAGGAATGAACAAGTTAGTCTGGTTACATATTTGATAAGCATACTTGGAATGTTGATCAAGGTTTAAGAATTAAATTAAAATTATTTTCTTTGTGCCATTAATACACTCTATAAATTTAGTATCTTGATGAGTTGTCTATCTCAAAATATAGGCCTTCAAAGTTGAACTAGCAGAGTGAGATGTGCCCAAGGACATCAAATAAAATCCATAAGAAGTAGCCAATTGAATTCAAAAAAGATTAAAAGGTATTGAGAATAAATGTGGGGATAAAAAGTGTCAAAATATTTCTTGATTAAATTGAATATTAATGCCACAAAAATAAAATATCGAGTCAATGGGGACATCAAGATCAATGGTGTGTGTTCATTCATGCAAAAGTAGATCCAATGATGAGCATAAAGTTAACAAGTCAGAGGATCTTGAGATTGAATGCATTGATAACAAGTGGCATGATCATCGTGAATAAATGGATCAATTATTGATGTTTGATCAACCAAATTGATATCAGTGGCACACATTTAATCATGCAAAGCAAATCGACAGTGTGTGTAAGGTTAAAGGTCAATGAGCTAGATTGCATGCAAGGCCACCCATGGTGAGATCATGTTAACCATATGAAATTGATAATAGGATCTTGAGGATAAATATGGCTCTTCCAAATGGCATGATCTAGTGAGTAGATAGAAGATCAATTGTATGAATAAAGGTCAAGCCCAAAAGACTCCCATGAGGATCAATGGAGTATATTTTATCATATTTTAGGGGGTACAGGATGAGGACACATGTCTAACCTTACAATGGTTAGGTTATAAAAGGAGATAAATATCTTTAGAGGATTCCATGAAAGAAGACACATCAGATCAAATATTCTACCACCCAAGTTATCAAACAAGTAAATTCAATATCAAGATACGAATTTGGGATACTAGATCAAACCCTACAAATTCATCTACTACCAGTAAAGCTGAATTTAACCTCTCAAAATCTTTTAGATGCATGTTTTACATCTGGTTCATGATCAAGAGATTAGGTAGATTATATATCTTCATTTGATACTATGGATATATGAAAACTAATAAATGGGATTAGTTTTCATCTAAAATAGACATATGTTTAAGGCTTGGAGTAATGATAGAATGGTGATAGAGAAATAAGTTGGCATAGGGGCATGGTGATTATAACAATTATGTTCTAAAGGGACATTAGAAAAATGAGATAAAGTGACTATCTAAAGGACATATCAATACAAAGCATGGTATGACAAGATCATTAAGAAGATGGAGAGTTTGGAGGCTGAGAAGGCCAAGTGGAACATTCAATGAAGTTTTAAAGGTCTTTTGGTGACTTTCCCATTTGAATGGATCATGACTCACCATTTTAAAAAGATTTGTATCTTCTAGCATGTTTTTTTAAGACAATGAGGGGCTTGGAGTTATTTATAGCTAATTAATGGCTAATTAGGAGGTAGGATTAATGCTAATTAATCAAAAGGTGGTTGGGACTCCATTGAAGGGGTTGGACCTCATTTATTGATCACTATTTTGATGTGTTCCTCCTTTCTCTTCCCCTTTCTCCTATATCTCCTATTTTTTTTCCCATTGTAACTCTCTCTCTAATTCTAAATGGATTATCTAATTTCTGGAAAGAGGAGACAAGAGACTCTCATTTGATAAGGCTAGACCCTATCAAAATTTATGTGAAAGACCAATTGAAACATAAAAGATTCTATGTACCTATCTCTTGCCTTTGAATTGTGTTGACTAAGCTTGTGCATGAGAGCATTGTGAAGGAGAATATTCCATGTCCATTGTCCTTCTTCCTTACCTATTTTAAGGTTTTTTCAAGTTAATTATGGGTCTATACTTGTGTTTTTTCTACCATTAATTTAATCTTGGTGTGAGTCTTAGAATTCATCTTTGCTTCATTCACTAGTTTATGAACCTAGTTCATGAAATACTTATGCAATTAGCTAGATTGTGAGATTATGTGCGCTAGAATTTTCTTAAGCTTCATTAGTGTGGTATTCATGCTTATGTGAGTTCTCATTAAAATTTGGTGCATCACCTTTTTATCTTTCTTAGTAACCCTATTCTCCCTTTCTAACCCTTTTCCCAATAGAAGCAGTAGTTTAGGTGATCCATCAAGAGGAAGTTGGCCTTCTCTAGAGGTTCAACCTCACCATAAGATACCCATAGCCTGAGGTTATTCCCATTGTGTAAATTTGTTGGGGAGAGCCTGAAGAACCCTCCCCAAAGGTGCGAACTTTTTATATGATAGTTCCCTATAATTTGAACAAATGCTAATAATTTAGTCATCAAAAATTCCTTTACACATGTCCAACGGATAATAATCCATTCAAACACTATGTAATAATCCAATAAATAGATAATCCTAAACCACAACACTCTGAATATGATTCCCAAATTGATATAATAGTACAAAAACCTAACCAAACTATGTTATCTAAAATACCAAAGAGACAATTTTCATGTTTACCTAAGTACCCAAATTCATTAATCCCATTGATAATAGAGTGTAAGCTTACATATCTCCCTCATCCAATCAAGGTTGATATGATTTTACCTCCACCTAAATTTTATAATGTAAATGTTTATTGTCATTATCATTAGGGACCCAAGCATTCTATGAACTCATGTTTTACCTTGAAGCACAAGATCCAAGATCTTATCAATGACCAAAAGCTTAAATTTGAGGATAATTCAAAGGAATTAGGTTCACAACAAATCAAAAATAATCCATGCCAACAAGATTTAATAATTACATTACAAATGGGTGGTATTTATTTTTGGCATAACCATATTTATCCTACACAAACAAAAACCACTTTCCATATAAAGCATTTTTAGGAGCTTGGTTTTGGTCTACAATAATTGAAAAAGAAGGTTAGTTGGAAAGACTCATTGGGTAACATACTAATACCAATTTCTTGTGGTCCTAAATTAATTCAAACATGAGTTTGGGTTATGCCTACCACATCTCCATATGTAATTATAGTATGAACACTTTGGCTATACCAAATGGAAGAAAATATTATTCTAATTTTGCAAGTTATTTACTTTCCTCACAAAGGAAATTTAATACATATTCCAAATGATAGCATTACTTATTCCAATACACATGCAAAATGTGAGGAATATGATATTACCTTTTCAACCTATCCAATAATGATGAAAAAAATGTAAAATATCCATCTTAGGATTTTTAGATGCAAAGTGGGGGAGATACTTATGACCATTCATTAGATTATATAATAGATTAGTCTCTTCAAATATTTTTAAAAAAAAATCAAAAACATTCAAAAATCCAAAAACATTTTCAACACCTACATATTATATTCACTCCTTGACATATATGTGTTAATACCATGTTGATGGATGACATACTTAGTTACTCATAAATATGTATGTCACACATCTATTTGAGTGTGATAAAAGAATACACAAATACATGATCTATTACAATTTCAAATGTTGGTCCTTCCTTACACTCATGTCATATGGACATTAATAGAAATTGCTTCTTTGATCTTGATACATATATGTTATATGATTCAATGATCACTCTAAATTATCATATTTGAGCTTACATATGTACTTACACATGCCTTTATCCATGATTATATCTCACATAGGGTACTTAATATGCTATACACTTGAAATTTTTTCCTAACACATTAATCCATGGGCCACTATGACATATTTATGTCAATTTCTTATACTTCACTTTATGCACTTCCTTGAGTGTCTTGACTTACTATTGTATTCCTTGTTTGAGAATTTTAATATGCTCATTTACTTTTGGCCCATGTGCCTATGTATGCTTGCTTTGAGATATGCATATGTCATTGTTTATTGTATGGACATTTTAATATGCCATCCTTACTTTTATGAAAATTTGACAAAGTCATGTCCCTTAAATTGTGAGACATTTGAACATGAACCATTTTTGTGGTCTCCTTGGACCATTACATTTTGACTTGATTTTGACTACTCTTATGTGTGTGATTGTTTACTTGTTGAGCTTGTATTATTACTATGTAGACATTGTCATGATCCTTATCATCTATATTATCCCTTCATGTGATCACATTTATTCTATGTGATTACATGTTATATCTACATAGACATGTTCCTTATATATGATACATGGTTACATTCATAGATTATACAGTTGTCTTATCCTTTTGAGGTGAGGTAACTACCATTTCTTATATTTACCTCACCTAAAATGGGGGAATATTAGTGGGAGCATGTCATAGAGGCATGTTCTCCACACTTGGTATAATTTCAATATTCAGTGGGGGCATACTTTGGAAGCATTTTCTTCACACTCAATCAGTATATGGTACTTGTATCATTTTTTTTAGATTCAATGGGGGAATGTCATATGGGCATGGCTTCCATACATGCACAATTTCTAGATTTAGTGGGGTCATGCTTTGGAAGCATGTTATCCACACTTATTTACTATATGGAACTTATATTAGTTTTTAAATTTAGTGTGGACATGCTTTGGAAGCATGTTATCCACACCTATTTTTATTTAGCATATCCAAATTACAATGGAGGCATGTCTTGGAAACATGTCCTTCAAATTGGTACTTATATTAATTTTTATATTTCTCCATATATGGTGGGGGAATGATTTAGAATCATGTTTTCCACACTTACACAATTGTCTAAATTGGCCAAAACACATATTTATATGATTCATATTCATAGTTGTGGTAGAATTATATACATTGGTACCATTGTTATACATAGCTTTAACATGATACATATCTAAGGTGCATAGTATATGAAATGTGTGCCTAATATTATGAAATGCAAATAATTTTCACATTTCAAAACTCTTTTATGGATTTTTACCACATTGGAAAAAAATTGTACTAATACCCCACAAAATTTTACAGACTTATTGAGCCAATTTACTACAGTAGCTGGTTCACTTTTTTATATGGTCGAGGTGATAAAATCACTCAATCTTGCCAAGTTTTCAGGTTGGAATGGATTCTATCATCCAACCTCACTAGGTTATAAGTATCATTGGGTGCACAATTGAGTTAATCTCAACTGCCAAGTGGAAGCTCACTTTAGCTCTAAGGTGTGTGTGTGTGTGTGTGTGTGTGTATATATATATATATATATATACTTTTAAGATTTATCTATATTTTTCCTAATCTTAATTTTAAAGCCTTACAATGATACATATTTTTCAAATCAACTTTTCAATAGGCAAAGTGGTTATATCAACACACATGTATACTCCTAAACCATATTCTTTCAATTTCAATATATTTTAAGTACTTTCAAACTAGATTATATGCATAGATTATATAATGTAACATGCTCTTCGTTGCAAGTTAGTTACTAAAAAAGCTCTCAAGTTGGGCACAAAAAAAGATAAGTTATGTTATACACATCCAAGTACACATTCCTTTCCTTTAAACTATAAATTTCATTACTATATTAAGTAGGGAGGGAATGTAGATGATATTTTATGTATTATATAGAAACTAATCTTGTACACTTGGAAAACTTAGACCTTGGTTTTTCCTCTTAGTTCTAGACTTTTCTCACTTATACAATTCTTTCATCTACTCTATATTATGCCTCTTGGCCTATATCTCTTAGTCCAACCAGTCTTATGTTTGTGACCTAGGTCTTATATATTTCCTAGAATGCTTAAAATATACTTATCTTCCATCTCTATAAGTTAAGAACTTGTACATGTTTTTCTACTCCTTGAACACTAATGTTTAGGATAGACACTAACATCAATGTTAGTGTCCTGACCTAACATAAGTTACTAGTACCCTAAATTCATCTAATTTACACATGAAATGTATCCTATGGTCAACATGTAACAACCCCACTGGGGTCAACTACAAGTATGTGATTTTTTTTAATAAAAAACATATACCAAAAATATATTACACCATGAGAATATATAGAGACCATATAAAATACTCTAAGCATTATAATAGAAAATAAGCATATTACATCACATAACACTAATCTCTAATATCATGAAAGCACATCAAAATACATATATATAAAAGTAATTATATTAACTTAGCCATGACTAATACAAGTCTAAATTCATTATTATCAAAATGAAATAATAAGTAATTAAAATTCTTCATGACAATATTCAATAATAAGTACAATTAAATACAATATACATATAAGATACATGGCTCCCCTAGAGCATAGTTCCTGAACTCAAGTATCTATGGTAATCTCAAGTTTCATCTTGATAAGTAGTATTATTGTGGGGAGAGAGAGTATCATCCAAGTGCTTTACCATTCTAACCACAAACCAATGATCCCCCACAATAAACCCATCAAGAAATGGACATCCATTCATGGATGAGTATATAGTGATGGCATGAGAATCAAGAGAGATAAGCAAGTAAGATTTGTTATATGATTTCTAAACTAAACATGCAATGTATCATAAAAAATAATTTTATTACAAGATATCACATAAACATTTAAATCATACTCATGAAATGATCATGTCTCACTAAACATACTTTAGCCCAAAGTTTTATATTAAATAATAACAATCTATGAATCAATCAAATTGATACACACCACTTGATTGGATTATGTTCATCTAGCATTTTGATACTAGTAAGCCATTAAAGTCCATCTCACTCCTTACTCCATATCAACAATGTAGATTGGTCAAATACAATTTAACCATAAGATTTATTTCATTTACATCCTACTAACAAACACATCATATAACATATTAAATATAGGAGTAACTAAAGAATACATTTATTCCATAAATGTATGAATGAATCTTACATTATTTTCTATCCCATACTAGAAATAATGACTACAATTTATACCACCCAGGTAAAATACACAGTAACTATAGATTTTAACTACCATAATTTGTTCCAAACATACTATACCTTATGATAACCCATATTACCATGGTATAGTATTCTAAGACATAACTACTAATTTTTCTATAATTAGTCATATAAAGTAGTCTTAAATACATGGAAATATAAGCTTCTATTTAAAAAAATAGACATAATAAAGTGATTCATAGTTCCCATGGGATATAATAATATACTAACATAGCATATGCTACACTCTCAAGGTTGTATGCATGCATACACAAAGTCCTATCAACTATCACAAAACACACTATTCATAGTAATAACCATCATGCCTACATTAAATAAATCAATTATAGAGTCTAGGAATAACAATTATTGTATGTATCATCCATGCTTTACATACATTTAAATTTTAGTACTATATGATATCCCATACTATCATAATTTGTAACTACATAAATAAACATAACCAAACTTATGATTTCAATAATCCAATGACCCACATACATAATAACAATCAAATGTAAGATTATACCTCTCGAGTATACCCTAGGTTTAAAATACATATTCTAATTAAAAGAAATATAACTTATAATCATGCATCATAATGCACCATTATATTCTAGATATAACCAAACATTTATACATTTAACACTCTCATAATAATACTACACATGACTAATCACTACTATATGCAAATGTATTTGATAGTTCAATCATATTATTATCAATGAGTTAGATATCTAATGGCTAAGCTATTCCATAATATTTCATTTAAATAACTTAATTCCTTTCTTAGGTGACTGTTCTCGCATGGATATAGTTCTAGTCCCATGGACACTTATGACCTATCTGACCATTCAATTAACTATATGTATAGTTCCTATATGCAAATACTTATACCTCATAAAATACCTTATATGTAATTACTCTAGTGATATGTATAACTATATCAAGTTTCAATTATATGTCTTAAATCAGAATATCCCATATACTTAGTTATATTTATATGAACTTAACCTTACACTTGGTTAGAATATTATATTTATGTTGAAATGGTTTCTCAATTCTTAGGGTCTCATGATCAAATGTGTTTATATTTGTCAATAGATTAAAGCTATACCACCCAACATACCCAATATTCATTAAACCCTTCAAACTACTCTTAACCCTTGGATACATTTATTATCTTAAACATAAATATGCTCAATGATATCATTAGACTTTACAATTCTTAGTTAAATACTCAGTCAATATAACTTTATTGACAGGTTATAACAGAACATAAAAATAATTTTGAAATGTTAAGGAAAAAGTAATCTCATTCTTGGAAAAATAATGATTTTACTATGAAAATTCATTACCATTCAAACAAGAAGGTTAGGCAAGATCATGTCGCTATAAGTTATGTTCATATAAGTATACGCTCAAGTAAATAATTTGTTAATAAAAATAGACCATAATTATAGTATAGTGTATATTACTTGATTTGTTTGATTATGAATTAAATCCAGTAGTAATACATGCTTTAACCTCCTATCCACCTCTATGTTACACCATAACATGGTATATTCCTTTGCTGAGAATAAGGAACATTACTATACCTAAAATTACAAAATAATTTAGTATAATGCACATATACTATCTATTTCAGAGAATTTTAGCTTATATTCTAAGAAATAAAGAAGAAAGAAACTAGATATAGGTATGGTAAAAAAACCTATTTAGTTGTGCACACGTTGATCAGATGATTGTAGAGATCTTCTCTTTAGATTGGGAGGAATGACCTATATATAAGAAATCACTCAAAGAAATGGTTTGATTAGTTATATAGTTGGGTGAATTACCTAGTGTTGGCTAGATCTAGGAAGCAAGAGGTCCCTAAGAGGCTATAAATCCACACTTTTTAAATAGTTAAGTTAAAAAATAGAAAGATAAATTACTTGCATAAATCAAAGAAGATAATAAAATTAAGTACAAGAAGTTTTTGATAAATAAATAAATGAAATTGACTAATTATAACAATAAATTGATCAATATTAATGTTAAATAGGTTGGGTACAATTTAGAAAGTAGGGAAAAGTTCTATGGATAGGAAGGGGTTATAAAAGTGGTATTTCATTAGGGGTTGATAGGGTAAAATAACTTGCTATTATTTTATGCCACAGTGACTGTCGACAGTTGAGGTGAATGTTAGTGGTGAAGGCAATCATCAATGATCAAGGTAATCATTGGTGATTGGGATAGACTATTGGTAGTTAGGGTGACCATCGGTGGTTACTATGGGTTGGGTTTGGATAATAAAATATTAGAGGTTCCAGAATTAGATTCCAATAAATTGGTTTGGGATAAGTTGATTAAAATATAAATAAAGTGATTGAATAATTAAAAAATAGATACTTATCTTGTAGGTTGTTGATTGGATGAACGGTTGAGGTAGTTGGATCATTGGTGGAGTCTAGAGTAAATTTTGATAGAGTAATGGTAATTAGCTATTGGCCAATGGATAGAATCACTTTGGATATCTGTCACACTTTTGGTTTGTTAGATCACTTAGAAGAACACCTATAGAAGAAAATGTTGATGCCAGAAGCTTTAGCTTTAGATAATTGATTGATTCTAGATCCCTATTCACATCCTACGCCTCTCTTCTTATAGGCAAAAAGAAGAGGTAGAAGTGTAGGTTCAATTTTTTTATCTAAATATAAATCATGCATGCATTGGATCACATACAAATTAGATGAGCTAATTATAAAAAAATTAAGGTAGAGTGATGTGATAGTTAGTGGTTTAGATGAAAGACCCTAACTGTCAGTAGTTAGGGTTACTATTAATGGTTAGGGTGACTATCAATGGTTAGGGTGATCATCAATGGTTAGGGTGACCATCAGTGATCAAGGGTCAAGTTTAAGTTGGGTTAAAAATGCTAGTGGGCCAGTTTGTTAATCATCTAACAAACTCAAGGTTATAGTCAAATGGTTGGGGAATGGTCCCTAGGATGTCCTAAAGTAGTCTAGGGGTATTTTGACATCTATAACTATTGTGTATAATTTTATAGTGTGTACATTTCCTCCCTTTTTATTATGTATCTTGAATCAACAAGCTACAAAACAAAAATGGATTACAGGTCAAAGGTTTAGTTAACCCAAGAATGGGAAGAGGTGTTCCCCCGTAAACTAGGAAGTGATGAGATAAAAAAAATTAGGTGTGAGTTTGATGAGTGGTGAAGGTGATGATAAAATGTGAGTGATAAGTTGGGCACTGAAGCATAAACACATGCACAAAGTGCCACAAAAGTATAATAGCCAAGATCATGCATTGACTAGGTTGATATAGGTGGTAAAAATTAAGGTCGATGCTAGAAGGATAAGTGACAAGTGGACCACATGACCTTATTTAGGTGTGGTGGTTGGGTATACTCATAAACACAAGTCTCTTAGGTAAGGTTTATGTGTTACAGGTATCTAAGTAGGAAGTGATCCTGAGAAGACATAAGTTGGTCTAGTGTAGTCACAGGTATCCAAGGTAGGATATGCTCCTGAGAAGACAAAATTTGGTTGAGTATGCACAAGGTAGCACAAAAAAATTTCAACATGGAAATTATTTCAGTGTGGTAAAAAATACCAAGGTAAAGTTGTCATAAAACATGCAGTAGTTTGGGCCAAAATGGCTAGTAGCAAGGTGACATGGTCGATGGTCGAGGTGGGTGGAGAAGTTAATCTCCATGGGTGGGAACTAAGTTGGGTATGACAAAAAATTGTTGCTTGAGGCAAACAAAAAAATTCTAACCTCCTAATCATCAATGGTTAGGGGTCTTGAATTCAAATATCGGCAGTCACCCTGACTATTGGTGGTCAGGTTCAAACCCTAAAATGATGAAGTTAAAAGTGTCATTGGGAGTCACTTTCACTCATTTGTGAAGTTTGGACATGGAATTTTTCTCTTTGGAATATTTTAAGAGAGTGTTAATGGTGGATGAGTGGGTAAGGTTTATTGGTGATGAGATGACTAGTGGATCAGAGTGTTAGAGTGTTGCCTAATCTAGGATATAGGGTAGACAAAGATGTGGTTGGGTAGTGGTCCCAAGATTCCTCCTTGATGATGTTTGAGGAATGAGGTATGGGATGTATTCAATTGAAAGATAATTTTGAGTGTGTTAGATACATTCCAATTTGGATTTGGTTATTTTGCTATTGTCTTGTTGGGTGGGTAGGGTCTTGGTCTAGTTTTAGGGTTTGATAGATTTGGTTAAATTCATGGGTGAAGTTTGAAATTAGTTAGGGTATTTTGGTTAGGGGAGGGTAAAGGTAAGATTATGTAGCAATTTATGGTTTAATTTTGGTGTTTTGCTTGGTTTTTAGTTGGGTAAGGTTTGGGTGGGTAGATTTTAGGGTAGGGTGATAGTTGATAATCGATGGAAGGTGGCCATTTGACTATTGGTAATCATCATGATCATCAATGGTTGAGATAATTAGGGATGTGATTTCAAAAAAAAATTAAGGATAAGTTTAATGGGTTATTAACCTTGAATTTTTTGAATGGTATGGTTAGCTTTTGATGCTAGTGGGTTGAATGGGTAATAATTAAAGGTAAATAGTGAAGGTTAAAGTCAAGGGTCATCTCTTAGCTTAAGGTGAAGGTATAAATAGTTAAGCTCAATGTTTTGTAGGTAATATTGATTATGTTGATTGATTATGTTAAGGGTTTGGCTTGGGGGGTAAGCTAGAGGTATAGGTTAAAGTAGATGAATGCTTAGAGTAGCATAAGAGGTTAAGTTTGTCAGAAAAAATAATATAGATAAGTAATTTTGTTTGTAGTCAAACTTTGTAGGCATAGGAGTAGATCCAGATGCAAGATTAGGTGCCTCAAATTTTGATGAAATCTACCAAGGTATGATTATTGTTGACTGGGCTCACATGGAAGAGGTAGGTCTCAATGTTATGATACATAACCAATACATGCTATGGGATATAGTGATGATTTTGGTGCTCATCAAGAGATGGGATCCCACCATAAACACCTTCTTTATAATGATAGGTGAGATGATGATCTTACCTGAGGATGTTCATAGGATTACTCAACTACCCATACAGGGTGATCTGATTTATCACATTGAGAGGGAGAGAGATGATTTCATGGAGTTTTTGTATGTGGATGACCATATTTTACTAGTTGGAATACTAGAGGTTTTAGCTACATTCTAATATATTAGAGAGCTAGAGGTGAGAGGTGGCTTCTTATGATGATGATGATGGTGGTGTCATGTTTTTCCATGCCAGATTCAAGTAACAAGAGGTTTCCCTATTTTTTGATTGGGATATTAGTTGAGATACTATTAAGCTAAATAATGTTCAATTAGGTTACTATGCTAATGATTCATATATACAAGGAGCTATGGGTAATCATAGCTCATAGGAGGTAAGATATTAGCATAGGATTTGTTCTACATTGTTGGGCTTATGAACACATCTGAGTACTGAGGTTGATGGGGATGTCATGGGAGGGTATGCACAAATGGATTTTAGAGTTGGATCCATGTAGTGGAGAGATGATTTTGCCCTTTTAGGACCAGGTGGAGGGGTTCATGAAAATAATTAGTTCACAGGGGCACTGGATGCCATGGTTGTTAGAAATGTTATTTAGAGGCTATGTGTTAGGTTTTCATAGTGGCCTCATTATAGGAGGCATAAATTATCCATAAAGAGCTATAGGTGGATCTTTGATAGGAGAGAGAGTGAGATAGAGCTCATTCCTTTTGATAAGGTTTGATGACAATTTGACCTAGTGTAGGGTATTATGGGTCCATTCTTGAGGTATAAGTAGGAGGATGCAGAGCTTCTACTCCTAGATCCATAGCCATTTCAGATTTTCATTGATCACCAGAAGCTACTAGCTAAGGCCAAGATAGATGATGCAAGTTTTTTATATGGGTACCCTTCATGGTACTATGCACTATATATGGTGACTAATTTTGGGGGTGATGATGGTGGTCGACAGGCTATGGATATTGATCTAACTGGTAGAAGTGGACCTTAGTAGATGTATGTATAAGGGGTTATCCTAGATGTACAAGAAGTGACTACAAAGAGGGACCAGGCATGAGTAGCATTAACCATGGCATTGACTTCCATTATAGCATTACAAGGTTAGTTAGAACTGACACAAGGTTAGGTAGTTATAGTTATAGGTTAGAGGGACCATGATAAAGCTATGATAGCCTTGGTTATATAGGAGAGAGATTCCCTAAGATAGTCTAGAAGAGGAGCCACAACACCTACAGGACCATCAGGCACTATTCCCATAAAGAGGTACATAGCTATAGTGGAGAATATCTACTATTATGAGGTGATAACCTTGAGATGTCCTAATGAACCTCGATGGGGTGAGTATAGATCTAGTTTGGTAGGTGGTAATATAATGGTGACACTAGATCAATGGGTTGCTTATATAGGTGGTCAGGTAGGTACCTCGAGAGGATAGACACAAGAGGTAGTGGTGTCCCAGGGGCATAGTTTAATTATGAGACATTACATATGTTGATGTATATGATTTTGATATCAACCTATGAGCCAATGTGGTTAAATGTATATTTCTAGAGAGATACATGTATATTTTTTATATAAACAATGATTATGTAGTTCTTTATGATTATAAACTCATGATCTTTGCATATTATATATTGTTCATGGTGTTGATGTTCATATTGATCATTGATGATGTGATATTGATTATGGTTATGCTTATCATGACATTTTTTATGGACTCACTATTATTAATTTAACCTATCAAGGCCAAATTACTACCCCTATAATATGAAACTTTCCTACAATTAGTCAATAACCCTTTGTAGCTAGTCAAACCAATGAATTATAGTCTAAAAACACAAATTTTGTC
The DNA here is from genome assembly GCA_037957365.1 of Torreya grandis. NCBI lineage: Eukaryota > Viridiplantae > Streptophyta > Pinopsida > Cupressales > Taxaceae > Torreya > Torreya grandis. The sequence goes on from JARHVA010002507.1 coordinate 1,501,681, forward strand.
AAAATTTTCAAAATTAGGATTATAAATGTCATTAAAATATCTAATTTATCTTTAATATTATTCAAAAATATGATTTTAGCTTATGTTCAAAGTTTTAAATCTTGAAAAAGTCATTCTATATGTTTTCTAAGCCAAAAAGGCCCCTATTTCACCCCACACATGCCAATTACCCCAATTAAAACATGAAAAATTATATTTTTCCATGATATGGCACATAATGCTTCTCAAGTATTCCATTTCAAGTAGTGGAGAACTTTGTTTTTCTTTTAAAATGCCAAAATAGCTCTTTTTCTTCATTTTTCAAGCAATAATATGGATTACATATGGATTTCATACATCAAGGGTAGAGGATATCAAGTTAAAAACATGATCAAGATTCAATAAAAATTTCATGGAAATTGATGGCCATAAAATCCCTAAACCGATCTCCTTCTAATTGGCAATTTTGCACAAAGGGACATGTTTGCAAGCTTTTTGATGGTATGGTTTATTGGTGAAGAATACAGGTTTGAATTTTTAGGTGAAGAAATTAAAATAATAAATATTCTTAATGTATCAATGGGTTATTTAATTGGATTATCCAAGCTCATAAGCCATCCATTTTAAGATAGGCCAATTTTTTCAGCCCTACAACTAGAAAGGTAACCAGTTTTCTTTAGTTTCTCCTCACCTGGGAAGAGTTTCATGAAAAATAAAGTTGTTCTAGAATTTTGAGAGATTAATATACATCTCCTTGGCCTCCATATATTATTCATGAATTTCATGGTCAAAAAAAGCTCACAAAGTGATCCAGTCAAATCTATAGTATAACATGCTTGCAAAGAGAAGTTGTATGGTTTTGGAGAGAGAGTGGATTTTAAAGTTTTCTTATATTGGTCCATGGCATCATTTATTCCATGATTTCATGTTTGCAAGAAGTTTTTTCCAAAAAATTATCTAAAATATCCATGTATTAGTGCATCTTTGTGATTTCAAGTGTCTCAATAGGCCTTGATTAACATGTTTTAAGGTTTCTTTGCAAATTTTAAGGTTTGTACAGAAAACTAGGTTTCAATTTTAGTCTTTTGCCCTCCTCCAATGGCCTTAAAAGTCATGGTCATGATGATAATGTGTTTATGGTTGAATACAAATCCTTACCTTAGTTTTAGCATGCTTCCAAGTTCTCCTTTCCCACATCTACTTCACTCACCCCCATCTCATTGTCATATAAAGCCTTACAACTATGTTCTTGTTCCATTTTCACCCTCATTTCATGAATTTCCCTCATCTTCCCACCATATTTAATCACCACATTTCAATTCACCTTCATTCCATCATCCATATCATGAGAGGAATAGGATAGTTAAAGGGGAATCATGAAGATCAAAATAAGTCATATGCTCCAAGAGAACATCATATGCAACCAAGACATGATGAACTACAACCATGATAGTTGTGGATGAATTCCATAGAGAATATTTATTTAAAGGAGGGTTTTTGAGCTATTCAAGAATAATCATACAAGGATAAATTAAATAACATCTTCTTATGATAAAATACACTTCAATGCACCTTCAACCCAAATTTGTACACATAGCGACACATACAGGAAGAGGTATAGTTAGGGGGTAACTGAGGTTTTGAAGGATTGTCTTAAAGGTGAATATTTTCAATAAGGTTTTTAATATAGAATGAGTATCATTTAATAAAATAAAACCATATAAGACATATTAAGTCTTGAATTGGCCTAATGACACAAAAATCAACCTACAAGTAGCCCTAAGGACCTACATGCAAATGATAAATTAGTGGCTTGACAGCCTGTGAGGGTTTTGTTTTTGAGTAAATATCATGATTATGGGAGAAATAAACAAGACCACCTTATTCTTTGTTTACCCCTTCATACACAAAAAATCCTATATTCACTATCATCAAAAACTCAAATGAGAAGCTACAACCAGCTAAATGTCACCCTACAATAAACTCAAATGAAGAATCATGTTTAGAATGCATATCAAGAAGAATGGTTCAATTTTATGAGGTCATTTGTGATTGTAAGGAATGAAATTCTAGTTTTGAGATAACAAATGACTTGTCATGTTTTTTTACGTCATGGATATAGACCTACAATGCACTAAAGCATCCTAAAGGCTCTTCTTTTTCTCAGTGAAGGACCACCTAACAAGTTTAATGACTCTTCTAGGTTATTGAACCTATTCGATCATCATTGAGTTTTTGAAAAAATTAAGACTATTTGGATTACATATGGATATATAGTATAAAGGGGAGTGAAATCTTAAAGTGAGACATAATGTAATCTATGGTCAACTTACTAAAAGAGACCTATAGCCAAGTAGAGTTTTTGACCAAGGAGACCTAACAAGGAAGTTGAGAACCTAGAAAGTTGTTAGAAAAAGAGTATCAAATAAATAGTGCTATGGGGACACTCAAGAGATGTGATATTACTAAGAATTAAAGGGTAGGTGCTACTAAAAGTACACCCACAGTCCCCTGTTTGTACACTTTAAAATAAAGAAAAACATAGTCATTTAAGTTTTTCAATACAATGATTGTATGAGGGTTTCATGTTCAAAGGAATATTAAGGAACTAGGTCATGAAGTAAAAAGAGATAATAAATTAAAGGTACTAAAGGTACAATAAGGCCAACTCATAGGATTATTCACCCACAGTAAAAAAAACACAGTCTTATGCTTCCAAGGTTCAAGGTGAAGAGCATTCAAGTCAAGCAATGACTTATGAGGTGATTATACATACAACTAAACAAAATGTATATTAAAATATTTTCAAGTGATCTAACAACACTTTTGTAATAAGAATCAAGAGTGAAGGTACATAGTACAAGTACATTGTGCAAAATATGCCAATTTCTAGGCCTAATTACCTTGTTTCAAGGTTAAAGCATGCTAGAAAGAGGGGTGGAGGATGTTTTCAAGAATATTAAAGGGATTTTTGTGATAATTTAAAATTATTTTGATCTTTGAAACCTCCATTACCCTGGTAAAACATGAAAACACAATCAAGTATGCACATAGTCCATGTAAAAGGGACATATTTAAAGGAAATTTGAGGATTCTAGCATATATAGGTGGAATTTTGAATTTAAATTTGGTACATATAATTGTGACAAGTTGAGGAATAATATATAAAAGTTTCAAGTACATTTTATAAGTGAAAGTGCTTCTTGTTTTGTAACAGTCATCAACATGTCTATTTGAGGTCACCATTGGAGCAAGCAGTGTTTTGAAGTACCATGGAGGTTGTTAAGTCCAAGTGAGAGTTTTAAAATATTGAGATGATGTTTTTTAATCATAAATAATATCTTTAAAAAGTGTAAAAACTCCAAATTATATGCAAACCATGCTCATATAGGCATTTACAAGCAAATATGCATATAAGCCAAAATGGGTATTTTTGACTTTTCAAGATAGAAGATACTTTTAGAGTGTTTTGATAGAATGGTATAGGAAACATAATAATTTTTGTAGTAAGGGAGATGAAGGTAAGTATTAATTTTCATCCTGGCAAAGATTTTTATTTTTTGCATTTCTAGACATCCTTCCAAGCCTCCTATTCAGATGCTCGTATCTTTCACCACGTGAGGAGTTTCACCAAATTATATTAGTGTGTTTTGAGGAACCATATGAAATTATAATTAAATAATAATTTAGGTCATTTATTTAGTTTTTATTTATGAAAATTTCTTAAGAGTGTAAGCAGCCTAGAATGCAAGCAAAACCCTACAAGCAATTTTCCTCCACATGATAACTTTACATATCTTTTGCATGGGAACCCAATATTTTAAGGGATTTTAGGGGGTTATTTTTATACACATAAGTGGAAATAGTTTTGTATTTGTATGTCTATACTTCATGAATCATCATTTTAAAGATTCAACTTTAAAACCCTCCCAAACCCTCAAAAAAACTAGTTTTGAAAAAAGTTATTTTTATTTCCATAAAATCACCATGGATCAACATAAAATATTTTAAAAATTTAATTAAACTTAGATAGGATTACATAAATGCTAATTTGACATATGGAGTTTTAATGATTAGGGTATAAATCATGTTTTTTGTGGAAAAAAGTATGTAAAATGAAGTGTAGGGAAGTTAAATGGGATATAATCAATGGATTTTGAATCCTAACACTTATTTTTCATCCTAAATTATTAATTTGGTCATAAATATTCCTGAAAGTACCCTTATTAGCTCAATCAAAATGGCTAGTCTACAGAAAAAGGGAGCAAAATGGGCCTAGTCAACCCTGTTGATTGAACGGTGAGAGTTTTCTCATACAAATCACATATCTTGTGATGATAAAATTTGTTCTAGGTCTAATACCATTTTTTATAGGTTTTATGGTGTCTTTTTTTAGTTTCCATGGAGTTTCAAGTACACAGAGTAGGCTACTAGACCTAATTGGCCTAGTAAGCCTAATTGATCAACATCAAAGAGAAAGTTGGCATTGAAATGGCTATCAAATAGTTCACATGGAGTTTATACACCACATATATGATATTATCATGGATTTTCATTCATATTTTCTTCCTTCAAGTGCCTTTTCATTCAAAACTAAGTGGAAGTTGACTAATCTTGCACTTTAGTTGACTTTTGACAAGATCATGCATCTATCATGCTTTTCATGAAAAGGAAGACATTATCATGTTTCAACTTAGCTTCAAATAATTTCAATTGGAGTTTTCATAAAATATTGGAATGTATTTCCATGAAAGAGGTTTTGAAATCTCATCATGAGCCCACCACCTTTGTTTCTATGCCAAGTTTGAGGATCATGCATGTTTTGAGGAGTTTGAAGATATTTGAGGATTTATTTTAATATTATAAGGAGATTATGTCTTGATTTAACTAAATCAAGAATAATCCGTATCTCCTTTCTATGCCACTTTGGCTAGAAGCTTTCCTTTTGGATATATATGTAGGTTTTTTAGCCATTTTTTAAAATCCATCCCTCTCTTGGCAAGACTAGACTCTACCAAGATTGAGTTATGTAAACTTTTCAAATAACTAAAATGACTATTTTAGATTCCATTATGTAGTTATGGTGTATATATGTTAGTTTATTTGCATATGTGGTAGAGCTCTCTACATTATCAAGTCATGATTCTTACCTAGTTACTAGTTTATCAGATTATGTAGGTCATATTTAGTGTTTGATGTCTTTTGGCTAAGCTTAAAGTGGATATAAGTTTTTAGTTAGTGCCTTGAATTAGGCCTATTCCAACATTTCCCTCAAGCTTACATTAACTGATAAAATCTATACATCAAATAATGATGCATAGGAGTCAATTAGAATTATAGATTTAGTCTTTACTTGTCTAATCAGTGTTTTAGGAGATCAAATAGAGTGGTTAAGTAGTAATATAGGTGTATCACTGATAGTAAAGTAGGATTTCCCTTTCAATTTCTTTCTCCCCATTTTCATCCCAACAATCAGTAGTTTAGTAAGCAGTATAGAGTGATACATCAGAGGAGCTAGCCTCATCAAAATCGAGAGGTTTGGTCTAAGTTCAGGTGTCCCACACCTCAAATTATTCCAATGTTAGTCTAGGTATGAAGGTTTTAGATCCAAATATATCAAACCTTCAATTAGGGTGCTATCTAGATAACTAATAGTTTAGCATGCCTCGTGGGACACAAGTTCATCTATTAGAGTAAAATTTTGCAGTAATATCATCTTTAGAACTAGTTTCTAGTACTCTTATAACCCTTATTTCAAGGAAAAAGGTACATTATTGTTCATGATTTTTTAGGCCATGGCAGCCTATAGAGAAGAATTTTATCATTATTCTCCTTACCAACAATTCTAGTATGATCCTCATGACTCATATCAATCCTATCATGAGCCATATCAACCATATAATGAATATATAGAGACTTGTAAATAGTATGAAAGCTCATATTGATCTTGTCACCACTCTTATGAGTCTTTTTATCCTCCTAATTAGCCTAATCAAATCCCAAAAAAATCCATCTTAAGCTTCAAGAAAACTCTATTTGACTATGAGAAAGAGATGATAAGTATAGACACTATAAAGATTTATAGTGAGGAGATTTCCAAGTATGAAATTCAGATAATGAGAGCAAATTTTTAGTGGGATAAAGAGGTATGTGGAATTTTCTTAAGGCAAGGTCACTCAAAGTCTAGTTCTGATATTTTAGACGTTGGAGGTCTAATAGTAAGCATTGGAGAGAAGTTAGTGGTTTATGAGAAAACCCAGGGTCATCATAGTCAATAGTATGTTCCCATAGAGATGCCCTTCTCACTTTATGATTAGAAAACTAATGTTTATCATAGCCCTCAAGAGTTAAACCAAACCTTGCCTAGCTTTCCTACTTGGAAGTCTATCCAAGAGAGGTCTCAGAAAGTTGAAGTTTGTTATAACAGGTCTAATTTTTAGATTATAGAGATCATATGGGAGTCTACATATTCAAGTTTTCTCGAAGAAATACCCAAATATCTAATCCATGATTTTGAGGCTATTTATCCAAGAAAATTGAGCTTAAAATTCAACATCTCTAGTATTTAATGGTAGCTATAAAGGCAACACAACAACAAATTCCTTATTTCACACCCATGGCTATAAAAATGTCAAGAGCAGAGGTTCATAAACCTAAGTTCATAACTTGGAAGCATATACATCAGTCCAAAGAGAAAGAAGAACATTCAATAATACTTCAAGATGTTGAGTTCAAAAGAAAAATAGAGATCATTCATCCTCCACTCATCTCTCCTCAGAATCCAAAGTCCTTTCCTTCATGGAAAGCCATTCAAAAAAGTGCAGAGAGATGAGGTGAAGGTTATCTAAGAAGAGTAGCCTCATGAATAAAATCAGGTATCTATGGTAATTTTTGTGGATCTTTATAATCTTATTGAATACTTTTAAGGATCTACCATGACAATTTTAGAGTAAGAGCCTCTTATTTTTGAGGTAAATGAAGAATATATAGCCAAAAAGACATAAAAGGAAGGTGACTTTAGTGATCAAGAAGAAGAAATCATAGTTGGGACACTATTGAGCGAGGATAAGAATGATTCAGTTTTCCATGATGAATGAGAAGATGAATTTCAAGAGGATTATACATATCTTGTAGCTAAGATAGATGAATTAAAAAAAATCAAAAGGAATCCATGAAGACAACTCACATAGAGCCATTGCTTTGATGGAGAATATTCTTGAAGAAGATGACCATTGGCAGTAGTTGTACCATGATTTCATGAGCAAAATTGAAGAGCATAAGATGTCAAATTTAGGTGATGAGATAGAGCAATAGATTGTTGATTCGTCTAAGGATTCCACCAGTGTTTTTGAGCTTCAAGAAAGTAATGTTATTCTATATATCCCAAAACAAGATGAGTTAGAGAGTGAGTGGATAGATGAGATGCCATTCTCTATAGAAGATGAAGATGAAGCAAGTGTAGAAAATCAAGATATTTCATATGAATCCATCCAAAATGTGGAAATATGAAATCAACATGTTTTAAATGGTAATAATAATGATGAATTTCATGTCCTTTTAGTTGATCATGATGAAGAAACCTTTTGGGATGACTTGGGAGGTTTTTATGCAAAGTTTGATAGTCCATCTCCACCTCATATGGAGATTGAAGAATGTTTTATAATAAGTACTGTTGTAGTTGTTCATTTAGAATAAATTAAATAATTTCAACCAAGTATGAATACTTATAAAGAATTTGAAGACTTTGACAAAGTAACACCTCAAATGGAGTATAATGAAAATACCAACCCAAGCATACCAATTGAATTTCCAATACAATCATTGGATGATAATGTATCAAATCATAATCAACCTATGAATGAGGTAGAGATAACATTCTTGATGCAACAAAGGAGAATTTGGGAGGAATATGATTGGATCCTAGATCCATATCTTTAATCCATACACCTAAGAATGGAGGTTGGAATCTTAGCTGCACTATCAAGAAGACATGAGCATCCAGCTACCCTTAGTTTCAAAATAAAGCTATCAAGAGATGGAAAATACATTTCAAGGATCCATGGTGCATCAAATAGCTTTTCATTTGATCCTAGAGGAAAGCATAATAATTTAGGTTAGTTTTTCTAGGTTTGATTTATGTTATTAAGTGATGAGCACAAGCAAAATCTACTTCCCTTTTATGGTTCTCTTATTTTCTATAGGTTAGTTGTCTCTATTTTCTAGTTTAGTTGTGTTTTCTTTTGTCTTATTTTTTCATAGTCAGAAAATGTATTACAAAGCTCAAAAGAGTCTATTTCTCAGTCAAGAAAGTCATCCAGTCAAACTTATGCTTCAATTTGCCTTTGTCATATGGAAACTAGTGAGTTCTTTGACTAGCTAGTTGGTCAACCCTTGAGAGTCACCAAAATTGTTAGTAATTTGACTTATCAAGGCCAAATTACTACCCTTATAATATGAAACTTTTCTAAAACTAGTCAATAACCCTTTGTAGCTAGTCAAATTGGTGAATTATGGTCTAAAACACAAATTTTGGTCTAAAATGTCAAAATTGGGATTAAAAATGTCATTAAAGTATCCAATTTATCTTCAATCATATTCAAAAATATGATTTTAGCTTAATTCCAAAGTTTCAAATCTTGAAAAAGTCATTTTATATGTTTTCTAAGCCAAAAAGGTCCCTATTTCACCCCACATGTGCCAATTACCTAAATAAAAACATGAAAAAGGTTGAAAAATTCTATTTTTGCATGATATTTCATGTAATTCTTCTCAATTATTCTATTTCAAGTGGTGGAGAACTTTGGTTTTCTTTTTAAAGGCCAAAATACCTCCTTTTCTTCATTTTTCAAAAAATACTAAGGATTGCATAAAGATTCCATACATCAGGGGTAGGGGAGATCAAGTTTAGGCTATGATTAAGCTTTAGAAATATTTTCATGGAAATTTATGGCCATATAGGCCCTAAACCGATCTCCTCTTTCTAATTAGAAATTTTTCTTAAAGGGACTTGCCTACAAATTTTCCAATGGTATAGTCTGCTCGTGAATAGTACAAGTATGAATCTTGAGGTGAATAAACTAGACTTAGAAGTTTTCTTGTTGGATTAAGTGGTTCTTAAATTAGATTCTCTATGATCATGAACCATCCAGTTGAGGATAGGCTAATTTATGCAGCCCTGTAACCAATAAGGCAACTAGTTTTCTTCAGTTTATCCTCACCTAGGTAGAGTTTCATGAAAAATAATATTGTTCCATAATATCGGGAAATTAAGATACCTATCCATGGAATATTATAGCAATTTTTCATGAATTTATTATTCAAACAAAGCTCACAAGGTGAGCTAGCCAAATCTATAGTATAACATGCTTGCAAAGAGAAGTACGGTTTTAGAGAGAGAGTGGATTTTAAAATTTTCTTATCTTGGTCCATGGCATCATTTATTCCATGATTTCATGTTTTCAAGTAGTTTTTACCATTAAATTATCCAAAATATCTATGTCTTAGCCCATATTGGTGTTCTTAAGTGTCTTAAGAGGCCTAAATTAGCATATTTTAAGGTTTCTTTACAAATTTTAAAGTTTTTACAAAAAACTAAGTTTCAATTTCGATCTTTTGCCCTCCTCCAATAGCCTTCAAAGTCATGTGGCATGATGATAATGTGTTTATTATTGAATACAACTCCTTACCTTGGTTTTATCATGCTTCTAGGTTCTCCTTTCCCACATCTACTTCACTCACCCCCATCTCAATTCCATACAAAGCCTTACAACTATGTTCTTGTTCCATTTTCACCCTCCTTTCATGAATTTTCCTCATCTTCCCGCCATATTTCATCACCACCCCTTACTTCACCTCCATTCCATAATCCATCTCATGAGAGGAATAGGATAGCTAAAGGGGAATCATTAAGATCAAAAGAAGTCATATGTTCTTAGAGAACATCATATGTAGCTAAGACATGACCTACAGCCATGATAGTTGTGGATGAATTCAATAGATAATATTTCTTACAAGGAGGGTTTTTTAGATATTAAAGAAGAATAATACAAGGATAAATTCAATATCATCTTCTTATGATGAAATACACTTCAATTTCAACCCAAATATATACACATAGGGACACATACAGTAAGAGGTACAGTCAGGGGGTAACTGAGGTTTTGAAGGAATGTCTTGAAGGTGAATATTTTCAAGAAGATTTTGAATAAAGGATGAGTATCATTTTACAAAATAAAACCATATAGGACATATGAGGTCTTGAATTTGCCTAGTGACACAAAAATAACCTATAGGCAGCCCTAAGGCCTACATTCAAATGAAAAATTAGTGGCTTGACATCCTGTGAGGGTTTTTTGTTTGAGTAAATATCATGATTATGGGAGAAATCAAAAATACCACCTTATGATTTGTTTACCCCTTCATACACAAAAACACTTCTATTTACTATCATCAAGAACTCAAATGAGAAGATACAACCGATTAAATGTCACCCTATAACAAACACAAATGAAGAATCATGTTTGAAATGCATATCAAGAAGTATGGTTCAATTTTATGAGGTCATTTATGATTGTAAGGAATGACATCCTATTTTTGAGATAACAAATGAATTTTCATGTTTTTTTAATTCATGGATATAGACATTTAGTGACCTAAAGCATCTTATAGACTCTTCTTTTCTCAATGAAGGACCACCTGACATTTACTCTTTTAGGTTATTAAAACTATTTGATCATCATTGAGTTTTTGAAAAAATGAAGACTGTTTGGATTACATATGGATCTAGAGTATAAATGGAAGTGAAATCTTAAAGTGAGACATAATGTAATCTATAGTCAACTTACTAAAAGAGACCTATAGATAAGTAGAGTTTTTGACCAAGGAGACCTAGCAAGTAAGTTGAGAACCTAAAAAGATATCAAACAAAGAGTATCAAATGAATAGTGATATGGGGAACCTTAGGGGATGTGCCATTGCTAATAATTAAAGGGCAAGTGCTACTAAAAGTACACCACAGTCCCATATCCCTACACTTAAAAAGAAAGAAAAGCATAGTCATTTAGGTTTTTCAATACAATGACTGTATGAGGGTTTCATGTTCAAAGGAGTATCATGGGACAAGGTTATGAATTAAGAAGAGAGAATTAATTAAAGGTTATAAATATAAATTAATGCCAACTCATACGATTAGTCACCCAAAGTCAGAGAAGCACAGTCCCATGCTTCTAAGGTATAAGGTGAAGAGCATTCAAGTCAAGGAATGACTTATGAGGTGATTATACATACCAAGTAAACCAAATGTATATTAAAATATTGTAAAGTGAGATAAAAAAAAAACTTTTTTAATATAAATCAAGATTAAAGGTACATAATATAAGTACATTGTATGAAATATGCCAATTTTGAGGCCTAATTACCTTTTTTTTTAGGTCAAAGCATGCTAGAGAGATGGGTGGAAGATGTTTTCAATAATATTTAATTTAATTTTGTGCTAATTAAAGATTATTTTGATCTTTAAAACCTCCATTACCCTGGTGAAACATGAAAACACAGTCAGGCATGCATATAATCCATGCAAAAGGGGCATCTTTGAAGGAAATTTAAGGATTTTGGTGTCTATAGGTCAAATTTTGACTTGAAATTGGTACATATCATAATAATGAGTTAAGGAATAATTTATAAAATTTTAAAGGCCATTTTATGAGTGTAAGCTTTAACTATTTTGTCATAGTCATCAACATGTCTATTTGAGGTCACCATTGGAGAAAACATCATTTTGAAGTGCCATGGAGGTTTTTAAGCCCAAGTGAGAGTTTTAAAATCATGGGATGATGATTTTTAATAATTATAATAAATTTAAAGAGTGTAAAACCTCCAAATTATATGCAAACCATGCTCATACAGGCTTCTACAAGTAAGTAGGCATACGCCAAAAAGGGCATTTTTGACTTTTCAAGATAGAAGATAAATTCAAAGTGTTTTTATATAATGTTACATTAACAATAATTATTTTTTAATGTATGGATATGTATGGGATTATTCATTTTCATCCTGGTGAAGATTTTTATTTTTTGCAGTTTTAGACATCCTTCCAAGCCTCCTGTTCAGATGCTCATATATTTTACCACGTGAGGAGTTTAGATGAATTATATTAGTATGATTTTATGACCCATATTAAATTATATTTCATGAAAAAATTATTTTTTTGAGCTTATATTCTTTATGAACAATTGTTAAGAGCGTAGGCAGCCTAGAATGCAAGCAAAACCCTACAGGTAGTTTTCCTCCACGTGATAACTTTGCATATCTTTTGTGTGGGAACACAATATTTTTAGGGGTGTTATGGGATTCAATTTGATACATATAAATGTAAATATTTTTTTATTTTGAGGTATTTACTTCATGGATCATCATTTTGAAGATTCAGCTTTAGAACCCTCCCAGACCCTCCAAAAACTAGTTTTGCAAAAAGTTCATTTTATTGCCATCAAATAACCATGGATCAAGATAAAAAAATTTAAAACATAAATTAAACTTAGATAATATTACATAAATGATAATTTTACATATGGAGTTATATGTATCAGGGAAAAAATCAAGTTTTATATGGAAAAAACATGGAAAATGAAGTACAGGGTAATTCAATGGGATATAATAAATGGATTTTGAGGCTTGAGACTTTTTTTTGATCTTAAAATATTAATTTTTTCATAAATATTCCTAAAATTTCCCATACTATCTCAATCAAAATTGCCAATCTATAGAAAAGAGAGCAACATGGGCCTAGTCAACGTTGTTGACTAAATAGTGAGAGTTTTATCATCAAAATCACATATCTTGTGATGAGAAAAGTTTTTTTTGGGTATAATACCATTTTTTTTTTAGGTTTCATGGTGTATTTTTGTATTTTACATGGATTTTCAAGTACATAGAGTAGGCTACTAGGCCTAATTGGCCTAGTAGGCCTAATTGATCGACATCAAAGAGAAAGTTGGCATTGAAATGGCTATCAAATATTTAACATGGTATTTATAAACCACATATCTGATATTAACATGGATTTTTATTAATATTTTCATCCTTTAAGTTCATTTTCATTCAAATCTAAGTGGAAGTTGACTAGTCTTGCACTTTAGTTGACTTTTGACAAGATCATGCATCTATCATGATTTCCATGCAAAGGAGTACATTATCATGTTTCAACTTAGCTTAAAATCAACTAAAGTGGATTTTTCAACAAATATTGGGATATATTTCCATGCAATAGGTTTTTAAAACTCATCATGGACCCACCACTTTCATTTTTATGCCAAGTTTGAGGATCATGCATGTTTTGAGGAGTTTAAAGATATTTGAGGCTTTGTTTTAATATTATAATGGGATTATGTCTTGAGTTAACTAAATAAATACTAATCCTTTTCTCCTTTCTATGCCACTTTGGATATAATATTTCCTTTTGGATATATATGTAGGTTTTTTAGCCATTTTTTAGAATCCATCCCTCTCTTGGCAAGACTAGACTCTACCAAGATTGAGTTTTGTAACCTTTTAAAATAAATAAAATTACTATTTCAGATTTCATTATGTAGGTATGGTGTATTTATGTCAATTTGTTTTCATATGTGGTAGAGTTCTTTCCCTTGTCAAGTATTGATTATTACCTAGTTACTAGTTTGTCAGATTATGCAGGTCATGTTCAATGTTTGATGTCTTTTGGCTGAGCTTAAAGTGGATATAAGTGGCTGGTTAATGCCTTAAATCAGGACTATTCCATCATTTCCCTCAATATTAGATCAAATTATAAAACCTATACATGAAATACTTATGCATAAGCTTCAATTGGAATTATAGATTCAATCTTTATTTGTTTAATCAGTGTTTTAGGAGCTCAAATAGAGTGGATGAACCAGCAATATAGGCATATCACTAATAGTAACTTAGGATTTCCCTTTCAATTTCTTTCTCCCCCTTTTCATCCCAATAATAAATAGTTTAGTAAGCAGTGTAGAGTGATATAACAGAGGAGCTAGCCTCATTAAAATCTAGAGGTTTGGTCTAAGTTCAGGTGTCCTACACCTCAAATCATTCCAATGTTAGTCTAGTTATGAAGGTTTCAGAGCCAAATATATGAAGCCTTCAAGCAGGGTGTTATCTAGATAGCTAACACTCACCTAGCTAGGCATGTGATGATATGGATTTTTATTTATGCTTATTATGATATTGATTTGATGGTTATAGTTGATACGTTTGTTATGATAATGGATTGTGTTATGGAAGGACAATGTTATGATGTTGATCACATGGATTATTGTTTATGGTTTATTTTTTATTATTTATGATGATGACTTTGATAGATGTGATGATCAAATTTCATGTTTTGAGATGACCATTGATATGATGATGATGATGATGATGATGCTAAGATTTAATGAGTATATGCTTCCTCATTTAGATTTAGACATGTAGTGAAAATGGTTTATTGTTTTATTATTCATGGATGGTATGATGTTGATGGATATGATTATGTTGATGGATAAGGTTTATGATAATGATGTCTATTTTTTTCATCATATATGTTGATATAATGTGACTTGGATATGATTATGGTCATTTTGCTTAAGATAAAATACATAAAGTTGAATAACAACACTAGATGTGAGAAAGAGAAGATAACCAAGAGACAAACATCTAAGTGAATATATAAACTAGTTATGAGAGGATAATAAGAGGGAACGATTCTTATTCTTTGGAAAATACTAAAACAAAACCAAATTTGGATTGGCATAAAGAACATAAGCCCTTTAAATGTTTTGCATTAGCATTCATTAGTTGGTTAAAAGGGTGTCTTGATCACATAATGTTAAGTAAGTGTTGTCACTTGAAATTTCACCCAATGAATATATGGCAAGTCTCTCCTCATTCAAGTGGCATAATAGAACCACCTTATGGTTGTGTTTATCCCAAATGTGAGGTGGATCTCTAGATTAGGGGTTAGTTCCCCTTGATGCATCACTATGGCTCAGTCCTACTACTAACACTTGGGGGAATGAAAAGGGAGAAGGATAAATAAAATCAAATATAGTATATGGGATGTGATATAGAAAATATATGCTCTACTCACACCCTTTAAAATTCACTTATAACCAATAAGAAGTCTACATATACACTTCATCCAATGACAATCTTGTCTCTCACATCAATGTTTCAAACATGGGGTTTTGGAGATAGCTTAGGCTAGGATGACTTAGATAATATGAATTATAAGAAACATTATTGAATATACTAATCACTACACCTACAATATCAACCTTAAACACTTATTGTTGACTCACAAAAGAGAGATTACAAAACACAAGGTACTAGGAAGAATAACATGTAAAGGTAAACAAAGCTACACTTGCACAAGACCAAAAACCATTGTATACACTTAGTGAAAACTTGATTGAGTTAAAAATATATATATTTATTATCTCAAGGAAATTTTTTTTATGGATTCACCATACCAAGGTGGAGAGATCCCATACAATGCCAAAAAGGCCAGAATTTATAGAAAATGTGAGAAGAGAGAGAGAAAGGGAAGCTCAAGAGTCATTAAGAAACTTTTCAAATGAGGAGGAGTTATGAAATTCATATAATCATTTATGGGATAGGTAATAAAGATAAACAAGGACAAATGTCCCTCAAACTTAGCTATCTCCTCCACATGTGGCATAGGTTCTCTTTTGCATGCTTAAGAAATTATCCTTCATGATTTACCTTCCAAAACTACCTTATCACTACATATTATCAGGTCTAATTGTGGATATAAGTATGAGGGGTTACGAAAAATCCCTCACATGCATTGGAGAGGTCCTTGATCATCTCTATCATTCTATACATGCACAATCATCCATGATAGTATTAAAATGAATCCTTTCCATGCACCTCTCACACTTGGCACCCAAAACCTTCCCAATTTTTCAATATAATCCATTAATAATTAGGGATGACACTTTTCAAGATTTTACAAGTCATTAGTTCAAGAAACAAGCCTTAAAAGGCTTTCCAATTTAAGTTTCACTATTTTCTCTTAAGTGTTCACTTTCTGCCCACTAGATTCTCTAAAATGAAAGAGATGGTAGATAGACTTAGGAGCTTCATATAATTCATAAAATTACCATAGTGACTTATAATAATTCTTTCACTACCTCCCAAAGGTGATTTGGTCTTTTCAAAGTCTTCTCACACTTGTAAAACACATAAAAATGTCAAAAAGTAATTTTTTTTACACCATTAGTGCAAGTGTCATACACATCAATCACATGTGGACAATCCTTTAATATTCCCCTACATCATAAAATTATTTTCATGTCCTTTCCACACACTCTAGATACTTCATTTGCCTCATCTTCCCAATCAGGTCCTTATGGAGGGTTTGGAAGGGTTTTATGTAGTCTCAGGTCTTAAAATTTGTTCATAAAGAACATACATTGGAAATATGAAAAAATTTCATTAAAGGATTCAAGATTACCCTCTTAATCATCCCCAAACACCTCATCCTATGATTCAAAGGTTCATGAAAGTTTCAAGCACTCCAAGTTGGCATTTAAGCCCTTTCCCTACATTCTGTGAGGTTTGAGAGCTTCCAAGCCAAAAAAATGGCTTATTGATGGGTATATATACAATAAAAAATATTTAAAATTTCCTATTATATCCTAAAAACATGTCCCTATCATCATAATAGCTCACTAGGTGTTAGAAATCAAAAGACCTCTTTCTTTAGTATTAGGCCTAATATTGCCTAGTACGTCTATCCTTTACTTTTGAGCTAAATGACCCATATTTAAATTTAACATGAATTAAAATATATTTAAAACATAATTTTAACCCCCACGGTCATTATTCAAAACATTATAATGCTTTTCAAATGCCCAAACTAGAAATGACTCCTCATTGATCTTAGGCTTGCATGTTGTCTCACTAGGTCTACCTGCAGACCTCCTTGTCTAGACCACCTTGGATATATTCCAACATTATATCCTGTTTTACCCTATTATAATATATTTTTTTCAGATTATAAAACCCTCATTTGATCTTTCCCTACCTTCTAGTTCATGTTTTATCCCATTTCCCAACACTTGTAGGGTTTATGTAAGGAAAAGGGTGCTCTATCTCTAAGACAAAATAGGGAGGTGTTACCCTATTAGTATTAAAAATTTAAAATTTTATGATCTTATTTAACTCATAATGGTACTATATACCAATTTTTTGCATCTAAATCTAAGCACAAGGCCTCTAACTTTCTTCATTTCCTAGGCAAACTTTGAAACAACACTGTGTGTAGAGTTCACATGTGGACTATGTTTACATCTTTATGTCACTGATGGATGTTTGTTTTGAATATGTTAGGAAATATTAAGGGTTTAAAAAAAAAATTTAAAGTTTTTTAATACTGATCACCTCTCCTTCCAACGTTTACTTACCTTGAAAACTACAAGACACCCCTCAAATGAAACTTGTCAGTCCACTGTCTTGATTGAGACAATCATTTTAAGCCTCTACATGTAGGTGATTGGATCTTGGTTTAAGATTTAAAAACATTATATAAAATCCATATTATGTTTAAAATATCATTTATGTTTTCATCCACCATTTTTCCAAAGTTGAGCTCCATTCCTTGCACTAATGCACCTCTCATTCTTAATGTTAGGTCTCTGCCTGATGATTAAGACAACCTCTTGTCCTCATACCTGTAGGTGTCCATGTAGATATTTATCTTAAAAATAGTATATAAAACATATTATGAGCCTATTATAATCATATTACCCTTGTATGTCTCAATTTTATCCCCTTGAGTGACTCTAATCCATCACTTAAGCATCATTATTTACTCACAGTCACCTTCAACAGGGTATGTGTGTGTATGGCCTAAAATTTATCTTTGGTCATGTGTTTAGAGGTCCTTCCTAGGGATTTTAAAACCAATTAACTATTTATAATTATTTTATGAACCTTTAAATGGTTAAAACATCATTAATATCCCAAATGAACACTACCTTGTCTCCAAAACTAGCTAATTGAGACAACTGCCCCTAACCTTGTTGTAGATCATTATTAGTCTTTTTTAATGCTTGGTCATGCCTATATTTATCCTTAAACATATTAATATATGTCACATGATATTTTTTCAATATTTTACTTTACTTTTTTAAAATATCTCAAACTATGCCTTTTACTGACCTAGGACTTAGTTCCTCAAAACTTTGCCTATAGATGCATGCTCTACCCTATGTATAGATTAAGAGTGAATCTAAGAGGTCAAAAATAGTATTATTATATTTTCCTTGATGATATTTACATCCAAAAAAATTTAAAAATAATTTTTAAGCATCCTAATCATAGTGGCATAGTATAGGTTTCAACTTTGGTGGAGAAAACACTTTTTGTTCCTAGACCAGTAAATAACACTAAATATATTTAGTGCTTTCATGGCACCCTTAGACCCTTAGAAAAAACTTCCCCATTTTGTCAAATTGCCTTCTCACTTATTAAGGTGCATGTCCATGGATAATAATTAATCTCAATTTGTCTCCATGCATCATAGGTTCTTGCATATTCACCATGAAAACTCCAAAAAACCTTGAGGAACACTGTTTTAGCATGTTAGGGAAAGGTTCCCTGAATACAATATTGAGGACTTTTAACATGGTTTATACCTTGTTTCCTTACCTTATCCTCTCAAAAATGAATTTTATTATCTTTTTAACCTCTTATTACTCCCAAATAATCTTCAATACATGTTTTAAAACTTTTATAGATGCTTCAAGCCCCTACTTAAGCCACCTATAGGTGAAGAATTTAGATGTATGGGCAAAGAAATGGCATGGATAACATGAAAAATACTTTACAAGTGAGATTATATTCCTCCATTAATCACTTTGATGCACACCAAATAATCTTAATAAAATTAAAATAGGCACACCTCTCTAAAACATAGAATGACATCATCAGGGTTGTAAGTGGATGTCTTGAGCTCTATTATGCAAACAAAGATATGAAATTGAACACTAATATGTAAGGGAAAGACCTCAAAACCACTTAAAAATTATTATTGATATTAAAAATACTTGATACAACCTTTCATTCTTGATATAACATGGAAAACCTCTATTTAAGGCATCTACGACACTATAAGTGCAAAATGGACTAGGTGAAGAACACACAAGCCTAAAAGAGTCTTAACAAGCTTATGAAGCTCAAAAACAAATAATATGATGATAAAACCTATTAATAGGCATTAAATAACCTTTATAAACACCTAAACCAAATAAATCTATCAAACCAAAGAAAGGAAATGTGAAACAAGTGTAAATAGTGACCCCCTCATGGATACAAGCATATAAAAAGTTGCCTGAGGTCTTAGCAATGGTTCATAAATGAGAACTCACCAAAATGAAAATTATTTATATGAATTTTAAATACACTCAGATCTATTTCACCCACTAAGAGTATTCTTCCCGAATCAACTTGTACGGCTCATACCATGCATTTGAATTAGACCTTCCTTGGCTTGTAAAGGTAAAAAAGATGAAACAAAAGAAAAACTGAAATTTTTTACATTTTACTTGAAAATGATGTGTGGTAAGGAATTTAGGGAGCTGAAGAGACATATTACCCATGTTTTTAGCTAAAGGTAAGATCACCAAGTCTATATAATTACCCAAAAGGGCCTAAAATCAAGGAAAAACTCCACATTTTTGCACATAAATACTTATTTAACTGAATCATAACATCTCCTAACTTTCTCCATGTTGAAAATCACCTTTGTGATAAATATGATCCCTTGAAAGTTCGTATAAATCATTAAATGGGCTTAAAATGTGGCCTAATGACCCTTTTTTCATGTGAGACATAGTGAATGACAAATATATGGTTTAGAAACACCTTAGGACACATAAATGACCATATTAGAGTATTTATAACATTATTTTAACCTTTGACCAATTTTGACTAGGGTTGACTTTAGTTGAATTGACTAGTACAAGGAAGGTGGGCTTTAACAAGGACTAGAGAAAGGATAAGTAAGATGATAGACCAACATGACACCCTATAGGACATATGGAAACCTTATTCAATAGTTAAAAAATGTAGGGGATGACCCAATTTAAATAAAAGTCAAATTTGGTCAAGAGTAAGCTCAAAATCCCTTGCTTATAGTGCATAAAGGGAAAATGCATGAAAAATGGAACTTTCTTGTGAGACTAGCATGCCTCTTCTGGAGGTTATCAAAGAGTCAGTATAAAAAAGTCTATGGCATATGAGGTGTAGACTGATTGTTACATAAATTCTACCTATGAGAGTTGATTGTGGCTTTCAAAATTATCTTGCTGATGTGAGCTAATTATGGCTTTTGCCTTTTTTTGATGATTGATAATGGGTCCTTTGATTATTTTGTTGTAGTTTGGGTGGGTTCATAAAGTTGATCAATGTAATAAGCTTCCAATAAATTAATATTCTTTGACAAATTCTTTACTCAGCCATTCTTCAAGGGAGTGGTCTAAGCTTGTGTGCTTTGTGTAAGGCTTTTGATAGCTATCCTTCAAAGGAGAAGTCTACCTTATTTTGAGTAATTTTTGATATGTTTTAATCAGCTATCCTTCAAGGGAGAAGTATACGAATACTATTAATGACCCATGATTATTTTTTGTTATGACTTTAATTGACACAAACTTTCTTATATGGGCTAAAAAAGGGTCACCTTTAATTAAGGCAAAACTAAAAGCACAAGAAGTTTGATTAGGTGCAAAAGAGGATTTGGTGACAATGATCATGGGAATCCATCATAGGAAAGTGGTGAAAAGTACCATGATAATCATGGAATGGGTAGATATGTGGTACCCATTATTTAATATTAGGCTATGATTGTGATGGATAATCACATGATTCAATGTTAATCAGTTGCCCCTACAATAGAGGAGATGAATGTGGTTTGAAAGTAAGGGATGAACCTAAGTTATAAAAAAGTGAGTTTGATCCTTTTTAACAAAATAAATGATGCATATGTGAAGCATTGAGGGGCTCAATATTTAGGTTTCCCTTAAAAGAGGATAATTGGTAAGCTCATGATCCATAATTATGCATTATGATATAAGGTCCAAGCCAAAAGAAATCAAATTTGCCTCACTTTCTTTTCTCCATATTGGTGGCATGTTGGTTTTCCTTTAGAATGAGGTATCCAATATTGAATTATCACACCTTAAGGTGTTTTTTATAAGATCATTTATGCACTCTTGATAGACATGAAGATGAGAGAGGGTGACTAAATGGCATTCATCAAGTAGCTCAAATTGGGCTAAATGGTGCTGATGATAATCGTCTTCATAAATTATATCTTGTAGGGATATGTGGAGTGAAGGAATTTGGAATTTAAAAGGTAAGACAACCTTTACTCCAAACATAAAGGAGAATGGGGTAGCACTTGTATGGGTTCAGATGCTAGTATGATATACCCATAAGGTGAAGGGGATGTGTAAGTGGTAATCCCTACCATATACATTAACCATTTTGGTGAGCAAGTTGTTGAGAGTTTTGTTAGAGAACTCAGCCTATCTATTAGCTTAAGGGTGATAGGGTGATGAGAAACTTAACTTGATACCAAATGCATCACAAAGATTGTGGACTTGTTTGTTTTTAAAATATTTGTCATTATCAGTGATAATTTTATGAGGAACACTGAAATGATAGACGATGTGATGATTGATAAAGTTGATAACATTTTCATCTTTGGTTGAGATAAGAGGAATAACCTCTACCCATTTAGTAAATTACTTGGTCACAGTGATGATAGAATGGTGTCACTATGAATAATGGGGGTTAATTTCATTAATAAGGTCTAGACCCCATTGTGAAAAGGGCTAAAAATCTAAAGATACACAAAGAATATGGCTAGGTGCATGATCTAAGTTGGTATGTTGTTAACACCTAACACACCTTTTCACATAATCATTGTAGTCTTGGTTAAGGGTAGGCCAGTAATAGCCAAGATGAAGGATGCATTTAGTAATGGCAAGGCCGCTAAAGTGTCCCCCACATATCCCATCATGCATTTACCTGATAACATGAGAGGCTTCATGACTACATATGTAATGGAAGAGGAGACCATAAAATCCATGTTTATAAAGAATTCCCCCTAGAATGGTGTATTATGAGCTACTCTAGATAATTTATATTTGAAAATTCATAGAAATATCGAAAGGAATGATGGCAAGGTTGATATAATCGAAGGTTTGCTAATACCAAAGGTTAGGTTGGGCCTCCTCCACTTTGAAGATGGTGGGAGAGTCTAGTGTGATATAAGAAGTTTGGGTAAGTTTTTGGATAATGATAGATAGTTTAGAATTAGAGGGTGAATATAGGATTTGAGAGGTGAGGGAAGCCATCGTATCAACGAACTTGTTCATAGATCATAGGGTGATTTGGATATGCTAATGTTTAAATGATGTTAAGAGTTCATCAACTAGTTATTTTTACTATTGTAAAACATTATTTTTACATTGACGAGAGCCATTTTGATTGACCACAAGTTGAGAGTCACCAAATATGTTGATCATTTTGACTCCCAAGGCTAACATAGTTTGAAGGCCTATGACTAGGGCTTCATACTTAGCCATATTGTTAGTGCATTCAAAATCTAGCTTGAAGGATAAAAGAAGAGGTTTACCATGAAGGGGGATAAGGATGATGCTAGATTCCCCACTACATTGACACTTTGATTCATCAAATAACATGGTGACTTGATAGGTGAAGTTTTCCTAAGGGAGGGTCATAATGGACTCATCGAGAAACTCAAGAGGAGGAGGTTGATCATTTGCTAGGGGTGTGTTAGCCAATTAGTCAATAATAATTTGCCTTTAATTAAATTTTAATGAAGAAACTAAAGTTCAAACTTAGATAAAAACATGATCCACTTAACCATACATTAGTTTTAGTATGGCTTGGAGTGTATATACTTGATTAGGTCAGTATCAGTTATGACATAGGTCTTGTGGTTGAGAAGGAAGTAGAAAATCTTGGTGGCCATGAATACCAAGGCTAGGAAAAGTTTATTTGTTTGGGTATACTAAGTTTTATATTCTATAAGCATTTAGATGATGTATTATATGGCTTTTTCTATGTTTTGTTCATCCCAATGAGTGAGCATGGCCCTTAAGGAGTGGTCAGTGGTAGAGATGTAAAGGTAAAAAGGTTGATCATTTTTGGGAGGGGTGAGGATAGGTGGAGACAAAAGGTACTATTTAAATAAATCAAAGGCCTTTTGATAGTTATTATTTCACTTAAAAGATATGTCCTTCTTTAAAATGTGGTAGAAGGGTTGGCATCAATTTTAGAGTTAAGAGATAAAGTGATGAATGGATTGAAGCTTCCCATACAAGCTACAGAGTTGCTTGAGGTTGATTAGAGGAAGCATGTCAAGGATTGCTTTGATTTTAGTCAAACGGAATTTGATTCCCTGAAAGGACATGATAAAACCAAGGAGCTTTCTTGACAAGACCCCAAAAATGCACTTCTTGGGGTTAAGGTGAACATAGTAATGGATGAGTCACTCGAAGATAATTTTGAGAATGACCAAATGATCTTTATAATATTTGGATTTCCCAAGAAGGTCATCAACATAGTCATTGACGATTTTAAGGATAAGGTCATGGAATATGTAAGTCATAGCACATTATTAGGTTGTACTAACATTCTTCAAGCCAAAAGTCATGATCTTGTAGTATAAGGTCCCCCATGGGGTGATGAAGGTAGTTTTGTGTTGATCTTCAAGGGTGATTAGGATTTGATTGTAGCCTGAGATCCATCCATGAGAGATAACATCTCATGGTTGGCTATAAGATCAACTATTTGGTCAATGCTTGGTAGAGGAAATTAATCTTTTGGGAAAGAAATTTTGAGGTCATGAAAGTCCACACAAATGCATAGTCCCCATGTGGCTTTGGTGATAGGCACAACATTCAAGACCAATGGGGGGTAGTTAATGGGTTAAATGAAATTGACATATAGGATACATTAGAGATCTTCTTTGATGAGGAGGGCTATGTGAGGGTGCATTCATAAGAGGTTTTACCTAATGGGCTTAGCATCATGGTTGGTGACTATATTATGGGTAGTGATGAAGGGGTTGATTATGGCATGTCACTATAAGACCAAGAAAATGATATATTGTGATATTTCAAGGAGGGGAAGTCCTAGAGATCCTCAAAATTTAGTGATATGCTAATTTTGACAATGCAAGTTTCATCTAGAGTGCCCAAGTTGATATCCATGGTGGATTTATTCAACATGGCCGAAGTCTTAGGAGGTACAAGTTTATGGATAGAAGAATCTAATGCACCAAGATAGGTGAGAATGAAATCATTATCCTAATGTTAAATGATATTAATGGTAGGAGAGTAATGTCTTATCATCTCAAGATGGGTCATAAGGATGCTTATGGTCACTACATCCTTTTGATAAGTTAGGGGTTTGAGGTTGATCATGTTGATGAAAAAAATGTTAGGGAGGATGATGTTAGAATCCTTAGCTATTGATGGTAGAGTAGACGGTGAGGATGGGATGTACTCATCAATGATATTAATGGGAGGTGGGTTGGTTTGTTAATTAGGTGGCATGAAAATGAGGCTATGATTTTCATGGGTTTTTCATGTTTTTATTAGAATCTACTCATATATCCCATGTTCATACTGACCTAGGCCAAATCCCTTCCAAGCACACTTATAGAGGTATGTTTTGTCAAGTTTTGGTTTATCTAGATAAGATAATCTAGAAGTGAATGACCAAGGTGAAAAGGAGGTGGTAGAAGTGCCTAGGGGTTTTTCAAGTCCCCCATGGATGAAATGGGTTTAAAAATTTGATGGTCCAAGGTAAATAATGGTTCTAAATTGGGGTCATACTTAGGTTGGTTGTTAAGTTTATCATACTCATGGGGAGTAGGGAAAGTGTTAAGGGTCAAGAGGTGATATTCCATAGGTGAAATATTAGAATGTTGATTCCAAGGGGTCTATGGTGGGGATTTGATTTGAGGGGATTGATGAGATAGTAGATGCCTCATTAGTAGGAAAAGATATGGCTTCATCTTTTGTGGTCGAGGGCTTGTCTTTGGTTGATGAGGGTATGTTAAATGGAGGTAGGAGGACATCATTGGGCTGATAGGTCATGTTGCATGATAAAAAGGGACTTGGGTTAGCTTATATAGTGACAACCTGACCTTCGTGCTCAAATTTGATGCAATGATGAAGGGTAGAGGGTACCCAACCCATAGAGCAGATCTAAGGTCATCCCAACATAAAATTATACTATAATTTGCCTTCCACTACATAGAAGATCTATGGGAGTGTGCAAGGTCCTAAGCTAATGTGAAGGACAACAATTCCCATAGTAGTGGCCATGGTGTCATTGAAGGATCTAAGGATAGCCAAGGTTTAGGACATGACATTATTTGGTAGTTTAAATTGATCATAGGCATGGGAGGATATGATATTAATATTGTCTCCCCCATCAATCATAAATAGTTTGATGTGGGTTTAGTTGATTTAGGTAGTGATGAAAAGAGGTGGATATGGTTCATCATGGTGGATAGAAGGTATTTTTGAATCCTTGAAGGTGACAAGATTGGAAATTTAGATAACACCAATAAAGGCTACCAGAGGTTGAGGGTGTTTAGGTTGGACCTTTATTGACTACAATGCCTCTATCATTACTTGGAAATGATGAGGTGAGGTATAAATAAATTCATATAAGCTCATATTTGTTGAGTTTTGGTGAAGTTTGAGAACCAATCTTTTGATTAATTTATAGGGGTTGGATTGAGAGGTACCCAAGATAGATACCTTAGGTTTGGCTGAAGGTGAAGATACTTTAATTTGACTTGGTTGGGAGGTGGAGGATTAGTATGTCCATGATATGGACACTTTTTCCTTCCCCTTATCATTTCTATAGTGTGTGATCATGTGACCACATGGATAGTATGGATAGAGGAAAGAGTTGGGGTAGGAGATTGGTTTAGTTCCCCATCACTTTGAGGTGAGAGTAGGGGAGTAGGTAGGCATTGGGTATTGGATGTTGTCTTTTGGATTGGTATTGGGATCATGGGATATTCATCTAATAATAGATCATCCTCATCATAGAGCTGATATATTATGGTTTGGAAAGCTTTATAGTTTTCCATGTCATACTTAGGTGTCTTATGATAGGAGCATACTTAGAAGTTGTTATACTAGACTGGTTTTGGACCAAGAGCATCAAATGGTATGATAGGAGGTAAGGTTAAGAAAGATGATTACAATAACCTTTAGAAAATGGTTGATTAATAATTAGCTAAAGGTGGCAAGGGTCTATAGGTTTTGGTCTTGGTGGTTGAGATGGAAGTTATTTTAGAAATAAGCTTAGTGGTAGTGGTTTTGGGTAAGGTGGTATTCTTAATTGATAATTTTGGTTTAGGTAAGGAAGTTGATAAGTTGGAGGTCAATAATTTCAAGGTAGCTAATCTGGTTATTGATGGCTTGGTGAAGATGGGTGTGTCAAAAATTAAGAGTGATGGTGTAACCAAGAGTAGTGGTTGGGTTTTGGTTGAGATAGTTGGATTCCTAATCAAAGTAGAGGGATGAAGCCCAAAAATAGAGAGAAAGGTTGAGGGAGGAAAAACTTTGGCCTTATATATTTTTAATGGTTTTACCTCCTTGGTTGATTTGTTTGGGTGCTTGGTTGGTGGGTCTAGTGAGGTTATCTCTAGTTTCAAGGATGGATGATTAAGGATCTATGTGGAGAAGATTCTAAGGTTTTTGGTTGGTTTGGTTGAAGTGATAGAGGATGATTTGGTTTTTTTGGGATTTGGTTACTTTGGATGGTTAAGAGATGGTTGGGTTGGTAGATGTTTTTATTGGTTTAGTTGATATGATAGCAAGTTGGATAATAGAAGTGGTTGGTTGGTATATCAAATATGTGGTTGGAGGATCCTATTTGGTGATGTAAGGGGGAGTCCCAATTTTTTACAAAATGTGGTTCGATCCATGTTAGGTTTGGATATAAATTCCAATCTCTGAACTAGTCTAGAGAATGGTTTATAGACTAATCTTGTTCCCTAGGGAGTGGATTTGAAGGATAAACCCATAAGTTGAGAAAGGGGAATGGTGACCTCATCCTTCTCCTCAATAAAAGGATGAAAGGTTTGGATGGGTGGTTCCTCTATGGGAGGTGTAGATAAGGAGATTTATTCCTTGGAATGATCATTAAAGGGGAAGTTAATTGTTTAGTAGTTGAGGGAGGAGGTAAAGAGGTGATAGTTCCTTGTTTTAGTATGTTAGTTGAAGGAGGGGTTGATGACTCTACTACCTTAATAAGTAGAGGAGGTGAAAAAGTTACTTCTAAGGTTTTAATCTCTAAAAGAAGAGAAGGTGATTCCATTATCTCAATAAGTGGATAGGGTGAATAATAGTTAGATTAGGTGGTAGGTTCCTTAGTAATGAGCATGTCAATAACCATATTGATGGTATGGGCATAATGAGAAGACTCCACTTTGTTGCTCTCATCATTGGTAGGTTCATGATTGAGAAAAGGTTATTTGAAAATGTCAAGGGCTTAGTTTGGAGGTACATTGGGGATATCCAACATAAGTTCCCCCTTATTAATGAGGGTCTAGATAATGTTTTTGAAGGTATTACACCTACTAACATCATACCCAAGTAATAGATGAAAATCACATAGGTAGTTCTCATTGTACCATTTAGGTGTAGGATGAGAAGAATCAAATTATTAAGGGGGTTTGGTGGGAGGAAGTTATGTGATATTAGATTTTATCAACTTCTCTAGGACTGAAGCATAAGATTCCCCAAGTGGAGTAAATTACTTGTAATTTTTTTGATTTTGGTTCCTTATGCTTTAGTTTGAGGAGTTAGAAGAGTTTGGTTGATTGATAAATGGTGGAGGAGTGGTCTTAAGGATAATTAGGTTTGTAGTTACCTTAATATTGCCATTGGTGGTGGCTTAGTTACTTGTTTTAGAGGAAGAGACCTCATTGGATTTGAAGGTAAAGTTTTTGCTTTTAAACTTTAACTTTCCTTCATCAATGGATCTATTTTATAGCTTATGTTCCATGGTAAAAGCTTTATCAAAGATAAAAGATCTAAACATGAAATGTATAAGAGATGTGCTTGGAACATGCCTGAGAAAAAAGTTTTATTAGTTCAGATTGGGGTAAAGATAAGGAAATTTGATTGATTAGGCTTCTTAAATGAGTTACAAAATCAATAATAGATTCATCATCAAATTACTGCATAGAATAAAGGTCAGTGATGGAAACTTTCTTAGAGATGTTTATTGAATAGTGATCCAAGAAATTTTGGACTATCTAGGTGAAAGAGAGGAGATAATGTTTGGTTATGGCACTATACCAATCCAATGTTGGCCCTGATAAAGACATAATGAAGGTGCAAAGAAGGAGAGCATCATCATAGGCAATAAAATAACATGAATGCCTAAATGCCTTGAGTTGTTGTTGGGCATCCTCCTTGCTATTAAACATAGAAAATTTAGGGAGTTACCATTGAGAAGGATATGGTATGATAGGGACAAATAGGTGTATGGGTTCATTGTATATCTGGTCATAGGATAAAATGTTGTGAACACCAGAGATAAATGACTCTAAAGTAGTCATTTTATCCATGAGCATTTTCATCAGATCTATGGTGGTTGTGTGCCTAAAAAATTATGAGGTGCATACACTTGTCGTAGTTGGGTAACATATCGATAGTTGTGGGTAACTTGAGAAGCTATCACATATTGGTATGTGGACATAGGTGGTTAGGTAGATGCCATGTATTGATATGTGGACATAGGTGGTTAGGTAGATGTTATGTATGGGTAGGTAGATGTTATGTATGGGTAGGTAGATGTAGGTAGTTAGGTAGTAGGTAGAGGTACATACCCTTGTGGGTTAGAAATGTAGCCCAAATTTGGTGTAATGGGTACCTATTGAGGGATCAAGGTGGGTTGGGTAGGATCTATGGTTGGGTTTGTAGTCAAAGGATAGGTAGTGACCTTGATACTGATTGGTGATAGGGTAGAAGGTATAGACACCTTAAGGTGTTGAAGTGGGGTAGTGACTAATGGATTGGGTGTAACCAAAATAAGGTTGGCAATAATAGTGGTAGGTTCTCTAATAATGAGTGGAGTATAAAATCTCAATGGTTGGGTTACTCCTAAGATAGAGGAGTTGTTGGTGGGGGTGGAAGGTTTAAAGGTATTGGTAGGTTGAGTGGGTTGATTTTCCATAGTGGTATGAAAGGGATTATTGGTAGATGAATATGCTTGAGTAGTTAATGTTTGGGTGGTGATTGTTTTGAACTAGGAATTTGACTCAAGAGAGGTGATTAGTATTGTGTTAGTCCAAAAATGAAAACAAATTGATAAAAACACATTAATTAGCATATATCTCTAGGCCTAGTTACTAGGGTGAGCTTAATAACAAAAAAAATGAAAAGAACAACTAAAAAGTAAATAAAAATAGGAATATTTCACCTTCCTTGGATATTCCAAATGCTTTTTGTAGTGGCTTGCTTGGCTTGTGCTCATGAAGTCCTCATCAAAGGAGGCTTGGCTATCTCCTCTTCTCTTTGGTACCTTGTGGCTTTGGCTTGGATTGGCTCAATATTTTGGCATCATAACTTTGGCATGTGAGAGCTCTTGGAATCAATTTGACATTTTAACTTTACAAAAATTAAGATTAAAAATTATGTTCATGGCCTCTCTATTTATAGATTTTCAAGAATGATCAGAATCAACCATGATCATCCATATCAAGATTGAGATGTGTGGTTATGGATTAATTGAATTATGTAATTAAAATACATAATTATCCTCACATTAATTTGTAATAAGGGGCATTAATGAGGTATGGGAGGTAATAAAGAGGCATGGGAGATCCATAATCCTGATATTTATGGCATTTATGGCTTAGGGATGTCTTCCCAAGAAATGAGGTCACCTGATGATGTAGATATTCAATATTCATTTCTAAAAACAAGTTTTCAAAAAGTTTGCATGGAATTATTATTTAGGCCTTGATTTGGATTAATTATCTCTTAAGTATGATTAAGCACTTTGTGCACAAATTACTTAAATTTATTAGAATGCCTTGTTATTAGTCCAAAATTTGACTAGATTGGAATTGGAAGTCAATGTCAGATGCGTTCAATCTGTTATCCCATTTAGGATTTTTCCAACACCAAATAACAAAGACACACATCTTTTACAATAAATTTTATATAAAAGAGTAATCCAAAGCACCCAAGTACAAAATTAGCATTTTGACTCAAAATGATTTGATCAAAGCTAGCTAGCCCATAAATTGCATTGCCCCATTTAGTGATACCCTGGCTAAAATTGGCACTTGAATATGTAAATTTCAACTCATTTAATGTGCTTTAGTGTTTTTAGGACAAATTGTACACTTTGGTGGAAATTGGTCAAAAGCTTGGAATGAGAAGACATTGTTATGCCTATATGCCAAAAGAAGATGATGGTTGAAGAAAAAATATCCAAATGGTTTTGGGAAGCCTATGATGATGCTCCCTCAAGGGATTGGTCATCACATTTGTTGATGGGTGGTCCCTTAAAAAAAAAACAAGAAGAAAGGTGGAATTAACCCGTGGTTGAGATTAATCCAAATAAGAAAATGCTCGCATGCATTGATGTAAAAAGGATGTTGATTTGCCCAAAGATGATTATAATAAAGAATAAAAGTCAAAATAATGATTTTCCCATAGGTTTTTATAATCATTAAGTGGACCTAGATTGGCTAAAGATGATTATGCCCCAATTAGGGATGATTACCAAGCATAACTCAAAGATATAACTTAGAATATAGAATAAAGATAAGTAGGTGCAAAGTGATGAAAGAGATGGATAGAGGAATAAGATTGATCATTATAAATGATTGAATTTTACATACTAATGAGGAGATGTTCATCCTTATTAGTAATGATACAACTAGAATGGCCAATGGGTTAATTTGATTAAGGGTGGGATAGAAGGATTCGCCAAGGCGCTAAGGAGAAACTTTTGTGGCTCCATTGATTGTAGACCTTTCTAAAGCTAATTTTTGCTATAGCATGTGATGGTAGGCTTCATGATAGAACACCATGAATACTATCCAAAAATATGCATAAGGACTAACTCTTGATCTAATAAACACTCAAAAACAATACACCAATGATAAAAATCATGATGATAATATTGACATATGAATATGGATAGACTCAAGAATAATGTGCTCAAGGAATCACCCATGAATATATATAGACTGAGTCAAGGCAAAAATGCTGAAAGCAAATAAATAGGCAAGAAAATAAATAAACAAACAAATAGAAAAATAAACAAACAAACAACCTAAAAGAAAGAAACAAATAGAAAGCCTAAAAATAAAAGCAAAAGAAAGCATCCTAATAATGACAATGCCCTAGTAAGGTGGATCAAGGATAACTGACTAGACTTAGATAAAAAACATTTTTGGATTTTGAAATATTACAAATTATTTAGCATTTTGAGGTATCTTAACTTATTAGAGAATGACAAGACACCTACTCACAAAATGGTGAGAGTGTTTGGTTTAGGTTTCTCACAAAATGGTGAGAGTGTATGGAAAGGGGGACTGAGCTAACCTCAACATTAATTGAGCATGACTCACATAGTCCTAAAATGACCTCAAGTCATAGTAATTCTATCCACATAAAAGGTGAGGAAAAACCAACTAGGTCTTAACAAGTTCTCAAATCTAGAAAATGGCCAGTTAAATGAAAACAATGATGGCAAGGTGATACGACAATGCATGGTAAATAAGTGTTACCCCTAATTTACCCATAAGTGGTTATAACTAGGATACAATGGAATAGGTCAATGATACTAATTTTCCCATAGGCAGTTATAATTAGTAGCAAGACTAGTGAGACACTGATTTGCCCATAGGCGATTATAATTAGGCTCACATAAACAAGCTTGATATAGGATGGAAAATGAAAGATATTTTTCTAGATCAACTACTTTCATAGATTATCATTGAAACATAGATTGGATTGATTATTTAAACTTGATCATAATCCTCTCACAAAAAGTGTAGGAAGAACCAAAGTAGCGAAGATCAAAATAGGATTAGGTAGGATGACTAAAAATAGGCTTTAGTCTAGATAGGAATCAAATGATAGGATGGTATGGTCTTGATAAGGATAATTATGGTTTTTTATAGATTAAAAAAATGGTAAAGGGTTACCCCCAAGTGAGAAGGTGATTGGTTGGGATATGCAACAATGGTAAAAGGATATATAACAATGGCAATGGCATGACAATGAAATGGTATGGTACATGTTTTTAGCCTAGGTGTAGTTTTTTATTCTATTGTTACTATTGATGGGGAGATGAATGTTCTAATCAATAAATGATACAATTAGAATACTTGATCATGTTAATTTCTAACCCACACCTCATCTAAAAAGATACTTTATCAAGAACTCAATGCAGATTTGGATTCTGAGAATGCTTTTATGATCTTTATTGGTCATTGATTTTGATTATTTCAAACACTAAGACAAGGTATATTTGTAGCCTTTGAAAAGTAAAATGCAGCCATGGATGGTAAACAAGGAAAAATAATGGATGGTAGGTTAGACTATGAAATAGAATTGTAGATGATAATTGAATGTGGAATAGTTGGGAAATAAATGAAGATCAAGATGTTCAGTCACACATATTGTTGTTGATGTTGGATTCAACATAATTTTGGTTGTGATGGGGCTGAAGACTTGTTCTCTTGATAGGACCATCATATTGTTTTGTTGTTTGGGCCTAAGAGTAGCTACCATCTGATTAGGTTATAGATAGAAAGCTATTTTTATTTGATCTTTGATTTTTTATTCATCAAGTAGTGAAGAAATTTTATGCTTAGCTATCAGTGCCTCAATGAGGTTTTCACCAATGCACTTGTTTTTATTGTCTTGTATCACCTCTTAGAAGGTTTCACTAAGGAATTTTGAATTTTGACATTCATTGTCTTCTAGCACTTCTAAAAAAAATTCACTAGAAGATTTTGAGTTCTAACTTTGATTATCCCCTATCACCTCCAAAAAATTTTCACTAGGAGAGAATTATTCTACTATATTAATGTGGTCTTGACCTCCTTGATCTTATTCAACTTCTATGTCATCATAGATGCAGTTCAACAAAGTGTGATTTTGTAGATTCTAATTGACACTTGTGGGAGATGAAATTTCAATGATATGGTTATTTTGGTTGATGGTAATGGCCTGTGGAATGGTAATGAAATGGGGAGATGATACATAATCCTCATAAAAGATACTAAGATAACTTGTGTCGAAGCTGAATTACTCATCCTCAAAAACTATAGAAGGATCATAAATGTATTCAAATTGATCTACAAGTCATGCATAACCAATGTTGTAATAACCATGAACATATTGTTCTTTTGAATCTGATTCTAACTCAAGGGACTCTGAATCTGATGTTGATTCATATTTTGATGGTAAATTTGATGTTGGTTCAAGAATAAAACCTAACTCTCAATATGATTCTTCATCTGATGGGTACTCTATTATAATGATGTCTTGTTGAATATTTGGTTTTGGACAAGTATTGGCCTATGATGGCATAATGGGCTCCAAAAAAAATAGTTTGTCTAAGTGGGATTCCTCTAGGATGGGAAAAAGGTCAAGAGATAACTCCTCAAAGACTGGCTTGTCAATAAGAGGCTCTTGAAAAATAGGCACATGGTAAAGGTAATGATTTGCCCAAAGGTGGTTATAATCATTAAGAAGTGACTCGATAAATATTAGATCATCAATGTGAGACTCCTCAACAACTAATATAGGATCAATAGGTGATTCATCATAGGATAACTTATCACAATTAGTTGGTTCAAAAAAAACATCTTAGATTGGTTGGTTGTCTAGGTTTTGTTTTCCAATGAGTTAGAAAATACTAGTCTTGAAGATAGCTTGGTCTTTAAAATATTGGATCGATTGAGGTTTGGATGGGATTGGTTCTAGATGAGGAATGGCTTATGGTTGGATAATGGTAGGGCATTGGGGAGCATGATTTCTTGCATGAGATAAAGGATGAAGTCCTATAATGGTAATGATAGGGTAGTGTGGAGTTTGATTTCTCACACAAGTCAAAGGACTAGGTCCTAAAATGATGAAGGGGCATTATGGAACCTGATTGCTTGTATAACCTAAAGCATCCAAGTCTTCTTTATAAACCATATCATCCCAATTGTGAGTTGGCTCATAAGCTTGTTGGGTGAATATTTTGTCACCAGCTAACTGAGGTCAAAATAGGTGTTTCAACCATAGCATAGGGAGATTGATCAGCCAAAATGTGTAGGTTTACCACATCAAAATGGGAAAAATCTCTCCTCCCATCAAGGGGAGGTTCCCCATAACTATAAGGTACTATATATATATATATATATATATATATATATATATATATATATATATATATAAGTTGAAAATAACAATCAGGGTAGGATAACACCATCCATCTCTCTTTTTTTAGAGATGGTGTTCATAGACATAGGAAAATTCTTGGGTGATTGTTGGAGGTACTTCTCTTCTTTCAGAAGTAATACTCAATCAACAGCTAGATTCCTTCCTAGGTAGTAAAAGTAACTGGATGCAGTAACACAATAGGATGAAGTGTAGCACAAAGTCTCCACCTCAACTACAAAAGAGTGAAATATATGAAGGACAATGGGGGCACAAAATCATCCCAAGATCTTTTACACAAATATAGAAAACAACACACTAAAGACCAATTGTGACAGCACAAAGTCTCTCCACACTCATCTTCAGGACACCTTCCTAATTACTTCCACTAGTTCTACTTGTTAAATGGACAAGAATGCTTCTATGAAATAGACATAAGAACAATTTCCTAAATAACACAAGCTATTCTAGCACAAAGTCTAAAAAGTCACTTGTTTTCTCATTCAAATAATAAAATATGATTAACAGTCTAAGCTCAAAGTCTCAAGAATGCCTTTCAATTTGGATAGAGTTTTTGCTTCATAACCAAGAGATCTCCTTTGTATAAAATAAGAGACTAAATATATAGCACCAAGAAAGAGTTGGTGCTTTGTTTCACAAAATGGCCCATGTTGTATTTAATGCCTTGAATGCATTTGAAATTTTGTGAAGGGGCCATGCTAAAATAGGGCATCAACCTTAACTATGGCATGTCAATTCATCTCAAATGTCT
Organism: Torreya grandis; assembly: GCA_037957365.1. Classification (NCBI taxonomy): domain Eukaryota; kingdom Viridiplantae; phylum Streptophyta; class Pinopsida; order Cupressales; family Taxaceae; genus Torreya; species Torreya grandis. Next base: position 1,536,958 of record JARHVA010002507.1, read on the forward strand.
CCTTTTTAAGTATGGGCCACCTGGTCCTCTTCCTGATATATGCATAGTTGTCCATTTCACCTTTACTCGATTGAGAAAAATAGGCCACATCCTTGAGTGTCTGTGCTCTTATGTCTACTTGGTGGACTATTCCACCTACTTGAATAACTTTCCTACAGATATTTTTGGTCCTTGCCTCTTATTCCCTCTTTTCTTAATGCATTTTATCTCTTCCTCATGATCTGAGCTCTCAAGCTATCTCTTCCCTTTCTACTGGCTCTTTCGGCTTCTTCTTCAGTTGATCACTGAGTTTGTTCTCAGGTCTATGCCACATTTGAAAATAATTGGGCATTTTATTACCTTGAATTTGACATCCATGGGGACATCATTGGTCACTTGGTTTCTTGAACCATGTTAAACCACAAACCTCTGAACCATAAGAGTGCATCGATTCAATGGTTCAATGATTTGGGTGGTCTTATCAGCTCCTTGGTTCAATCAATTCCTTGGTTCAATTGATTCCTTGGTTCACTTGATTCTTTGGTTCAATTAGTTGAACCATCTCTTCAAACTTATCTCTGGAATCTTCCACTTCCTTCACTCAAAGCTTCCTTTCAAACTTTGAAATTCCTTGAACCTTTGAACTTTGAACTCTTTTGGTTCAAGGTTCAACAGTTCATTCTTTGCTCTTTGAATCCTTTGTTCTTCTAAGTCTCTCAAAATTTATTGAACTCGTTGAACATTTGAATTTTGAACTCTTTTGGTTCAAGGTTCAACAGCTCAACGGTTCAATATTTCTTCTTCGAAGTCTTCTTTTGTTTAAGTCCTTTAAAGCCATTTGAACTTTTCAAAGTGGTTAAACTTTGAACTTGTTGAAGTCTTCAAACTCGTTGAATGCTTAACTCTTTTTGAACCTTTAAACTTGTTAAACCTTTGAACCTTGATGAATCAGGGTTTAATGGTTCATTCCATTTATTTGAAGCCTATCGTTAAGTCTTTTGATTGAACCTCAGTGTTGAACCATCCTTGAAATGCCTAAGTGTTCAAAAGAAGACTTGTTTCTTTGTGAAAGCCTGTTGATTGAACCTATGGAACCTATTGAACCTGTGAGTTCCTTAGCTAAAAATGCTTAAATAATTAAAGAACTTGAACACTCAGAACATTTTTTTGAGAAGGGAAGAGAGAATTTTAGCCTATAGGACTAAAATAGTTGATATGTTGTCCCCAAAAACAAGTGACAGATTTTGGGAACAACAGCTGGCTCTAGTTGGGGAACTTCCATCAATTGTAAAAATAATCGAAGGGAGTAGAATCTAGAATCTCTAGTTCCTTTAAGTATGCCATTGGGATATGGATTCATGCTACCCAAAATGAAAGGTTCCTAAAAATGAAAACAAAAACACAAAATAGAACTAAAGACTAAACAAATATACAAATGTACAACCAGACTTATCTAATACTTAAGGAATTGAAGTGCTTCAAATGCTACCCACTGTGAGGTAGAGAAAAGGATGTGTCATCTTGATACTTCAATAGGAAACTATTTTGACCATCGAGCTGATGAATAGCAAATAGGCCTCTCTATAAGGAATTGAATTTCCCATGCATTCCCATTGGTTCTCTTGTCTTATCCCATAATAGAACTTGATCATCAATCTAAAAATCATGGGTTTTTTCTTTCTGTTTGAAGAGATTCTTCACCAAACTTTGATGTGCATTAATTCAATCTACCACCATAGTTTGCTGCTCATCCAGCCCAGTCAAGCACATGATCCTCTTGTCGATGGAGCTTTCATATGTCTAATCTTCGACCGCCTTTGCCAATTTTAGTGTTGGCAATTCTAAGGTGATTGGTATCTCTACATTGAGACCATACAAAATTTGGAAAGGTGACATATATATTACCCTCTTGGGCATAATTCTATCTGCCCATAAAGTATAAACCAATGCTTTATTCCAGGTTCATTGGTTGTCATCTACCAGCTTCCTGATGAGGGTCACTAGGTTCTTGTTGCTCGATTCTACCTGACCATTTTGTAGACACCAAAATAGTGTCAACCCCCCTTGGTCCCTTTCTAACTTCAACATGCCTAACCTATACTTTATTAATTTAAAATACTTATTTTAAATTAGTCATCCCCTTTAGACTCCTCACCTTGGATTCCTAGCTCTTAGGCCATTTATCACCCTATGACAAATCATAATTACCTAAGACCTATTTCAACTCTCCCACTGATTCTCATGCCTATTAAACCCGCCCTTTAGACTGTTTGCCAATGGCAGCTAAACTTGGCAGACAGAGGAATGAGAAAAAGGCTAAAAATAGCCTTTTTACCCATCTTCTAGTTGCTGATGTCGGTTACCCATCGGCTGACGCTGACTGTATCACCGACGTCAGTTGCTTAAAACTAAATTCTGACCCTGAATTCTCCCCAGATCGAATGCGGCCTGAAGGCAAATTCTCTTGCTCCCCAAGATCTGAATTCTCTTGCTCCTCAACTCTTTACAGGCATCAGCATTCTATCATCACTCTCTAGGCTAAGAAACTCTACAAAATTCACTCCACACCAGATTGAATCGTTGCACGAAGTCTCCTACATTAGCCATAACGAAAACAACTCTTCTACACTTCTGGTCCTCCACCAAGAGCTAAGTATTCTTCTATTTTATACTTCAATATTTTTAGAATGCATTGGTAATCAGTCAATTTTCTATTTCTAAGTACTATTGAGACCAAACCTGGCTTTCTTCCTAGAAAGTCTAAAAAGCCTTCCTCTCATCATTATTCTCCTTCCACCCCTATCCCTTACCTTTTGTCTTTCCTAAGACTCTGTCCACTGCCCTGCATCCTTGCACAACCCTTTTGAATCTCCCAGACCATTCTGATGACCACAGACATTACCTAAAACCCATCCAAGGCCCATTGCCTCTACTGACATCAACATCAAGGCCCATTGCCCCTACCGACATTGGCAGCATAACTGTCATCGACAACGTTGACCAACTGATGACAACAGACTAACTAGCATCAGTGATTGTGTAAGACTGATTGCAAGATTCAGGTACGCATTATCTATTTCTCCTTCTTTAAGTCTTTCATTATTTCTTTCCATTACGACATTATTTTTATCATCTAGTGGACTATCATCCCTCTAGGAAGTCTTCACACTTCTAGGACTGAGCATATCGCTTAGTAGTCCACCATATCCATCTCTAACATTTTTCTTTATTAAGTTTTCTTCTTATCTACAGGTGTCATCCTCCACAGCCAAAGAGGAGCTCCTTCAATCATCTAGATACGGTGCGCAACTTTATTCAGGTATCATCTAACCCCTGACCATTTAACTTTTAGTTTCTTATTTCTTCTGAATGTGAAAAGCAAAAAAGTAGAGAAACATTCTGGCATGCCCGATGGGACCCTAGAGTTTTCCTTGGGTTCATTTCTTCTAAAACAAACTTTCATATAGGTGCATTAGATTTTCTTCTTACATCCTTCCTCTTCTTTCTTTCTCTTTCGAAAAGAAACCATTAGCACAAGTTAAAAAGAAATTCTTTCTTTTTCTTCTTGTCCCCTTTTTCTTGCATCTTAGAGTAGTAAAATTCATACTCTTAACCTTTTCTCTACTTGTTTGCATCTGAACAAACATTTCAATTTGGGTTAAAAACATATTGCATTTCATTCCTGCCTGAATGCAAATTTAGCTCATCTAGTAATTAAAACCGCATTATGAATAAATTGTAGTGCACATATGTTACACATCCAGACCACAAGCACATCAAACTAAACATCTAAACATACCTGAGACAAGGCCCGACTAGGATTTCATCACCTAGCAGATACCTTACCCTTCCTAGCAATCCTACTTGGACTTCACTACCAAGGGGAGAACCCACTCTATTCTCTAGCAGAGTATAAACTATAGGGGAATTATATACTGGCTAAGCGACCCAGCTTGTCTCTGGGCTCATGAAGTGAGGGGAGCAAGCTGCTAGCACCAAGCCACGTACGGAACCTAATACAGATTTTGAGCACCAAAACTTAACCCAAAACCAACCTTAGACTGCTTCTTTTAGTACCTATTCTAAAATCCCAACTTCCCAAACATATTCTTCTAAGGCATAAGCCACCACAACTCTAAAACTTATTCTTAGGAATTAACGTTTAGTGGTTTCTTTCCATCATCTATTTTTTTGTCTGTATATGATTTTTTGAGCTAGTGAGGTCCCATTCTGAGATCTAAAAACAACTCAGACTTTCTTCTTTCTTCCAAAAACTTTTAGTTTTCTGAGTTTTTGTAAATACACAGTAACTAACATCAATTTTTCCACTGACGTCGGCAACTAACTTCATCGACATCGGTTTTTCTACTGACATCGGTCACTGTCAAAAATATTTCTTTCAAAATAGCAAGTTCAAAACCTGACTTTTTGGCTGTCAAACACACATTCTAGAATTATGAGGCTAGAATATACAATTTTTAGAACCTGAATCTATTTTCCCTTGGATGGTTTTGACATGTAGTCAAACCAAAACTCTTGTTGACCACGCAAGGAAACAACCACTCTCACCTTCGCCTTCTATATCAAGTCCCCAAATGGAGTATAATTTAGAAACTGAATGTACTCCTATCCAACCAACCCCAACTCAATCCCCTATTGTTCCTAAAGGGGACCAAGACTTTGAAAGGTTCCTTGACCTCAATGTCAAGGCTCTTCAGCACTATCTCGCAAGAAGTCAAACACGAGATCCTTCAGGCAACCCAGTTTATGGGATGCCAACATCCTTAGTTGAAATGGCAATCATATCAATAGCCTCTGTAACCCAACCCATGGTCACCCAGGCCATTGCCTCAACTAACAACCTGACCATGACCAATATTCAAAGTGTGGCCTCGCATTCTATTTTTGAACCTACCTCCATTGGGGTTTTTGTACCCCCTCAACCACAAACCATTCAACAAAGTCCTACACAATTCCAGAACTTAATTGTCTCCATCCCACCTACTCTTGCACCCATAAATACAAGAGTGACTACTTACCCTTCGGCTAGTGTTGCCACCATCCAACCACCTTTGGAGACATCAAGTCAAGTTGTGCCCTCTAGCTTCATGACATAACCACCCTTGACTTCAACATCAGTCCCTATGACTAGTTACCAATATGTTGCGCCTATACAAGTGCAACCAACTATGTCATACGCCCCTCCTAATGCCTTCCAATTACCTTACAACCTAGGGGGTGCCCCACCTGCCAATCCATCAGCCGATCTAATTAAGATGCTGATGGATAAGATGTCTAATCTTGAGACATCCATTTTGGGTTCAAGAAATTTTCTCTCATATGAACAAATCTGTAATGAACCTATTCAACCTTCAATCCCAATCCGACCATATCCTAGTCAGTGCAAACTTCCCAAGTTTACTCGCTTTTAGAGTAAAGAGGACCCACAGCAACATCTATGAGCGTTTAGACATGCTTGTTACCTTATATCACATGATGATGCGTTATTACTACGCACATTTTCCATGTCACTTTCTGGTGCTACCCTTGATTGGTATAGTTCTATTACCAGTCACTCTCTATTTTCCTTCACTCAACTCGCCCAATTATTTCTTGACCACTTTTCAATCAACATCACCAAAAAAGTCACCATTACAGACCTATATTCTATTAAACAATTTAACGATGAATCAATAGCTGACTTTGTCGCCCATCGGAGAGGTTTAATCAACCAACTCTCCTTTTCATTGCCTCAACCCGAGCTCATTGAGCTCTTTTCATGAGCATGTGCCATGTACATCTCATCTACTTTGCGGGTCCAAACATTCTGCATATTTGACAAAGCTTTCACCTTGGCCAGGAAGCTTGAACTCTGTGATGTCGAAGATGATAGAGTCAAATTGCATAGTAACACAAAATCTAATGACCCTTCATCTTCCAAACCTTATTCTTCCAAATCCAAGTCCAAGGGATCGATAAATGTTGTGGTCCTTTGGCCATCATCTTCAATAACAACTAACCAATCTCAACCTTCCACATCAAAATATATCACACGACAATTCCAACAACGATACGTACAGCATCAATATACTCCAATAGGAGAATTATACGCTTCTGTGTTGGATAAACTAGTCAAGTAGGGGGTCTTTAATCTCCCTCAAATCTGACCACCTCAATTTGACCCCTCAAAAACCGTCCCTACATGGTATAGGGAAAATGACTTTTACAACTATCATCATGTCAAGGGTCACGAAATAAAGAACTGTAAAACCTTTAAAAACATTGTCCAAGACATGTTAGACAAGTGGGATCTTGTTTTGGATAACCCAAATGTGACACCTAACCAAAACATAGACATCTTTAGACAACCTTTCCCTAACCATCCCCCTAGTCAAAACAACGTACAGACCATGGCCGATGACTCCCAAGAGCGTAGTATACGCACGGTCAACATGGTTTCTAACCAACCTCTCTCACAGTTTGAAGAGGTTAATCAACCTATTTGTCCACCATAGGTAGAATATCCTTCTTCTCCTATTTTCCCACCACAAGTAGAAGAGCCTTCTTCTCCTATTAGTCCACCATAGGTAGAAGAGCCTTCTTCTCCTATTTGTCCTCCACTAATGGAAGATAATCCTCCATCCATCCCCCTTTCACACATAAGAGAGTCTAATTCAAACTCTCCCATATTGGAGGATGCTTTGGTCCTCCAAGTGTGATCCTCATCCTTCTTATCATCAATGGGGGATCACACTTTCCCCACTCCTTGACCACACATCGAAAGCATGATCATCCTTGTGCTCTATCCGCTTGAAGAGCCACATACCCCAATCCCTTCTCCACCAAGAAAGAACTTGCCACCTCACCCACTTCAGAAGCTCAACCATCCACATCTGAACCTAAACCCTCACAAGCATCTACCATACCAAAAGAAGTTAAATCTCTCGGTATTCACCCTATATCAAACCTCACTCACCCACAAGTGAAGGTAAACTTAAACCTCACCCGACACAATAGTGGTCCTCAAACCAAACTAAAGAAGGCTACTAAACCACATCGAAGAACTCCTCCCCCACCATCATCATCGCCCTCTATTTTGGGCCCACACCCTTCCACCTTAACAAGAGTGCTTCCAACTCTAACACCTAACAGAGGCAAATCGCCTCCATTACATTCATTATCCATCAAACACATAACTCCTCAAAAACATCCAACACCTCTCATCACGAAAGTGCCATCAACGCATGTGGTCATACCACCAAACAAAAAAATGGTACAAAAAAATCCTCCTACAACTCCTAAAAAGAATTTGTCAACCCCTACTGCAATAACGAGTGCAAACCCATTAGTGGGGTCCTATGCTTCGCTATTACACCAATTTTTGTAGTCTTCTAGCATCAGTCTCCCACCTCTTAAGCCATACCAACCTCTCAGACCAAAACCATCTTAGTTCGATGACACTAAAATTTGTGCATATCATTGCACACCTGGACATGATACTGAGCATTGTTGCGCTCTTAAAGTTGTCATCCACCAACACTTAAAAAAGGACACCCCTTTCATTAAGGAGCCTCTTGACCACCCTTTTGACAAACCACTGATAATATCCCATGTCTCTCACACCTCCTCACCTTCACACTCATCAACTCTCGGATCAAAACCATCTTGGTTCGATGACACTAAATTTTGTGAGTATCATCACACACTTGGACATGACACTCAGCATTGCTGCGCTATTAAAGTTGTCATGCACCAACACTTGAAAAAGGACACCCTTTTCATTAAGGATCCTCTTGACCACCCTTTCAACAAACCATCAACACCATCCCATGCCTCTCAAACATCCTCGCCTAAATTGGGATCTCAACGCAAGACTATGGTCCCTCTACCACCTGCTCCCCTTTTGTTTGAAATCAACACTATCAATGTGGGCACCAGGTCCCAAACATCAAAGGATAAAAGAAAAGAAAAGATTTCTATTCCTTGGACATATCCATTCATCAAGCCTAACCACCAAAACCCAAGATTTCAATCTTGGGCACATCCCAACCAACATCTTCAAAGACAATTCATGACTCCATGGTGAAACAACTTCACCAAACCCCTTTGAAGACATCTTTATATGACCTCATACAAAACTCTCCACAACATCGACAAGCCTTAATCAAAACCTTACAGGCAGTGGAGGTCCAACTTGAAGACCCCCAACCACTAACCACTTTAATCAAATCATTACCAACCATTGCCTCCATCACCGTCTGTGATTCTAAGATTCCAAACTACAATTTGGAAGATCAGGATCCCACCCTCTCAAACTAATCCTATTAGGCAAAAGCTTCACAAGATGCATCCTCACATCGCAACTCCTTATCAAAGAGGATTTTCATTGTCTTCTCTTTATCTTATTTATCCAACTCATTGATTATCCGCAATGGGTATCAAACATTCTCCCTATCACAAAATGACTGGGGGAATTTGGCTTTATACTGACTATCATGACCTCGACCAAACATCAACCAACCAAGCATCGACCAACATGTGACCAATATGGAATGAAGTAAACAAGGCAAGTTTGCTCCTAATTATCTCAGACCTTATATCATAACACACAAGTATGGTTTAGGGACTTATCATCTGTCTTCTCTTGAAGGCTAGCCAGAACCTGAACCCCTTAATGCCTTAAATCTTCGACCATTTTACTATTAATCAAGTAATTACTCACTTGACGTTTAACTTGAGCTCATCCCTTAGGCAACCCTCATCATCATCATACCTATTCCCTCCAACCCTTTTTCCCTACAAACATTAGTCAACCCTTTTGTAAAGCATGAATGCTTTGTCCTAATAAAAGGGAACCCTTAAACCTCTATAGGCTAGTCCATGACTAAAACTTCAGTCCATAAAACATATAAAACTGGGATGCCTATTCAAAAGTCATAAAACTATAAATGTAGACTGCTCCCTCAAAGGATAGCTACATCATTGCTGTAATTGATAGACTACTCCCTTGAAGGACATCTATTCAAAGACATTCAACCATACAAAGCAGAATATAGACCACTCCCTCGAAGGATGGCTATGCCCAAATTTCACTCCAAATAGCACTCTCTTAGAAGCTTCTCACATCGATCAGCTTCGCATATGACCACAAATCAAAACAAAATCCCCACGTAGACTTCCCGCATTGATTAGTATACCAAAAAAAAAATGACTGACAAGTTATTAAGTCATGGACTTGCCTATAGTCATTCTCAAGGTCACCTATAAAAAGGGGCAAAGTTATCCTTGCTAAAAAGGGTTATGCTATCCTGACATATCATATCATCAAACCTATCACCCCAACATACTCAATGGATTTGGAGCTCACTTAATGTCAAGTGATTCGACTATTTCTCTAACATAAACCAATGGTCAAAGATGTAATGCATGAATGGGGATTTTGTTTGCAAAACCCTTATCTATGCTATCATTATTGTCCTTGTCAATGAAAGAGCAATGCACCTTTCACTTCTTACATCTTTGTCACATACAACCAAAAAAATCTAAACCAAACCAAACCAATAACATGACATCATGACATCATACATCATCATAGACCATTCACACTAGTTTCTATGGAAAAAAATACACATGGACACTATCGACCAAACTCAATCTATGTCAAGAATAAACCATTACTTGCTAAAGCATAAATAAATTCATTTCATTTTTAGCATACATCCATCACCAATATGGAAAATTTTCTAGGGATGAAAAACCACATCACCAATGTTACGAAATACACCATCACATGGAAAAGGTTACAACATCATCATACATTCATCATTTCAAAGCATGTACCATCACACATATGGGAAATGCTAAACAACCCTAACCAAACCAAACCAACCTATCAACCACTTTGAACTCCTTCCTCCCTCTTGGGAGAACTACATTGGCCTGAGGCCCTTCACAGGGGCTATGTAGGTAAAAACTCAGATAACACGGGGTCTTCTGAGGTTAACTCAGCCACATTCATTTGTCTGTCTATCTGATGGACCAACCATATTACCTTTAACCATGACTTAACCTAGTCCAACCCATCCATAACTGACCCTTTTCCTCTCTCTTGGGAGAACCAGATTGGCTTGAGGCCCTTCACAGGGGCTATGTAGGCAGTACTCAGATAACACGGGGTCTTTTGAGGTTAGCTCGGCCACATTCGTTTGTCCGTCTATCTGATGGACCAACCATATTACCTTTAACCATGACTTAACCTAATCCAACCCATCCATAATCGACCCTCTTCCTCCCTTTTTGGGAGAACTACATAGGCCTGAGGCCCTTCACAGGGGCTATGTAGGTAGCACTCAGTTGACATGGGGTCTTCTGAGGTTAGCTCAGCCATTCCTTCGTTCGTCCATCTAATGGACCAACTATCTATACCAACCCAAAATCATGACCAAACAATCAACCCTGACACTGAATGAGTTACCTAAACTTCTCATGGGGCACATTAGAGATCACATACATCTCCCTGACCACAACACATGCCACCTGAGATCATACCATGACTTAGCCCGACTCGACCAATGACCTTGGAGATCACAACTATCTCCTCATACCACGACCACTTTCAAGACAAATTTGCCTTGGTTGTTTTGATTTCATATATGCTACCTCACGAATAGTTAGAAAATTATACGCAACCCACATTATGACCCTCACACGTATTGTTGGATTGCACTCTAGTTGATCCTCAATATTTGTGACATTTTTATGTTTTTCAGGAGCACTTTTTGAGCCCAGGATACTTGGAACATGATGACCATCAGAGCTACAACTTTGATCATTTAACCCAATCAGCTACGACTAAATGTTTGGGACCGATTATTTTGATTTTATCACTCCTCGACCTTTGACTGTGCCAATTTGACCTACCTATCACGTGAAGTGGTATACATGCAATCTCAACTTTTGCAGGGTTCACACTCAAACTTCACCATAACCCATCCACTACCTATCAAATCGACACCCGATATCAAGTTACCCTCCCTTGACTCCCACTTTGAGGGGGAATACCTCATCCCTTACCCAGGGCAACCTACACCTCATCCCATACCTGGGGCAATTTACTCCTATTTTTTCTTGCAGTTCATCAAGAACAACTAACAAGACAAAAAGGGGCAAATGTAGACACCAAACTAGTGTCAACCCCCCCCGTTGGTCCCTTTCTAACTTCAACATGCCTAACCTATACTTTATTAATTTAAAATACTTATTTTAAATTAATCATCCCCTTTAGACTCCTCACCTTGGATTCCTATCTCTTAAGCCATTTATCACCCTATGACAAATCATAATTACCTAAGACCTATTTCAACTCTCCCACTAATTCTCACGCCTATTAAACTCGCCCTTTGGATTGTTCACCAACGGCAGCTAAACTTGGTAGACAGAGGAATGGGAAAAAGGCTAAAAATAGCCTTTTTACCCATCTTCTATCTACCGATGTTGGTTACCCATCAACCGATGCCGGCGGTATCGCCAATGTCAGTTGCTTATAACTAAATTCTGACCCCAAATTCTCCCCAGATTGAATGCAGCTAGAAGGTGAATTATCTTGCTCCCCAGGATCTAAATTCTCTTGCTCCTTGACTCTTTGTAGGCATTAGCACTCTATCATCACTCTCTAGGTTAAGAAACTCTACAGAATTCACTCCACACCAGATTGAAATGTTGCACGAAGTCTCCTACATCAGCCATAATGAAAACAACTCTTCTACACTTCTAGTCTTCCACCTAGAGCTAAGTATTCTTCTGCTTTATACTTTAGTATTTTTAGAATGCATTGGTAATCAGTCAATTTGCTATTTCTAAGTACTGTTGAGACCAAACTCGACTTTCTTCCCAGAAAGGCTGAAAAGCCTTCCTCTCATCCTTATTCTCCTTCCACCCTTGTCCCTTACCTTTTGTTCTTCCTAAGACTCTATCCACTACCCTGCATCCCTGCACAACCCTTTTGAATCTCCTAGACCACTCTGCTAACTATAGACATTACCTGAAACCCATCCAAGGCCCATTGCCCCTACCGACATTGACATCAAGGCCCATTGCCCCTACCGACGTTGGCAGCATAACCGACGTCGGCAACATTGACCAACCGATGACGGTAGACTAATCGGCATCAATGACTATGGAAGACTGATTGCAAGATTTAGGTACGCATTATCTATTTCTCCTTCTTTAAGTCTTTCATTATTTCTTTCCATTATGATAGTTTTTTATCATCTAGTGGACTGTCATCCCTCTAGGAAGTCTTCGCGCTTCTAGGACCGAGCATATCGCTTGGCAGTCCACCATATCCGTCTCTAACATTTTTATTTGTTAAGTTTTCTTCTTATCTACAGGTGTCATCCTCCATAGCCAAAGAGGAGCTCCTTCAATCATCTGGATACGGTGTGTAACTTCATCTGGGTATCATCTAACCCCTGACCATTTAACTTTTAGTTTCTTATTTCTTCTGAATGTGAAAAGCAAAAAAGTAGAGAAACATTCTGGCAAAGTTATCCTTGCTAAAAAGGGTTATGCTATCCTGACATATCACATCATCAAACCTATCACCCCAACATACTCAAGGGATTTGGAGCTCACTTAATGTCAAGTGATTCGACTATTTCTCTAACATAAACTAATGGTCAAAGACGTAATGCATGAACGGCGATTTTGTTTGCAAAACCCTTATCTATGCTATCATTATTGTCCTTGTCAATGAAAGAGCAGTGCACCTTTCACTTCTTACATCTTTGTCACATAAAACCAAACCAATCCAAACCAAACCAAACCAATAACATGACATCATGACATCATACATCATCATAGACCATTCACACTAGTTTCTATGGAAAATAATACACATGGACACTATCGACCAAACTCAATTTATGTCAAGCATAAACCATTACTTGCTGAAGCATAAATAAATTCATTTCATTTTTAGCATACATCCATCAATAATATGGAAAATTTGCTAGTGATGAAAAACCACAACATCAATGTTAGGGGTGGTTTCTCTACTTTTTCGCTTTTCACATTCAGAAGAAATAAGAAACTAAAAGTTAAAAGGTCAGGGGTTAGATGATACCCAGATGAAGTTGCACACCGTATCCAAATGATTGAAGGAGGTCCTCTTTGGCTATGGAGAATGACACCTGTAGATAAGAAGAAAACTTAACAAAGAAAAATGTTAGAGACGGATATGGTGGACTGCCAAGCGATATGCTCGGTCCTAGAAGCATGAAGACTTCCTAGAGGGATGACAGTCCACTAGATGATAAAACAAATGTCATAATGGAAAGAAATAATGAAAGACTTATAGAAGGAGAAATAGATAATGCATACCTGAATCTTGCAATCAGTCTTCCATAGTCACCGATGCCAGTTAATCTGCCATCGTTGGTTGGTCAACGTTGCCGACATCGATTATGCTGCTGACGTCGGTAAGGGCAATGGGCCTTGATGTCGATGTTAGTAGGGGAAATGGGCCTTGGATGGGTTTCAGTTAATGTCTGTGGTCAGCAGAGTGGTCTGGGAGATTCAAAAGGGTTGTGCAGGGATGCAGGGTAGTGGACAGAGTCTTAAGAAGGAAAAAGGCAAGGGACAGGGGTGGAAGGAGAATAAGGATGAGAGGAAGGATTTTCAACCTTTTCGGGAAGAAAGCCCGATTTGGTCTCAATAGTACTTAGAAATAGAAAATTGACTAATTACCAATGCATTCTAAAAATACTAAAGTATAAAACAGAAGAATACTTAGCTCTTGGTGGAGGACCAGAAGTGTAGAAGACTTGTTTCCATTATGGCTAATGTAAGAGACTTCGTGTAACATTTCAATCTGGTGTGGAGTGAATTATATAGAGTTTCTTAGCTTGGAGAGTGATGATAGAATGTTGATGCCTGCAAAGAGTCAAGGAGCAAGAGAATTTAGATCTTGGGGAGCAAGAGAATTCACCTTTGGGTTGCACTCGATTTGGGGAGAATTCGGGGTCAGAATTTAGTTTTAAGCAACCGACATCAGCGATACCGCCAGCATCGGCCGATGGGTAACCAATGTCAAGGGATAGAAGATGGGTAAAAAGGCTATTTTTAGCCTTTTTCCCATTCCTCTATCTGCCAAGTTTAGCTGTCATTGGCGAACGGTCCAAAGGGCAGGTTTAATAGGTGCGAGAATTAGTGGGAGAGTTGAAATAGGTCTTAGGTAATTATGATTTGTCATAGGGTGATAAATGGCCTAAGAGCTAGGAATCCAAGGTGAGGAGTCTAAAGGGGATGATTAATTTAAAATAAGTATTTTAAATTAATAAAGTATAGGTTAGGCATGTTGAAGTTAGAAAGGGACCAAGGGGGGTTGACACTAGTTTGGTGTCTACATTTGCCCCTTTTTGTCTTGTTGGTTATTCTTGACGAACTACAAGACAAAAATAAGAGTAAGTTGCCCCAGGTATCGGATGAGGTGTAGGTTGCCCCAGGTAAGGGATGAGGTATTCCCCCTCAAAGTGGGAGTCAAGGGAAGGTCACCTGATATCAGGTGTCGATTTGATAGGCAGTGGATGGGTTATGGTGAAGTTTGAGTGTGAACGCTGTAAAAGTTGAGATTGCATGTATACCACTTCACATGATAGCTAGGTCAAATTGTCATAGTCAAAGGTCAAGGAGTGCTAAAATCAAAATAAACAGTCCCCAGCATTTAGTCATAGCTGATTGGGTTAAACGATCAAAGCTGTAGCTCCAATGGTCATCATGTTCCAAGTATTTTGGGCTTAGGAAGTGCTCTTGGAAAACATGAAAATGTCACAAATATTTAGGATCAACTGGAGCACGATCTGATAATATGTGTGAGGGTCATAATGTGGGTTGCGTATAATTTGCTAACTATTCATGAGGTAGCATATATGCAATCAAAACAACCAAGGCAAAGTTGTCTCAGAAGTGGTCGTGGTCTGAGGAGATAGTCGTGATCTCCAAGGTCATTGGTCGAGTCGGGCTGAGTCATGGTATGATCTCAGGTGGCGTGTGTTATGGTCAGGGAGATGTATGTGATCTCTAATGTGCCCCATGAGAAGTTTAGGTAACTCATTCAGTGTCAAGGATGATTGTTTGGTCATGATTTTGGGTTGGTATAGATAGTTGGTCCATTATATGAACGAACAAAGGAATGGCCGAGCTAACCTCAGAAGACCCCATGTCAACTGAGTGCTGCCTACATAGCCCATATTTGAAGGGCCTCAGGCTAATGTAGTTCTCCCCAAATGGGAAGAAGAGTGTAGGTTATGGATGGGTTGGACTAGGTTTAGTCATGGTTAAAGGTAATATGGTTGTTCCATTAGATAGATGGACAAACGAATGTGGTCGAGCTAACCTCAGAAGACTCTTTGTTATTTGAGTGCTACCTACATAGCCCCTGTGAAGGGCCTCAGGCCAATGTAGTTCTCCCAAGAGGGAGGAAGAGGGTTGGTTATGGATGGGTTGGACTAGGTTAAGTCATGGTTAAAGGTAATAGGGTTGGTCCATCAGATAGACAAATAAACGAATGTTGCTTAGCTAACCTCAGAAGACCCCGTGTTATCTGAGTGCTACCTATATAGCCCATGTGAAGGGCCTCAGTCCAATGTAGTTCTCCCAAGAGGGAAGAAGGAGTTCAAAGTGGTTGATAGGTTGGTTTGGTTAGGTTAGGGTTGTTTATCATTTCCCATATGTGTGATGGTACATGCTTTGAAATGATGAATGTATGATGATGTTACAGTCTTTTCCATGTGATGGTGTATTTCATAACATTGGTGATGTGGTTTTTCATCCCTAGCAAATTTTTCATATTGGTGATGGATGTATGCTAAAAATGAAATGAATTTATTTATGCTTTATCAAGTAATGGTTTATGCTTGACATAAATTGAGTTTGGTCGATAGTGTCCATGTGTATTGTTTTCCATAGAAACTAGTGTGAATGGTCTATGATGATGTATGATGTCATGATGTCATGTTATTAGTTTGGTTTGGTTTGGATTGGTTTGGTTGTATGTGACGAAGATGTAAGAAGTGAAAGGCGTGTTGCTCTTCCATTGACAAGGACAATAATGATAGCATAGATAAGAGTTTTGCAAACAAAAGCCCCATTCATGCATTACATCTTTGACCATTGGTTTGTGTTAGAGAAATAGTCAAATCACTTGACATTAAGTGAGCTCCAAATCCCTTGAGTATGTTGGGGTGATAGGATTGATGATGTGATATGTCAGGATAGCGTAACATTTTTTATCAAGGATAACTTTGCCCCTTTTTATATGTGACCCTGAGAATGACTATAGGCAAGTCCATGACTTAATAGCTTGTCAGTCAAAATTTTAATTTTTTGGTAGACTGATCAATGCAGGAAGTCTACATGGGGATGTTGTTTTGTTTTGTGCTCATATGTGAAGCTGATCGATGTGGGAAGCTTCTAAGAGAGTGTTTTTTGGAGCAAAATTTGGGCATAGCCATCCTTCGAGGGAGTGGTCTATATTCTACTTTGTATGGTTGAATGTCTTTGAATAGCTATCCTTCAAGGGAGCAATCTATCAATTACAGCAATGATGTAGCTGTCCTTCTAGGGAGCAGTCTACATTTATAGTTTTATGACTTTTGAATAGGCATCCCAGTCTTATATGTTTTTTGGACTGAAGTTTTTAGTCATGGACTAGCCTATAGAGGTTTAAGGGTTTCCCTTTTATTAGGACAAAGCATTCATGCTTTACAAAAGGGTTGACTAACGTTTGTAGGGAAAAAGGGTTGGAGGGAATAGGTATGATGATGATGGGGGTTGCCCAAGGGATAATCTTAAGTTAAATATCAAGTGAATAATTACTTGATTAACAGTAAAATGATCGAAGATGTAGGGCATTAAGGGGTTCAGGTTCTGGTCGCCCTTCAAGAGAAGACAAACGATAAGTCCCTGATCCATACTTGTGTGTTATGATATAAGGTCCAAACCAATTAGGAGAAAACTTGCCTCGTTACTTCTTTCCATATTGGTTACGTGTTGGTCGATGCTTGGTTGGTTGATGTTTGGTCGAGGTCATGATAGTCATTATAAAGCCAAATTCCCCCAGTAATTTTGTGACAGGGAGAATGTTTGATACGCATTATGGATAATCAATGAGTTGGATAAATAAGATAAAGAGAAGATGATGAAGCTCCTCTTTGATAAGGAGTTACGACACGAGGATGCATCTTGTGAAGCTTTTGCCTGATAGGATTAGTTTGAGAGGGTGGGATCCTGATCTTCCAAATTATAGTTTGGAATCTTAGAATCACGGACGGTGATGGAGGCAATGTTTGGTAATGATTTGATTAAAGTGGTCAGTGGTTGGGGGTCTTCAGGTTGGACCTCCACTGCCTGTAAGGCTTTCATTAAGGCTTGTCGATGTTGTGGAGAGTTTTGTATGAGGTCATATAAAGATGTCTTCAAAGGGGTATGGTGAAGTTGTTTCACCATGGAGTGATGAATTGTCTTTAAAGATGTTGGTTGGGATGTGCCCAAGATTGAAATCTTGGGTTTTGGTGGTTGAGGAGGCTTGATGAATGGATATGTCCAAGGAATATAAATCTTCTCTTTTCCTTTATCCTTTGATGTTTGGGACCTGGTGCCCACATTGAGAGTGTTGATTTCAAACAAAGGGGGATCAGGTGGTAGAGGGACCATAGTCTTGCATTGAGATCCTGATTTAGGTGAGGATGTTTGAGAGGCATGGGATGGTGTCGATGGTTTGTTGAAAGGGTGGTCAAGAGTATCCTTAATGAAAAGGGTGTCCTTTTTCAAGTGTTGGTTCATGACAACTTTAAGAGCGTAGCAACGTCGAGTGTCATGTCCAAGTGTATGATGATACTCACAAAATTTAGTGTCGTCGAACCAAGATGGTTTTGATCCGAGAGTTGATGAGTGTGAAGGTAAGGAGGTGTGAGAGACATGGGATAGTGTCAGTGGTTTGTCGAAAGGGTGGTCAAGAGGATCCTTAGTGAAAGGGGTGGTTTTTCATCACCAAGTAGAGAGATTCTTCACCAAACTTTGATGTGCATTAATTCAATCTACCACCATAGTTTACTGCTCATCCAGCCCAGTCAAGCACATGATCCTCTTGTCGATGGAGCTTTCATATGTCTGATCTTTGACCACCTTTGCCAATTTTAGTGTTGGCAATTCTAATGTGATTGGTATCTCTACATTGAGACCATACAAAATTTGGAAAGGTGACATATATATTTCCCTCTTGGGCATAATTCTATCTGCCCATAAAGTATCAACCAATGCTTTATGCCAAGTTCATTGGTTGTCATCTACCAACTTCCTGATGATGGTCACCAGGTTCTTGTTGCTCGATTCTACCTGACCATTTCCTTAAAAAAATAGTCAAAAGAGTGGGAGAGGGTGATCTAATAATAAAAATAGAACTAGGTAATCTCATGAGAAGAGAAATAGGTTGCATTATCAGTCACAATATTGGTGATGAAAAACCACATCACCAAGTAGAGAGATTCTTCACCAAACTTTGATGTGCATTAATGCAATCTACCACCATAGTTTGCTGCTCATCTAGCCCAGTCAAGCACATGATCCTCTTGTCAATGGAGCTTTCATATGTCTGATCTTCGACCACCTTTGCAAATTTTAGTGTTGGAAATTCTAAGGTGATTGGTATCTCTACATTGAGACCATAAAAAATTTGGAAAGGTGACATATATATTGCCCTCTTGGGCATAATTCTACCAGCTTCCTGATGATGGTCACCAGGTTCTTGTTGCTCGATTCTACCTGACCATTTCCTTGAAAAAAATAGTCAAAAGAGTTGGAGAGGGTGATCCAATAATAAAAATAGAACTAGGTAATCAAGCCTAGTCAAGCACATGATCCTCTTGTCGATGGAGATTTCATATGTCTGATCTTCGACCGCCTTTGCCAATTTTAGTGTTGGCAATTCTAAGGTGATTGGTATCTCTACATTGAGACCATACAAAATTTGGAAAGGTGACATATATATTGCCCTCTTGGGCATAATTCTATCTGCCCATAAAGTATCAACCAATGCTTTATGCCAGGTTCATTGGTTGTCATCTACCAGCTTCTTGATGATGGTCACCAGGTTCTTGTTGCTCGATTCTACCTAACCATTTCCTTGAAAAAAATAGTCAAAAGAGTGGGAGAGGGTGATCCAATAATAAAAATAGAACTAGGTAATCTCATGAGAAGAGAAATAGGTTGCATTATCAGTCACAATCTTGGTTGGGACCCCAAACCTGGAAATGATGTTCTCCTTGAGGAAATTGCATACTACTTTTGAAGTGGCATGCTTGGCTGGAATGGCCTCCACCCACTTGGTGAAGTAATATGTTGTTGTGAGGACATAATCATGTCCAGCATTTGAAGATGTGTTTACAACACTAATGAAATCAATTCCTCATTACTGAAATGGCTCTTCTATTGCTATTGGCTTAAGAGGTAGTGTAGCCAATTTGGGTCTTCCAACGAACTATTGACACAGTTCACATTTACGTACCCATTTATATGCATCTTGAAATAGGGTAGGCCAATAGTACCTGGCTCATATAATCTTATGGGCAGTCATAGGCACATAAAAATGTCCTCCACAAGCCAAATTATGGAAGGATTCCAAAATTTTGTTTTGTTGCACTTTGTCCATGCAGCGAAGGAATACTCCATCAAGGTTCTTCTTATATAGACCATTTTCCCATAGGTCAAAATTGGAAGATTTTAACTTAATAGTCCTCTTTTTTTATGAGACAGGTAAGCAGGACACTCACCATAGGTAAGGAAATGAGTGATATTTGAATACCACTCATCTGTAATGGTAACAAAGAGAACTGTTGGTGTGTCTCCCACTTATGTTTCTTCATTCCCTATTTCTTCTAGTATGTTGTTAGTAATTAATTGGTAGAGACCCCTTTCCTACACCAACTTCATTGGTTTGATAACTAGATCAAACTCATAGATTTTAGCAATCCAATTGCCCCCTTTTGTTCCAAACTCCTGCTGAGTTAATATGGACTTGATTGTTGTATCAGGAATTAGGGTAACAATGTATGAGTTTAGAATGTAAAAGTAGAAATGCTTTACCACCTTTACCACTACATAAGCATGCTTTTCCATGTTTGAATACTTTAGCTCATGAGCTTTGAGATGATAGCTCATGAAGGATATGGAAGATTCCACACCTTCTTTGTTCTATTAAACCAGAATTGCTGAAAGTATGTGTTCAAAAGCATAACTATATGTTATGAAGCCTTTGGTGTAATCTAGACAAACCAGAATTAGGGCATGGGCAATAGTTGTCTTGATGTCTTTAAACGCTGATTTGCCTTCTTCAGTCCAACTAAAAGTGGCCTTTCCCTTCATCATGTCCACAATGTGGTGAGTCTTCTCTGTGAACTTAGGGATGAACCTTCATATAAAATTCACCTTTTTAAAGAAAGAGTGAACTACAGTCTTACTAGTGGGCAGAGCAAGCTCTTGGATGGATTTGACTCTTTTTAAGTCAATCTTTATGCCTTCTCAGGATACAGTGTGTCCGAGAAGTTTCCCTTCTGTCACCCTAAAAATTGACTTCTTAGGATTTAGAAAAATATCATTCTATCGACATCATTCTATCACTTATTGTAAATGGTGCACATGATCAGGACAATGCTTAGAAAAGACTGTTAAATCATCAAGGTATACCATAATGAACTTACCCATCTCATCTCTAAAAGTAAGGTCCATTGCTCTCTAGAAGGTGGCACCAGCATTCATCAAACCAAAAGGCATTCTTCAATATGCAAAGGTGCCCCAAGGCATGGTGAACGCAGTCTTATGCTGGTATGCTTTATCGACTTCCACTGATTATACCCTAAGAAACTGTCCAGCATTGATAACATATATGAACCAGTCACCATCTGAAGGACTTGATCCATGATGGGTAAAGGGTAGTTATCCTTTAAGGAGGATTGATTCAGATTCTTGAAATCCACATAGAGGTGAATTTTTCTATTATTTTTTCTCACAGGGACTATGTTCGCAATCCATGTGGAATGATGGATTGGAAAAATTATCCTTGCTTTTAATATTTTTTAAATTTCAGATACAATAGTACCTAATATCTTGGGATTTTACTACCTAGATTTCTTCTTGTGAGGTAATAAATCACTTTTGAGAGGAATCTCATGGTGAATTTCTTCAGGTCTGAGTGATTTCAGATCATCATAGGAGTACACCAAAACATCCATGTACTGGCAAAGTAGGGTAGTAAATTTGAGCTTCTCCTCAGGAGTGTAACATTTCCCAATGTTCACCATCTTGGGATTTTCCTTGGTATGCAAATTTATCTAATCAAACTCCTGGGAGGAACTTGAATCTTTTTGTTTTTACTTGATGAACCTATCATGTTTATCAAATAACTTCTCAAGAGAAACTAGTCCTTTTGGGATTTTATTCTCTTTGAGCTATAGGAACTCTTCACCTGTGTCTAGAATTGTTTCTTGAGCTGATTTCTATGGTAGAGGTCCATTTCCTTTGAAATGAAGTTGTTCAAAGCTATCCTTTTGTTCCAAAAAGGTGATGATTTGGTTGTCATCATTAAACACTTGCCAATGATTGGTGTTGTTAGGAACACTTCGTTAAAAGACTAGTTTGATGGTGTAGTTGTCTCCTTCAAAATCTTGGTGAAGAACTAAGAGAGTCATTGAAATAACTAATGCATCAACTTGGTCATTGAATTCTCTGGGCACTGCAGAGATACTGAAGGCATTAAATCTTTCAATTTGATCCCAAACTAGATTACGATAATGACGCAATCTTCTATTTTTGGTTTGATACAGGTTCCTTACCTAACAATCCACTATCTCAGCATCTCCTTTAGCGTGAAGGAGTTTGACACCCCTATCTTGGGTAGTCTTCAATCTGAGTTGCAGCGATTCATATTCAGTAGTATTGTTAGTTTTATTGAATTATAACTTGTATGAAGAAGGAAAAATATCTCCTTAAGGAGATATTAGAACAATCTTGGCTCCAGAGTTAGTAGAAGAATAGATGCCATCAAATTATAGTATCCATACATCATCAAGAACTATGCTTTCCTCAAATTTTCTTTTAATTGGAGGGGAGAGTTCTTTTGCATTTGTATTGTGTTCTATAAATCCTTATGTTATTCCATCTAAACCAAGTTTTAGATTGTTATTTTTAGAACTTTCATTAGCTAGGATAGGAACATCCTCTATAGTCAGGAAGTAATTACCCACACCTAAAGACTCAAATAGAATTTGAGCTTCAGGCACTGATGTTTGTGTGACAATGTATTTTGCCTCCTTCTCAGGGAGCAATCTTTGCATGACACCTTTGATCAGAATCTTCACTTTAGATAGGTCCATACTTAACTCACCACCAACATCTTTGCAGAAAAATTTTCCAAGAAGAATGTCGTATGAGGCTGGGATGTCGGCCACTAAGACTGTCATCTTAATTCTCTTATTTGGGAATGCCACAAATGCAAATTAGGCATCCTTGATTTGTCAGATGCGCTTGATTCTATTATGTAGTTGTTTAGTTGGTGTCCATTTATTGACAGGGAAACATAAAATGGTTCTATTTTCTTAGGGGTAGCTGGAGGAGTAATCACAAGGTTATTCTAGGAGGATGTACTCTTGGGGGGACCAAGAGTTACTTTCATAATTTCTTGTCCTATAGGGATGGTCTTATTATTCACACATTAAACTAACTTATCCAATTATTTAGGGTTAGATTATAGGAATTCAAATTTAGACATTTGAATTTTGGCCTTCTTCACATGGTCAACTATATCAAATGTCTGAAATGAATTAGGAACAGGGGAAGGTAGTTCATCCTTCTAGTTTTTTTGGGGTATGTTACTAGTCTAATAATTTGAAGCAAAAGATGTAGGAATGTTTGGGGTACTTACTTTTTTAGCGATCACTGGGTCCTTTGATTGAAAAGGCAGAGTGGTTCCCCACTTAGCAATTAAAATTACTAGTTGAGATCACTCTTCTATTTTTTCCTTATCAGCTTGCTGGGATGACTGGTTCTAGGACCAGGTGAATACAGCGTATGATCCATCAAATGCTTCACCTTTACTTCTAGGTTCATCTTGGTAATTCAAGAAACCAATGTTGGAGTCACCAGTTGATTTATCTTGGTCTTTCATAAAGAGATCAGTGCCATCTTCCTGGTTCAACTCAGATTGGAAAGAAAAATTTGAATCTATTTCAAGTTATCCAACTACCGAGTTGGCTAGAGTTGCTTCAATAGTAAGTTTTCCCTGAGGGGGAGGAATATGATTTGGTTGCCTTTGATTCCTAGCAATGTTGCCTTGGTATGACTGATTAGGGAATGTCCTCCTTGGTATATCTCGGTATGAAGGAGGAGCATACATCCCTTGTGCCATTTGCTTTCTGAGAGCTAGCAACTCATTTTCTAGCTTGTGCACCATTGGATCAGTGGTGCCTATAGATGGATATTCAGAGGATGAAGAAGATTTACATATGTTAGGATCTCTCCTTATCTTCCCCACCAATATGAGATCATATTCCACCTCAGTAGCCAAATCTTGTGCTATAGCAAGGTTTATGTGGCTAGCACATCTCAACAAGAAACTCACTTCAAAAAGCTAAGAGTTGATGAATAAACATTTGAGATTCTCAATTGTTGGTTGAGCAATTGTAAGAATCATATTCCTCAGCTTGTCAAACTTGGATATAAAATCTCTCATTGGTTCATGAGGCTCCTTCTTCATTTGTGTGAGTTGGGCCAGTAGGGCATGCGCATCTTCTATAGGATTGAACCTTACTTCAAACTTGGCTTTGAGAGTGTTCTAGTCAGTCACTATTTGTGCTTGCAAATGATAGAATTAGTCTGTAGCAGCACCCTTCAATGTTTCCAAAAATAGCTTGACTCCTACGTCCTCATACTTCACACCTATCATATCACAGGCTATGATGAAGGCTGTAATATGTTCATCAGGATGAACTCTCCCATCACCAAATAATTTGGGGAAATTATTCCTTGAACTGCATGGTAGCTTATGTAGAAGTGGAGTTAAATTGAGTGGGCCAAAAGAGTTACCCCAAGGGCCTTGAAATGCCATTATATGGCTATGGAAAGGGGGAATAACAAATCTAGGTGGAGTAGGTATAGACAAAGCTCTGCTAACAGTAGAAATGGATGCTTTACCTGGTAATGGAGACTTGGCTTTTGTAAGAGGAAAGCTCTTGGTTCGCTGAAGGTGAGATGGTGAAGGGAAAGGATCAAAATCACTTTGTTGTACCAACTTGAATACAAGTTTGACAATCCCTTTAGCTCTCTAGATTCACATATATTGTGGATCTACCAGAGTGTAAAACTAAAATGGATAACGATAGGGACTGCTTTAATTTAAAAATTGAGGCTTCAAACTGCACAAAACTATCCCCAACAGAGTCTCCAAAAATTGTTGGGTGAATATTTTCTCACCATCTAACTAAGGGAAAAATAGGTGTTTCAACCACAGCATAGGGAGATTGATCAACCAAAATGTGCAGGTTTACCACATCAAAATGGGATAAATCTCTCCTCTCATCAAGGGGAGGTTCCCTATAACTATAAGGTACTATATATATACTATAAATAAGCTAAAAATAACACTCAGGGTAGGATAACGCCATCCATCTCTCTTTTTTTAGATATTATGTTCACAGACATAGGAGAATTCTTGGGTGATTGTTGGAGGTACTTATCTTCTTTCAAAAGTAATACTCAGTCAACAGCTACTGGGTAGTAAAAGTAATTGGATGTAGTAACACTATAGGATGAAGTGTATCACAAAGTATCCACTTCAACTTCCAAAGATTGAAATATATGAAGGACAATGGGGGCACAAAGTCATCCCAAGATCCTTTACATAGATACAAAAAACAACACACTAAATACCAATTTTGGCAACACAAAGTCTCTCCGTAGTCGGCTTCAGGACACCTTCCTAATTACTTCCACTAGTTATGCTTGTTAAATTAAATGTACAAGAATGATTCTAGGAAATAGACATAAGAAAAATTTCTTAAATAACACAAGCTATTCCAGCACAAAGTCTAAAAGGTCACTTGTTTTCTCATTCAAATAACAAAATATGATTAATAGTCTGAGCTCAAAGTCTCTAGAATGCCTTTTAATTTGGGCAGAGTTTTTGATTCTATAATCGAGAGATCTCCTTTGCATAAAATAAGAGATTACAATATATAGCACCAAGAAAGGGTTGGAACTTTGTTTCACAAAATGGCCCATGCTACATTTAATGCCTTGAATGCATTTGAAATTTTGTGAAGGGGCCATGCTAAAATAGGGCATCAACCTTAACTATGGCATGTCAATTCATCTCAAATGTCTCCTTTTAAAGTATGGGCCACTTGGTCCTCTTCTTGATATGTGTGCAGCTATCCATTTCACCTTTACTCGATAGAGAAAAATAGGTTACATCCTCGAATGTCTACGCTCTGATGTCTACTTGGTGGACTATTCCACCTACTAGAATAACTTTCTTACAGATATTTTTGGTCCTTCCCTCTTGTTCCCTCTTTTATTAATGCATTTTGTCTCTTTATCATGATCTAAGCTCTTGGGCTATCTCTTCCCTTTTTTCTGACTCTTTTGGCTTTTTCTTCAACTGGTCACTGAGATTATTCTCAGGTCCGTGCCATATTTGAAAATAAATGGGCATTTTATTACCTTGAATTTAACATCCATAGGGACATCATTGGTCACTTGGTCACTTGAACCATGTTGAACCTCGAACCTTTGAACCATGAGAGTGCATCGATTCAATGGTTTAACAGTTTGGGTGGTCTTATCAACTCCTTGGTTCAATTAGCTCCTTGGTTCAATCAGTTCCTTGGTTCAATCGATTGAACCATCTCTTCAAACTTGTCTCTAGAATATTTTGCTTCCTTCACTCAAAGCTTCCTTTCAAACTTTGAAATTCCTTAAACCTTTAAACCTTTGAACTTTAAACTCTTTTGGTTCAAGATTCAACAGTTCATTCTTTGCTCTTCGAATCCTTTGTTCTTCTAAGTCTCTCAAACTTTATTGAACTCATTGAACCTTTAAACTTTGAACTCTTTTAGTTTAAGGTTCAATGGTTCAATGGTTCACTCTTTCTACTTCAAAGTCTTCTTTTGTTTAAGTCCTTTAAATCCATTTTAAATTTTTAACGTGGTTGAGCTTTGAACTTGCCGAAGTCTTCAAACTCATTGACCACTTAACTCTTTTTAAACCTTTAAACTCATTAAGCCTTTGAACCTTGATGAAGTGGGGTTCAAGGGTTCAATGGTTCATTCCATTTGTTTGAATCCCATAACTAAGTATTTTGATTGAACCTCAGTGTTGAACCAGCCTTGAAATGCCTAAGTGTTCGAAGGAAGACATGTTTCTTTGTGAAAGCCTGCCAGTTGAACTTGTGGAACTTGCTGAACCTACGAGTTCCTTAGCTAGAAATGCTTAAATAATTGAATAACTTGAGAGCTAAAAACATTTTTTTGAGAATGGAAGAGAGAATTTTGGCCTGCAAGACCAAAATAGTTTATATGTTATCTCCAAAAACAAGTGACAAATTTTGGGAACAATAAATTTGGTTCTCGATTATGTTCCACGTATTGATTATTATATATAGGGTATGGATCTGTATCCCAAAAAACATTATCTATAGTTGGGTCTTCAAAGTCCTCTTCACACCAATCAAGGTCTCAATTGAGATTTTGTGGATTCTGACTATGTTCCCCATATGGAGTATTATAGGGAGAATAATAAAACTCAAAAATCTTTCTCTATAGGGGTTCCTAGTGGGATTTTGTGCATCCATTCTATCATAATTTGGATTGTACGTGAATCCACCATAAGTGTAGCTATACATATCCACGTAAATGATGAAATCTCTAAAATAAAAAGGCTTAGAGTTTTACAAACTCTAAAAAAATATCCAAAGGACAAATGGTTCAAAATTGGTCTAACTTGGTTGAAGGAGTGGAGCTATATCTCCAATATGGTCTAAAAGTGGAGCTGTATCTCCAAAATGATTTGTGATAAGACTTGACATAAAATAGTCTAACATCAAATGTCTAATGTCAAATGTCATCCACACAAAAGGTCAAGCATCTGAATAAAAACCATCATGTTAAAAGTCTAGGTCAAAGTGTTCCAAATAAAGTCTAAACTAGGAAAGGGAAAAGAGTCACTAGGTCTTTTATCCAAATGTGGAGTCAAAATCTAGGGTCAAATAGGCTGTGCTAGGACTTTTGGCTAATAGTGTCAAAAGATAGACTTGAAACAAAGGCATGATGTGATTGGATTTAATCTAACAAGTTTGGAAACAACTTTTACATAAACCTGACACATGAAATCAAACATAAACTGATCATGGCATACTGGTGTTCTCTCAAATAAAGGCACAAATAATTATGAGGATATGCATTAAACAAACAAACCATCAATAGTTTTCAAATTTGGGTAATTGATTAACCAAAGTTTCTGCAACTCAAAAGAGAAATATCTATGTATCAACCCTATGAATTAAGGCCTAAAGAAACTTCAATAAATTTTAATCCAAACTTGACAAGGCTAATTTAAAACTCAATGTTGAAAACTAGGATTTGACCAAATAAGATGGACAAGATTGGACAGCATGACAACATAAGACAAAGGTCTAAATGGTGTACATGGAATGGTTTGAAACAAATGGTTTTTGGCATAAGGTGAAACAAGTCTTAAAATAAATTGAGTAGCCTAATGATGTAAGCATTATCGAATGATTTGATCTATGTTGTGCTTCAAAAGACTCAAAGGCAAAATGGCTTGACATGATTTTGGCAGTGTAACACTACCCTCTGTAACTCAAATGACACACACATAAATAAGTTTAGAAAAAAATTCAAGGCATAAGTGTGATGTAAAATAGCTAGCATAATGCATCTTTAGACAAAAGAGTGATGTATAAATAAATTGATTTTGACATGGTTTACAAAAAAAAAACAAGTTTAAGTCTCAAAACATACTAAGCAAAAATGACCAAAATACACTAAGTATAATCGTCTAAATCCTAGCAATGGTATGGAAATGTGGGGTTGACTAAACTATCAAGATTTCAAATGTTTCTAGGGGAATCAATTGCATAATGACTTTCACGTCAAATGATGTAAAATATAAGCATGAAAATTGGGTGACCATGGCATTAGATAGTTGTAAAAATGTTTAGTCCTTTTTATAACCACTACATCATGTTGTTCACTTAGTGTAGTGTGATGTGCAAATGTAGATACATCTCATGTGCAACTCAGAAGGAGTAAGTGAAGTTAATGCTAGGAGATGAAACCCCAGGTTAAAGCTTCCCTTAAAAACTCATGGGAGGTAATGACGTCCCCTCACAAGCCAAGTTTCTATGAAATAAAGAGAGCATAAAATAAAAAGAAATTAGGGTCACTATCAAGGTCACCTAATACTTTTGAAAGTTTTTGAGGAGTGTTTTAGATAATGTTCTTTCTATGTTTGGACTAGGCAATTTGCAAATAAGGAAAGCACTTTTGATTTCAAGGGTTCCCCAAAGGTGACAAATAGGAGTAAGTGAAGTCAATGCTAGGAGATGAAACCCCAGGTTAAAGCTTCCCTAAAAATCTCATGGGAGGTAATGACATCCCCCTCACAAGCCAAGTTTCTATGAGATAAAGAGAGCATAAATTAAAAAGAAATTAGGGTCACTATCAAGGTCACCTAATACTTTTGAAAGTTTTTGAGGAGTGTTTTAGATAATGTTCTTTCTATGTTTTGGACTAGGCAATCTGCAAATAAGGAAAGCACTTTTGATTTCAAGGGTTCCCCAAAGGTGACAAATAGAAGAGCATACATGCAACATCCTTGTATTTTGTAAAAAAAAGTGCTAATTGAAATCATGAAAACAAAATTGATAATTGTGTTCAATTTTATGCCCAAATGAAAGATTTGGTGGTGTTCATTTGACCCCTTGGACTTAAAATTGTAAACTTTGAAAACTAATGCTAAAAACTTACTTAAGCACCTAAATGTTATATTAATCACCAAAGTAATGTTCCTATTTCATTTTAAAGCATAAAAAAGATGATTTAAACACATTTTAGCAATTTTCTAAGTTGGTCCTGCAATAAAAATGTTAGCAAGTGGTTTAGCTTTGAAGCATTTTTAAATATGAAATAATTAACTTGGGAAAATGAAATCTTAGGTTGACATAGTCGAGTTGGGATCTGAGTTAGGGTGATTGGGTCAAGTTAGGCTAAGTTGGAATCTGAGTTAGGTTAAGTTGGGATATAATTTAAAGTGAGTTGGGATCCAAGTTGGGATCTGAGTCAAGGCAAGTTGGGATTTGAGTCAGGGTGAGTTAGGATCCAAGTTAGGATCCAAGTTGAGGTGAGTTGGGATCTGAGTCAGGTTGAGTTAGGATCAGAGTCAGGGTGACTTAGGATTTGAGTTGGGATCTAAGTTGGGATCGAAGTCAAGGCAAGTTGGGATCTGAGAACAAAACTATGATCTCCAAAAAAAATCATTTTACTCAAATCTTCACCTTTTTTTCTTCCACACTCCAAGATCCTACATGATAATGGTTAGTATGTTACTTTTAGGTACTATTTAATCAAATTTGTGAGGTGTGATACCACTAGGCATGCCATTATGTGAACTAGGAATTTGACTCAAGAGAGGTGATTAGTATTGTGTTAGTCTGAAAATGCAAAAAAATTGATAAAAACACACTAATTAATATACATATCTAGGCCTAGTTACTAGGTTGAGCTTAATAGAAAAAATAAATGAAAAGCACAACTAAAAAGTAAAGAAAAACAATAATACTTCACTTTCTTTGGATGCTCCAAATGGTTGTTGTAGTGGCTTGCTTTACTTGTGCTCATGAAGTCTTCATCAAAGGAGGCTTGGCTATCTCCTCCTCTCTTTGGCACCTTGTGGCTTAGGCTTAGCTTGTCTCAATATTTTAGCATCATAATTTTTTCATGTGATATCTCTTAGAATTAATTTGACATGGTAACTTTTCACAAACTAATATTTAAAATGGTGTGTATGGCCTCTCTATTTATAGATTTTCAAGAATGACCAGAATCAACCATGACCGTCCATCTCAAGATTGAGATGTATGGTCATGGATTAATTGAATTATGTAATTAAAATCCATAATTATCCTCATCATGACTTTAGAAGAAGGGACATTAATGAGGCATGGGAGGTAATAAAGAGGCATGGGAGACCCATAATCATGATATTCTGACATTTATGGCCTAGGGATGTCTTCTCAAGAAATGAGGTCACCTTAAGATGCATATATTAAATATTCATTTCTAAAAACAAGTTTTCAACAAGTTTCTATTGAATTACTAATTAGGCCTTGATTTTGATTAATTAGCTCTTAAGCATGATCATAATGCTTTGTTATTGGTCCAAAATTTGACTGGAATGGAATTAGAAGTCAATGTTAGATTAATTGGATCCATTATCCCATTTAGGATATTTCTAACACCAAATAACAAATATACGCATATCATACAATAAATTTGATAGAAAAGAGCAATCTAGAGCATCTAGGGGAAAATTTGGCATTTTGACTTGAAATGATATGATCAAAGTTAGCTATCCCATAAATTGCATTACCCCATTTAGTGATACCTGGCCAAATATGGCACTTGAATAGGTCAATTTCAATGCATTTAATGTGCTTTAGTGTTTTTAGGCCAAATTGTGCACTTTGGTGGAAATTAGTCAAAAGCCTAGTTGGAGGTCATTAGTGGCCAGATTTAGGTGTCTACAACTGTGGCAACAAAAGTGTTCCCTATAATGTGGGAAGGCATGCCATAAGGAGGGTACATAGATGGATCAAAAATAGGGATATGGTAATATGAGGTGTTAAGATAATGCTATAGGGCAATTGGGTTATTGTCCAAGAAAGTGGCAAGTTTGTATCTCCTTGGGGAACTACCCAAGGGAAAGTAGGACTTCCTAAAGGATGAGGAGAGTTATCTGGTTTAGAGATGTACTTCATGGATGAAGAGGTAGAAAAGGTTGATTAGTTTAGTGATGGGTTTTATTCTGCTAGGTTCTTTTACTGTTGGTGAGTTAGAACCATGCAAGATAAGGGAGAGAGAATACAAAAACAATCTCACCACTCAAATAAAAAGAAGAAAAGAAATGAACAAGGAAATCAAACACACACTAAAAAAGTACATTAAGTCCTAAATTTATTTTTAATCTTTCTTTTGGCTTATGACTTAAGCTTTATAATAAATTATTTGATTCAAATTGGCTTATAGAACGGGTACTTGAAAAGAAGTCTATGGTTGGTTTTAGGTGTTTAAGGCTCTCAAAAGGATCTGTATTGGGAATCAATACATGGATTGATATTGGGGCCTACCCCTTCAATTCACACTCCACAACGATAAGGGTATTGGGTGCTTAGCCAATATATACCAATTTATAGATTTTATACTCAACTAGAGAGCTGATTTGGTTCTCCCCTTGGTAATGAGCTCCAAGTAGGATTGTTGGGAAAGGTAAGGTGAATGCTAGGTAATGAAATCTCAATCGTGCCTTATGTCAAGTTATTTTGATGTTTTATTAATGTAGGTGGTTTGGTTTGTGTGTGTGATACAAGTGATGCTAAGATTGAATTAATTTGATTTAATTTAACTAAGTGAGCTAAACTTGCAAGAAACTAATGAATGTAGTTGATTTTAAACCCAAAAGAAATTTTAATTTCATTTTTTTAGCACAAAATAAGGATAAGAGCACCTAGATGCAAAAAAAATAAACCCAAGTAGAGACTCAAGGGTCCCACCAGACATGGTATAATGTTTTAGAGAATTTCAAGTTATATTCTAAGAAAGGAAGAAGAAATAAACTAGATACGAGTATGGTAGAAAAACCTATTTGGTTGTGTGCACATTGATCAAATGATTATAGAGAGATCTTCTTTGGCTTGGGAGGAATGACCTATAGATAAGAAAACACTCAAATAAATAGTTTGATTAGTTATATAGTTGGGTGGATTGCCTAGCACTAGTTAGATCTAGGAAGCAAGATCTCCCTAGGAGGCTATCAATCCATGATTTTTAAATAATTAAGTTCAGAAATCAAAAGATAAAGTACTTGCATAAATCATAAAAGATACTAAAATTAAGTACAATAAGTGATTGACAAATAAATAGATGAAATTAATTAATTATATCAATAAGCAGGTCAATACTAATGTTAAATAGGTTAGGTATGATTCAAAAAATAGGGCAAGGTTCTATGAATAGGCAGGGGTTCTAAAAGTGGTATTTGGTTAGGGGTTGATAGGGTAAAATAACTTTCTATTATTCTGTGCCATAGTGACCATCGATGGTTGAGGTGATCGTTAGTGGTCAAGGTAACCATCGGTGGTCGAGGTGACCATCAATGGTTACTATGGGTTGGGTCTAGGTAATAAAAGGTCAAAGGTTCCATAGTGATATTTTGGGAGATTGGCTTGGGTTGGGTTGATTTTAAAACACAAAAAAATTGACTGAATAATTAAAAAATAGATACTTAGCTTACGAGTTGTTGATTGGATAAATGGTTGAGACAGTTGGCTCATTGGTGGAGTCTGGAGAAAATTCTAGTAGAGTAATGGTACTTGGTTGTTGTTTGATGGATGGTAGCACTTTGGCTCTCTATCTCAATTGCTATTTTATTAGATCACTTGGAAGAATACTTGAAAAAAAAATTGATGCAAGAAGCTCTAGATCTAGATGATTGATTGATTCTAGATCCCTATTCACTTCCTATCCCTCTCTTCTTATAGTTAAAAAGAAGAGGTGGAAGTGTAGGTTTAAACTTGTTGTCTAAATGTAACTCATACATGCATTAGCTCATGCATGAATTAGATGAGCTAATTATATAAAATCAAGGTGGATTGATGTGGTAGTTTGGGGTTCAGATAGTGGAACTTGATGATCAGCAGTCAGGGTGACCATCGGTAGTTAGGGTGACCATCAATAGTCAAGGGTCAAGGTCAAGTTGGGTTAAAAAGGCTAGTGGGCCAGTTTAGCTAATTAGCTAACTAACTCAAGGTTGAAATCAAATGGTTGGGGGATGGTCCCTAGGATGTCCTAAGGTTGTCTAGGGGTATTTTGACATATTAAACTATTGTCTATGGTTTTATAGTGTCTACACTATCATTGGTTTATATATTTACATATTTTATTTCAAAAATATGATTCCATTTTTTGTTATCATGAGAGTTATGCCTTTTAAGATTTGTCATAAATTCACCTAGTTTGTTATAAATTTTTCTATAATATAATAATATTTTTTATTTATGTTTATTTTTAAATAACCACAATATCTTTATTATATTTATCCAAGTGTACCATAAATGAGCAAGGGAATATCCAATTAGAAAATTTCCATGCAAATTAACTATTCATTTACTACTAAATGAGTCACCACATACATATAACAAATCATTGTGGTACTAGCATGGATTGTATTCCTTAAACACCACATGTATTCCTCACATTAATATAATAAGTATAAACTTTGCATAATAAATTGTTGCACTCATTAGGGAATAACTAAAAAATAGAATGAAATGTTGTTTACACACCCATGCTCCATAAAATAATTCATAACTACACATAGACATATACCTATCATACTCTTCATTTTAAATAATTTGCTATCAGACGTATGTAGTGTTGTAAGATGGAGCACCTAAAAATTAATACCCTAACATTTCTTAATAATGTAATTGATCAATTTACAGTATATAATAATATTATAGGTTTTATCCCCCAGAATATCACTCATTTTTGGGACAACATATGAACTATTCTGGTCCTACAAACCAGAAATTGTCTCTTCCTTTTTTGAAATTTGTTCTGAGCTTTCAAATTCCTCATTTTTCAAGCTTTCTAGAAATCTACGGACTCTACAGATATGTTTCTACAGACTCAACATGCTTGAAATTAGTAGGTTCAATAGGTTCAAAGGCTTCTATAGGTGAGTTCAATCAAAAGAACAAGTTTCCAACACTTAGTCATTTTCAAGACTATTTCAATGCCTTGGTTCAATCAAAAGAATTCAATTAGTAAGATTCTAAGCACCATTGAACCATTGAACCTTAAACCAAAAGGTTCAAGGGTTCAATGGGTTCAAGGTTCAACGTCATCAGCAAGAGTTAAGTGCTTTGGCAAAGTTTCAACAACTTCAACCACTTCAAGGTTCAATGGCTTCAAAACACTCATCAAAGAGAAGAAGGCTTGAACCATTGAACCGTTGAACCATTGAACCACTTTGGTTCAAAGGTTCAATGGGTTCAATGGTTCAACAGGTTCAAACTGCCATTTGGTTCAATGCATTTGGTTCAAAAAGATTGAAAGGACTTAGCCAAATAAAAAGAATGAACCAATTGAACTGTTGAACCTTGAACCAAAAGGTTCAATGAGTTCACAGGTTAAAAGGTTCAACTAGTGCGATGAAGATCAAAGAGCTTAGAAAGAACAAGTGACGGAAAAAGGATGAACCAATGAACTGATTGAACCTTGAACCGAAAGAGTTCAAATTTCAATGGTTCATGGGTTCAAAGGTTCAAAGGTGGCCTCAGTCAAGGAAAGAAGCAACAAACAGGTGGTTCAATGGATGGTTCAACCAAGGAGCGGGGAAGTGATTAAACTAGGAAGCAATGGAACAAAAGACACAAAATGAACTGATGAACCAATGAACCAATGTACTTTTAGTAGGTTCAACATGGTTTAAGTGGCTAGCAGCCACTAACAGCCTCGTAGACATCAAATTTAAAATAAGGGAATATCCATTGAAATTCAAATAAAGCGTAGAACTTAAAATAAGAACCAAGCAACTGACCGAAAAGATAAAATTCCTTTAGATTTGTTCAAAGGCCGACAGAGAACATTTCCTTCAAAATTTTTATTCGAAGGAAATTATTAAGTGAAAGAGCCATTAGAATTCTTTTGAAAGTATTTTCTGTGGGAAAATAACTAAGGCAAAGCTTGAAGGAATTCCTTTAGACTTTTGTCTGAAGGAAAAGCTTGACTGAAGAGAAAAGCCTGAGGAAAAATGCCTGATGGAAAAAGACAAAGTGCAGTAGAAGCCACCACGTGTCCATTATAAATCAAAGCAGAAGCTGCCATGTGTTATGACTTAATGGAACATGACAAGTGTTTGCATCTGTGTTCCCCTTTTGAAGTTGCTCAGGTAAGATGTGTCCTGGATCCCATTTTCCATAAGTTTCTAATGAGTTTCATAATAGCAGAACTTGCCACTTGTCAAAGACGTAGAAAGGACCCCCTAAAGACTTAGACAAGAAGGGCTATAAAGGACAAAGAAGTGACATGGAAAATTCCAAAGGCAAGTTCAATTAAATCAATGGTTTAACCAGAGAGTAAAGAAGCACTTAAGTAGTGAAGAGAGGAGTGAGACCAAAGGACCAAAAATATCTTCAAAAGAGTTATTTCTAGTAGGTGAAATAGTGGATAAAGTAGACTTCTGAGTGCACCCAATCAAGGATGCAAGCCTGTTTTTCTTCCATGAAGTAATGGCAAATTGGATAGGTTCACAGACATCAAGAAAAGGACCAGATAGTCCATACTAAGAAGAGACATATTAGAGGAATGGACACGCCAGAGTTATGGCAATGCATTGTTCCCAGCATGGCCCCTCCAGATAGAATAGAAGGTGCATTAAAGGCATTTAATTTGGCATGGACCTTTTTTCATGAAAACAAGTGCCCAAGTCTTTCTTGGGGTGCTATATATTGTAAACTCTTTTATTATTACAATGGAGATCTTCCCCTTACCAGAAGTGAAACTCTGCCTGAATTGAAAGGCATTACTGAGACTTAGAGCTCAAATTATAATTCATATTTCTTTTATTGAATGAGAAAGCAAGTTACTTGAAAACTTTGTGCTGTTATAGCTTGTGCTACTTTAGGGATTTGTTTTTATGTCTATTTCCTAGAAGCATTCTAATTTATTTGATTTATCAAGCAGAACTAGCGGAGGTGATAAGGAAGGTGTCCTGAAGTCAGCTACTTTCAGACTTTGTGTTGACATAGTTGTCTTCAGTGTGTGTTTATTTTCTATTTCTATGTAAAGGACCTTGGGATGACTTTGTGCCCCCATTATTCTTTGTATCTCACTCTTGGGTAGTTGAGGTGGAAAATTTGTGTTTTGTTTCATATTGCTGGTTACTACGCCCTTTTGTCACCAGTTACCAGAAAGATTCATGTTGCCTACAAGAACAAGCATTTTTGAAAGAAGAGAAGTGTCTTGTATTGCTTCACCAGGACTTCTACTCTCTAAGAAGGGATCTGGCTCTTGGCTGAAAGTTACTTCTGAAAGAAGAGAAGTACCTTCACCAATCACCCAAGATTTCTCCTTTGAGCTGTGAGCATCATCTCTGAAAGAAGGGAGATGTATGATGTATTCCACCCCTGTGTCTTACTTTTTGCTTATATATATAGTATATAGCCTCTGCATATTTAATAGGGAACCTCCCCTTGATGAGAGGAGAGATTTGTCCCCTTTGTATGTGGTAAACTTATAACATTGGATGACCAATCTCCTTATGTTATGGTGATAGGAACTATTTTAGTCACCAGTTAGCTGGTCAACAAAATATTCACCCTACAATTTTTGGTGACTCTGCTGGGGACACAGTAATTTTGTGCAATGTGGAACCTCAAGTTTCAGATTGAAACATCACCTGTGTCTTACCCATTATCATTTAACCCTTATCCATTATAGACTCTGGTGACTTTGTTCCATGTCTTACCCATTATCCATTTATAGCCTTATCATCTTCCTCCATCTCTGTCATATTATCTAGTCTACAAAACTAGAGCTGTTGGGAAAGAGTGCATAGTTTGAAGCCTCAAGCCTCAAGCTAAAGTAGGGCCAATTCTTTTCCATTTTTGTTTTGTAATTTGGCCACTCCACCCAAATTTGTTATCCTTGTTTTACATAATTAAATCATGGCAGTTTGAGGCCCCTGGGGTAACTCTTTTGGCCCACTCAACTTGACTCCACCTCTACATGAACTTCCACATAGCTCAAGAAAGAACTTCCCCAAATTCTTTGGAAATGGGATAGTTCACCCTGATGAACACATTATAGCCTTCAGCATAGCCTATGGTGTGATAGGGGTGGAATTTGAAGATATGGTAGTCAGTATTTTGGTGGAGACCCTACAAGGTGCTGTTGTAGACTAGTTTTACCATCTATAAACTAGATCAGTGACTAACTGGGATACACTCAAAGCCAAGTTTGAAGCCAGGTTCAAGCTTGCAAAGGATGTGCATGCTTTGCTAGCCTAGCTTACTCAGATGAAGAAGGAACCTCATGAGCCTATGAGATATTTTATTGCCATGTTCAACAAGCTAAGGCACAAGATTCCCATGATCGCCTAGCCAACACCTCAGAATCTAATGTGTTTCTTCATCAACTCATAGCTACTTGAAGTGAGTTTTCCATTGAGATGGGCTAGACACATAGACCTTGAGGCTGCTCAAGACTTGGCTACTGAGCTAGAAGATGACCTTATCTTGGCAAGAAAGATAAGGAGAGACCTGAAGAAAGGTAAATCCTCTTCATCTTCTGAGTATCCATCTACATGCACCATGAATTAGATGGTGCAAAAGTTGGAAAATGAACTACTATCCTTAAAAAGGCAAATGGCCCAAAGTATGTTTGCTCCTCCTAATCAGGATATGCCAAGGAGGGCATTTTAGAATCAGCCATATCAAGGAAATGCCACCAGGAATTAAGGGTAGCCAAATCATCTTCCTCCCCCACAGAGGAACCTTGCCCTCAAAGTACCTCCAACCAACTCAGCAGTTAGATATCTGGAAATAGAACATGTTTCCTATTTCCAACCTGAGTTTAAGCAAGAAAATGGCACTGATCTCTTCAGGGAGGATCTAGAATAATCAACTGGCAACTCCCACATTGGTTTCCTAAATTACCAGGATGAACCCAAAAGTGAAGGTGAAGCAGTTAAAGAATCATACGTAGTATTCACCCAATTTGAGAATCAGTCAGCCTAGCAGGATGATAAAGAAGAATAGAGGAATGAACTCAACCTAAAATTCTAATTTCTAAGTGTGGAACCACTCTGCCTTTCCAATCAAAGGACCCGGTGATTGCCAAAGAAGTAAGTGCATCGAACATCTCTATACCTTCTACTTTAAATTCACAGATCAGTCCTTCCCCTCCCAAAAACTAAAAGGATGAACTCCCATCCTCTCCTCCAAGTCTATCTCAGTCATTTTCCATGATTGATCATGTCAAGAAATCCAAAATTCAAATGACTAAGTTTGAATCCCTGCAAGCCAATCCTGAGTAGTTAAACATTGGTGAAGAGCTAGGTGTGGACTTGTCTGAGACAAAGATTGTGGTCACCCAAATGTCAGCCCCTGCTACTCAAATTCTATTTGAGCCTTTAGGCAGGGTTAATTACTCCTTAACCACAGAGGATGCTCATGTCTCAACTAATCAAAGTCCCATGGCTGGCAATCTAGGATTTGATCCAAATCAGGCATCAGAAGAAATGGTAGGGTGCAGTACAAATCAAGAAGAATCTTTCATCTTCGATGAAGATAAATCTAATAGAAGATCAGCTTTTGATGATACTTGGATCCTAGAATTTGATGGTAGTAATTCTTCCACTCATGCTAGATGCAGATCTCTATTGCTCAGATTGAAGATTGCTCAGGATGAAGACATCAAACTCCTTCACACCAAAGGAGATGCTAAGCTGATGATTTGTCAAGGGTCTAATGCTGACAATTAAAGCATGTGCTAGACTGGACTAGCAAAAAAACAAGCTATGGTGGTGGACCATACATCTATATTATGAAGTTAGCAAAAGGAACTCTTCGTAGAGAGAGCAAGGAGTTATGGTTTTTAGTTTGAAGACCACATCCTACCATGGAGCAAGAAGAAGAAAAGGCCAAGAGGAAGATGTAAAAAATTGGTTTCCTCATGGAGAGTTCCATTCACTTGTCACCAATTCTAGGGACAAAATGGTTTCTTGTTGGTTTATCAGGTTAGAACACCATTTTCATTGTCTCACAATGGGTAGCATCTAAATCACTTCAATTATTGAAGTGTCAGATAAGTTCACCTGTACATATGTACACATGTATAGTCTTTGGTTCTATTTTGTGCTTTTCATTTTCATTTTCATTTTTTGGAGCCTTTATTTTTGGGTAGCATGACTTCATAACCTAATGGCACACTTCAAGGCACTGGAGATTCTAGTTTTTACTCCCCTCAGTTGTTCTAAGTTTTCAACTGAGGGAATTTCCCCAATCGGAGCCAGCTATTGTCCCCC
This sequence comes from Torreya grandis, assembly GCA_037957365.1. Classification (NCBI taxonomy): domain Eukaryota; kingdom Viridiplantae; phylum Streptophyta; class Pinopsida; order Cupressales; family Taxaceae; genus Torreya; species Torreya grandis. Next base: position 1,576,369 of record JARHVA010002507.1, read on the forward strand.
AAAAATATCACTCATTTTTGGGACAACATATGAACTATTCTGGTCCTACAAACCAAAAATTGTCTCTTCCTTTTTCAAAATTTGTTTTGAGCTTTCAAATTCCTCATTTTTCAAGCTTTCCAAAAATCTACAGACTCTGTAGATATGTTTTTATAGACTTAACATTCTTGAAATTAGCAGGTTCAAAGTCTTCTATAGGTGAGTTCAATCAAAAGAACAAGTTTCCAACACTTAGTCATTTTTAGGACTATTTCAATGCCTTGGTTCAATCAAAAGAATTCAATCAGAAAGCTTATAAGCACCAATGAACCATTGAACTATTGAACCTTAAACCAAAAGGTTTAAGGGTTCAATGGGTTCAAGGTTCAACATCATCAGCAAGAGTTAAGAACTTCGACAAAGGTTCAACAAGTTTAACTGCTTCAAGGACCAATGGCTTCAAAACACTCATCAAAGAGAAGAAGGCTTGAACCATTGAACCATTGAACCACTTTGGTTCAAATTTTCAACGGGTTTAATGCTTCAACAGATTCAAATGGCCATTTGGTTCAATGCATCTGGTTCAAAAATATCGAAAGGACTTAGCCAAATAAAAAGAATGAACCAATTGAACTGTTGAACCTTGAACCAAAAGGTTCAATGAGTTCATAGGTTAAAAGGTTCAACTAGTGCGATGAAGATCAAAGAGCTTAGAAAGAACAAGTGATGGACAAAGGATGAACCAATGAACCGATTGAACCTTGAATCGAAAGAGTTCAAAGTTCAATGGTTCATGGGTTCAAAGGTTCAAAGGCGGCCTCAGTTAAGGAAAGAAGTAGCAAACAGGTGGTTCAACAGATGGTTCAACCAAGGAGTGGGAAAGCGATTGAACCAAGAAGTGATGGAACAAAAGAGACAAAATGAACTGATGAACCAATGACTCAATGTACTTTCAGCAAGTTCAAAGGTTTAAGGTTCAACATGGTTTAAGCAGCTAGTAGCCATTGATAGCCCCATAGACATCAAATTTAAAATAAGGTAATATCCATTGAAATTCAAATAAAGTACAGAACTTAAAGGAAGAACCAAGCGACTAACTGAAAAGATAGAATTCTTTCAGATTTGTTCAAAGGCCAATAGAGAACATTTCCTTCAGACTTTTTGTCTAAAGGAAATTATTAAGTGAAAGAGCCGTTAGAATTTTTTTGAAAGTATTTTCCATGAGAAAATGACTAAGGCAAAGCCTGAAGGAATTATTTCAGAATTTTGTTTGAAGGAAAATTCTGACTGAAGAGAAAAGCCCACAGAAAAATGCCCGATGTAAAAAGACAAAGTGTAGTAGAAGCTACCATGTGTCCATTATAAAGCAGAGCAAAATTTGCCACGTGTTATGACTCAATGGAATGTGACAAGTGTTTGCATTCGTGTTCCCCTTTTGAAGTTTCTCAGGTAAGACGTGTCGTGGATCCCATTTTCCATAAGTTTCTAATGAGTTTCATAACAGTGAAACTTGCCACTTGTCAAAGATGCAAAAAGGATCCCCTAAAGACTTAGACAAGAAGGGATATAAAGGACAAAGAAGTAACATGGATGATTCCAAAGGAAAGTTTAATTAAAGTGATGGTTCAACCAGAGAGCAAAGAAGTGCTTAAGCAGTGAAGAGAGGAGTGAGACCAAAGGACCAAAAATATCTTCAAAAGAGATATTTCTAGTAGGTGAAACAGTGGATCAAGTAGACTTCTGAGCACACCCAATCAAGGATGCAAGCCTATTTTTCTTCCATGAAGTAATGGTAAATTAGACAGCTACATAGACATCAAGAAAAGGACCAGACAGTCCATACTAAGAAGAGACATATTAGAGGAATGGACATGCCAGAGTTATGGCAATGCACTATTCCCAGCATGGCCCTTCCAAATAGAATTGAAGGTGCATTGAAGGCATTCAATTTGACATGGACCTTTTTCATGAAAACAAGCACCCAAGTCTTTCTTGGGGTGTTATATATTGTAAACTCTTTTATTGTTACAAGGGAGATCTTCCCCTTACCAGAAGTGAAACTCTGCCTAAATTGAAAGGCATTACTGAGACTTGGAGCTCAAATTGTAATTCATATTTCTTTGATTAAATGAGAAAGCAAGTTACTTGTATACTTTGTACTATTATAGCTTGTGATACTTTAGGGAATTATTCTTATGTCTATTTCCTAGAAGCATTCTGATTTATTTGATTTAACAAGCAGAACTAGTAGAGGTGATAATGAAGGTGTCCTAAAGTCAGCTACTTTCAGACTTTGTGCTAACATAGTTGTCTTTATTGTGTATTTATTTTATATTTCTATGTAAAGGACCTTGGGATGACTTTGTGCCCCCATTATTCTTTGTATCTCACTCTTGGGCATTTGAGGTGGAAACTTTGTATTCTATTTCATAATGTTGGTTACTGCACCCTTTTGTCACCTGTTACCAAAAAGATTCATGTTGCCTGCAAGAACAAGCATTTTTGAAAGAAGAGAAGTGCCTTCTATTGCTTCACCAGGATTTCTACTCTCCAAGAAGGGATCTGGCTCTTGGCTAAAAGTTACTTCTGAAAGAAGAGAAGTACCTTCACCAATCACACAAGATTTCTCCTTTGAGCTATGAGCATCATCTCTGAAAGAAGAGAGATGGATGATGTATTCCACCCCTGTGTCTTACTTTCTACTTTTATATATAGTATATAGCCTCCACATATTTAATAGGGAACCTCCCCTTGATGAGAGGAGAAATTTGTCCCCTTTGGATGTGGTAAACATGCAACATTAGATGACTAATCTCCCTATGTTGTGGTGATAGGAACTATTTTGGTCACCAGTTACCTGGCCGATAAAATATTCACCAGATAGGTATTTTATATAAAGTGTGTAAATATTTAAAAAAACTAATTATATATGTCCCATCAAATTGGTTGTTTGCTTCCCACAAGGTCACAATTAATATCTTTCTGAAATACTAGTTATTAGAGGCTATGAAATTTAATGGCTAAGCTTTTATGGCATTTCTATAATATATTTTTATTCCATCTGATAGATGACCAACCAAAATCTAGTTTTTTTTAGATTAGCCCAAGTGACTTAAATATATATCATGTAAACTATATCACTATCCAATTGGCTTATTATAATTCATATCTATAATTTCATTAACCCTAGAGAGATATACAGTCATATCTGAGAAAAATAAAAGGGAATCTAGTTGAGCTATTAAGTTATTTTTCTATGCTTTACTAATGAAAAATGGTAGTTCACTACCTTTCACGGTGGTTAGAGTTATTCATCCTACATTTGCATTACTCAGATCATCCATACATGCATTGGTTTAATTATACTAAAAAATCTAATCCTCCAAAATTGGTCAATTCAATATATATATATATATATATATATATATATATAAAAGCTACATTTTACTTCTTTTTTTTAAAGCTAGTTTTTTCATAGCTTTATTCCTAATTTCTCATGATTTTCTTTAAAACTTGAGTTTTTCTCTCTCTTTTTATTTTTATCTCTTTTTTTTTTTAATTTATAGATGAAATTAATTAATTTTAACACTAATATTAAAAATTATTATATTTACTAATTGAATTAGTATTTTCAAATGTGAATCACACACTAACTACATTTAATAGACATACTTACAAGTCATGCCAGCTAATTTTCATGGAACCATTAACTATGCTAGCAAGCATGTTTTAAACAACTATCTAAATGCAAGTAGCATCCAATACACACTATGCTAACCATTTGTGATGCAACTAACATGAATTATTTATGTGAAGTGTGTAGGTTTTTAGCTAGGTCTCTCTATCATCCTCTGACATCTCCATCTAAGTCACCCTCTTCGATGATGCTCTCCCTTTGTCATGCTTTAAAGGATGAGTTTTACTTCATCCTCCTCACAACAAGTAGGTAGTTATATCATATCAATCTAATAACCATACAACATAAAATATAACTAAAATAACACATCAACATGTTCATAATATAAACACATATGCTACAATTAACTCACAATAAAGTAAACATGTACCTAAGAAATCTCCTACTATCCTACAATAGCATATATCTCAAGTTTAGTCAAAAATATAAACAAATCAGATGTTTCAACTATAAATATCCAAGGATAGTCAAATGGTTTACTTAGTGAGGAATTTGGATGTAACATCCTTCCCCCCTAAATCTAGTCGTCATCCCTGATAACTCTTATTCAAACATAAGTATTGATCTTATAAGACCCTACTCTGTGACATCTTCCAATTATGTAAACATGGTTTACAAGTATTACTTACTCTGATTGGTTATATCATGACCATCTTGAGGTCCATAACTATTAAAACAAGCCCATATATTATAGGTATTACCACTTCTATTTTTTTAAGGGTCCCACATATCTCAGTGAAAGCTTCACTGACTTCCTAAGAGAATATAAGATCATCATACAAGCCAAAAAAAATGACCAGGGAGTGTTCCACAAAATATTCTAGCCCCTCTTCACATCTCTCTAGCCTAAAGAATGTTTTTCTCATTCTAGAGAAAAGTAATTAGGGAACCTAGCAAGAATGATGTGCATAATTTAATACTATCACTACCCCACATAGCTCCTAATAAGTATAACATGTCAATATGTCACTACTCTATAGAGACCTTGATAAGTATGATGATGAATAGGAGTTGGAAATACTAAATTTATAATGTATATAAAGTTAAGGAATAAATGTTCCACTATATACATGTGTATGTCCATATGACTAAATTTGACAACTTTGTCTATCAATATTGGATTCAACAAGTACATCTATCAAATCCAAACTTAGTAACTACTAATTTAATGTGAGGCTAAGTAAGATCCACTTCTATCAGTTAGTACTCATGTTCATAGTTCACCACTCTTCCCTTAGGTCTCCATAACCTAATGATCTCCAAAAAGTACATAATGTTAAATGAATCAAAATTCTATACTAACATATCATAGAAAGCAATAATATCTACTAAATAATTCTAGATGTATCAACATACATACAAGATAAATCATACAATCAGTCTGTAGTTGTAATAAGTTACCACTAGCTCAACATAACTAGTATCATATTTCATAGCCTAACCTACAGTGTTATATTCATAGTTAAGGGGAAATAATATTAAACTTATAATAACATACATAGGCCAAGGATCACACTATCCTTTCAAATTTATAAGAGAATAAGTGAGACAATATCTCCTTGCTTGCTCGACTAGAATACAATAAATTAAAAGTTTATCTCAACCCTTATATTGATAAGGTGTTATACACATCCTATACTTTACTCACTTTTTATGAGAGTTATAAAAAGAACTCTTCAAAATAACATGTTTTAATCTAAAAAGAGAATAATATAAATCTAATCAAGGGTGAATAATAACATAATAATTATAATAAACTTATTATTCTTAATCTAGAATTTTATATAATTCTAGGTTTGCCACTCCATATGGTCTAAAATCACAAGTTATATAAAGTATTGACCCTAAATAGGCACACATGAAAAGTAGAGAACTGTCATCTCAAAAACTCCTACATACCCTCACAAGGTAAAAAGACAACACCGCAACTCAATGGTTCTAAATCACTTCCTACTTACCAAATTTGTAAGTATAGTATCACAATCTATTTCCACAACCAAGAGAGAAATATACTAACCATAAATATATATCCATCCAATCCTAAAACTTCTCTCTCAACAATAATTATAAGACATTTATCCCATGAAATCTAAGTAAATATGTGTTGAGGTCAACATACCCCCATTTTTTGAAAATTGGGACCCTTGAGACACTTTAAACTTTAACACTAAAATCATGGCTTGTTTTGAACATTATTAGAATTTGAAGATCATCCACTTTGATAAATTTGGCTTAATATTTTATGGTTTACTTTGGGCTTGCCTAATGTGTTTAATAATTGGTCTTGATGTCTTAAATATACAAGTTTCATGGAGCTCTTGCTTATTAATAATGATTAGAGTTTACAGATTAACTCTATTTGGGCTTCATTTTTTGAAATATCTCCTTCAAAAAAACCTAACTCAAGCCCTTCGTTCAAATTTACATTTGGTGAGAACATTTCAAATTAATGTGGACTTAAGATTAATTTTTATGTTAAATCTTAGTTATATTTCTTAACACGACTAAACCTTAACCTAAAAGTCCTAATTGGTCCCTTTGATTTTCCCCCTTTATTTCCTATATTTCTAAACAAGTCTAATATTCATGTTGGTAGGGTCACTTTTAATTTTTATATCATGGTCCCTTTTTTACCTAATTATCCTAAAGTCTTAATATTAAGGCCTCATCATATTTATTAACATGAATGAGACCTTAGTCTTAACATTTTACCCTAAGATTTTAATTTCATCCTAGGTCCTGACTTAAATACCTTGATTATTTGAAGATATGATGGTTTGTGCCTCATTAAAAGTGAATATTCTGATGGAGTAAAGAAATATAAACAAATTTAATCATTTGGTCCTTCACACCAATCACATGAGAGTATCCAGATCATGATCAATAGTTTGTGCCTTGTTAGGACTAAGGATCCAATGGAGTGAAGACAATGTTAAAATGTTAAAAGCTAAAGGAGTCTCATGAGGATGAAAAGAGGCATCATCTCAAGGACTCAAACAAAGATCAATGACCCATGGGTCCTCCCTAGGGTTAGTAGAGTCAAATCCTATGATCCCCATGAAGCCACCACGTAGCACTCTCTTAGTCATCAGGATTGAATAAACCAATAGCTTGAATTCACTTGGATTATAATCAGATGGATCTTTATTTATCATAGCTCTTGATTGGATAGAGAAAAATTAATCTGAGATCCATAGAATACAATAATTTGATGATCTTAAAATTGATGTTCTTATGAACATCATTTGATAGCTGCAAGGCCATCATTGACATTTGTGAGACCATCAACTTTAAGCCCACCAAACCTAAATAGCTTCATGAGATTAAATTTTACATTCTCATAAATTTCATTTGACATCCACGAGATCAAAAAATTCAAGTTCTTCAAAAATTTTACTTAGGTAAATGGATGTGTTTCTATCATTCGAAGGGGCCACTTTGATATCATGTTTCAAAACATAGCATAAAATACTTTTACCTAAGTCTATGGAATGTTTTTTAACATAAAATAACTTAACTTGAAATATTTTAGCCTAAGTCCTTTTTTATATCCATACACTGATTAAAGTTTTTAAATCTTATAGGATCAATAACTCATGTTTCATCAGGCCCAAATGATCTAATCACACAAAACCATCAATGACTATTCAATGGAGCTTAGAGAGCCCATGTACTCGACATGTGGTAGATGATCATTTGATATACAACTGATATAGGAAGTAGAGCTCAAAAATCTCATGGATTTTCCAAGTAGCATAACTATAGGGCTCAATACAAACATGGCCAATGACATGTGAAGGCCCGAATCATGATCAATGGCCTATGTTGATCCTTAGATCTTGATTGAACAACATAAATCAAAAGGAAATTTTAAAATAACAATGATTATTGATTTGAAGGCATTTATGAAAAATGCCATGAAAGTGCTAGATAAATGCTAAATAATCACCATGGAAGCACAAAGCAACAAAATGAAGATCTTGTGTGCTAAAAAATGTAGATGTATAGAGGAAAGAGTCAAGGCCAGTCTAGAGTAGATAATGACAAGATCATGGACATGATCTTCAATATAGGAAAAGGGATAACAGAGGCCAAAAGCATCAAAGAATCCATGGCTAGAAATTATAGAGACTTGAAACATCTAGCTGAATGTTTCTTAAGGCTAGCTATGGATTTGGGACTTGTTAATGGGAATCATCAAAAGGATATGAATATCCTTCAACATCAACAAGCAAGTTTCCAGGCACAGGGCCCACAAGCTAGTTAGTTAATACTCCTCTTTTGTGAAGCATTGTAATATTTTGATAGAGGAATATTATTTTGTAAAGGTATATTCTAGTTTATTAGCATATTTTCCTCTAGATCAGTTTAGTTTGGGAAAGCAAATGTATTATAGAGTTGTAAAGAAGTAAATTTGTCCTTATCTTTTATACATTTTATATCTTGTAACTGACAGTATATTGTTTGGTCCTTCTATAAAAGGTAGTAATACCATTTTGTAAAGGGGGGGATTTTTTAGAGCCAAAATTACTTTATAAACTGGAAGCAAGCAATACAATCAAGGAATTTTGTAAAGATTATCCAAGTATTTGTCTATGTGTTTCCTATCATGGCTTCTCTCTCATTTTCTTGTTCTAATTTTTAGATTTGAATGGTTCTTATGGATTCTTAGTGTGTACCTTTGATTGTAGAGTTTTTAACTTGTGCCAATGCTAGGTTGACTAAAATTTCTTAGGTTCATTTCATTTTCTTACTCTTCTTACATTTGGGCCAATGTTGTTTGCTTGTAGAAGTAAATATTTAAAGTGTGCTAGGTTCTTATTTGAATCTTTCCATACCTTCCTTATAAGTTTGCTTAATGTGTGATGTGATGTGGGCTAAGATATTTCACTTCACATGTTGGTTTTAAGTGCATGCTTGGATGAAATTTGAACTTTTCATGATGTTTGGAAAGAAGATCAACAATATTTCTTTCTACCCTACCCTTCCTTTTGCTTCTTTTTTAATTTCATCACCTTAGTTTAGCTTGTCATTATAATTATCCATCCTAAATTAATTCTTAATTTAATTCTTGATCATAATTCATTATTCTTTGCATAATTACTACATACTTTGCATAGATCTATTGTTTGGCCATGGTGGCTCCCAACCACCAACTAATATAAATATTGTGAAATAGTCACTTATTCTGCATGTATTCTACCAACACGTAACAATATTACCATAACCTTCAAATCATGCATTGGATTCTTAAGAATTCAAAAATGATAAGTGTTCGCTAAACACTCTGGGAACCTATGGTACATATTTAAGCATTAACAAGAGGAGCTTCACTGGTGTTATAAGGAGGGCCCTCAACAAATCTTCGTGAATTTGTAGGATCTTAGCTAGTTTTTATGTATTTTGATCAAAAATCACTCTATTATTTATATATTCATGTTTATTTTAGCATAATTATGTAAAGGTTGGTGATCTTTATAGTTTTAGACTGGTCTTTGGGATTAGACAAAGATTGACATTCTTTGAATACATATGTTTAGTTATGGTAAAGATAGATTTAGATCTATGAATCCAATTAGTTGATGTTAGTAATAGCTATTTTGATCAAAGATTCATAAATTCTTTGCAAATTTTAGTTTATTTGGACTTGAATGTGGAAAGATTATTCATAGTGTCATATTTGGACACTTTTTTGAGCTAACTTAGTTAAAGAGTGTTATCCTTTATTATTCTTTATATGAATCATTTCAAAATTTGCTTAATGTGCAAATCTAATCATTATTCTTTGTAAATATTGAGTTGACACATCGTATTTCAAATAGGTTTCAAGGTCACAAGATGGAATCACCCAAGGCAAGGCTTAGGTGAGAGAAATTCCTAAAGTCTCAAACACTTCACTAGTTCAAGATACTCATGTGTTTAAGGTATGGCTTGGCTAGGTGGTTCTTCAATCAATGTGTCATGTATAGTACATGATCTTCCTCAGAATATTGAAAGATATTTGCCTTCATATTCTCCTAATAATGTTGTCACTATTATAAAGCATGTTAGAAGTTTCAAAGCTACTCTTAGATTGTTGAATGTGACTCATGAAGATGTAGCATGTAGGTTATTTCCATTTACTTTTAAAAATGCTACCTATGAATGGTTTCTTAACAGTCTAAAGGATTGTATTACTAGCTGGAATGACTTCAACAATATCTTCATTAATAAATTTTGAAAACTTATTTGTCCTTATGTCATGTATCATCAACTCACCATAATTAAAAGGTTGTTAATGAAACCATCAGAACCTTTAAGACTCAATTCCAAAAAATGTTTAGCACAAATACAGCACCTTATAAACCCAATGAGGACTTAGCTTTAGATATTTATAAGGATGCTATAAATCCCTTGACTTTTATGTTCCTAAAAATATCTCTTCTAGTCATAAACACATTGACTTAGGCCTAATCTGAAGCCATGATCATTAATGACCAAATGTAACCCCAAGGTCAGGTCACGTATTCCATGCCTAATGTTAATTTGAATTGGCCCATTTAGAATGTCATTCTTAGTGTGTCTATTTTAACACCAATTTAGAACCATTTTCCCTTATGTCATACATATCTTGGCTAAGACCTAGAGTTCTTGAATATCACTGCTAGTGGATTTCATCCACAAAATCATGGAACTCTAGTGACCACAACTAGTAATAATGCTCCAATTCATGAGCCTGAGACACCAAAAATTTCAAATGACTTAATATTAGAAATGATCCAAAAATTGAGCACTAACTTTCATCATTTATAAAAACAAGTAGGAAACATAAGGGAAGGCTATGACATAAACTATGCTTCCCAAAGGTTTGATAGGCCTCCAAACAAGTTTCATGATAGTAGAAATAAGGTATCATATGAGGACATACACATGAGTTTCTATGATATTGTTATGGCTGATTATTGTAATATTTTTGAAACCTCTAAAATTGTGCCTAATCAAGACTTTTTAGCAGGGACATTTGGCTTTGCAAGAACATCTCAAGGTTTCATGCAGGCCTTTGATTTCTCATTTGAAGATGAAGATGAAGATGATCCAATTGAATAAATTGTATATGAGGGAACTTATATTCTTAAATATGTAAAAGAGATTAAAATTGAAAATCAACAAGATGTTATCATTAGTACATATGCAAATGTAGAAGAAGATTTGCTAGAAATCGATATGGATCAAGTACATGATGATCCTTTTTCAAAAGGTATCTAGGGAGGCAACCCACATAGGTTTATTTATGAAATGGATAATACCTCTGAATAAGATGATCACTAGTAGAGGTCATACTATGATTTCATAAATGGGATCAAGGAGATGGAGATGTTAAATGAGGGGATATATAAACACATGGATGTTTTATATGAGGATTTTACCAATGATTTGAAGTTCCCAAATGATGATATTATTTTAGAGGCCCACAACCAAGACAATCTAGGGCCTAATTAGATGGAAGAGATGCCCCTCTTCATTAAAAACAAAGATGGAGTGAGTAAATTAGATCAAGAATTATCATATGACTTCATCAAGAAGTTAGGAATATGGGACCAACATGTCTCTAATGATGGGATTTGAGATGAGCATCATATAATTGATTAGGATGAAGAATCTATTTCAAACAACTTGGAAGATTTTTTTACAAAGATTGGTAGTCCACTTCCACATCAAAAATAACCTAATTAAGACACCAATTTTAGGATGCAAGATGAACTACCATTATTGAGTGAAGATGATATAATCCAATACCTATCTATGGAGGAAGTAGGACTAGCACTCCTATTGCAAAGTAAAAGGATTTGAGAGGAAGAGGATTGGATTTTAGAATCATATCTTGACCCATGTACTTGAGGATGCATATGGGAGCCCAAGTAAAACCATCCAAAAGACATAGATGTCCAGATTCCCCTATTTGTAGGAAGATGCCATCATAAAACACTCAAGTTTTAAGGTTCTATAGTAGACTAAATAATTTTCCATTTTATCTTGGAGGTAAGTATGTTATGAAGTTAGTATAGGGCTTAGATTAGGTTTTTTTCATGTTCTTTCTTTCCCTATTTTTTCCTTCCTATCTTTTATTTGTACATAAGCATGTATATATTTGTTTGCTTCCTTTTTCACTTCCTACTTTTCTATTTTATGTTGTGTGTTTATTTCTTGTTTCTTGGTTCCTTACTTCTAGTAATTCCTTTTGACAACTTTTTGCTCAAAGATCATTTAGTTTTCTTGAAATTATTGAAGTTCAAAAATATAGGTATGCACCTCATGCACATGTTGACCATGGATTTGAAATATGATCTTGATGTTCTAATTTAAAATAACTGGCAAGGATTGATGAATATGTTAATTGTATTATGAGAACTTGAACATTTTTTTCATCTAAACTTGGTTTTAAGAGGAATTACACATGTAGAATGAAAGCTTGAGTTACTCGGGCATAGTCATGTTTGTAATTAACAAATATCCTTGCCTGGGATAAAGGTCACAACCATAGGTGATTACCTGAAGATCAAACTCTTGACTAAATCCATCAACCTAGCTACCCTGGTTCCCAACCTTACTAAAATCATAAAAGATCTAAAAAATACAAAAAGAATAATTTAATGCAAAATCAAAATCTTTTCAAGCATAGGTGATTATGTTAATCTCCACCAGGGTTATGGATGCCTAGATAGCAGTGGATCAAGGCCATGAGTCAAACCAAAGGCATATTTATTGGGGATATATATTCTTAGCTAGAAATAGAGTGATGCACAAGCCTTCCTTAATATAAGTCATGGTTCTTATTGAATATTTAAACATGATAAAAGTTAGTGTTAATGATTAAAGTCATGAACCTAGAAGTTGTCCCCTGAATCCCATGGAAAATAATAAGTGGAATCAAAGCACATACATAACTTGGCTACATCTTAATGTTTGACCCTAATTTTTCATGTGAGAAGATTACTTCAACCGTGTTCTAATCTTGGTGATGGCATAGATCAAGTAAAATGGATGATCCAATCACTTTTTCAAACTAGAGCCTCTGAGTTCTAACATATTTATATGTTCCCCTAGAAGTTGTCATTTTTTGAGGTCAACATACCCTCATTTTTTGAAAATTGGGACCCTTGAGACACTTTGAACTTAAACACTAAAAGTATGGATTATTTTGAACATTATTAGAATTTTAAGATTGTCCACTTTGATAATGTTAGCCTACTAGTTTATGGTTTTGCTTTGGGATTACCTAATGTTGTTAACAATTGGTCTTCATGTCTTAAAGATACATGTTTCATGGAGCTCTTATTAATAGATCATTCTTAGAGTTTACAAATTAACTCTATTCAAGCTTCATTTTATTAAATTTCTCCTTTAGAACACCCTATCTCAAACCCTTGGTTCAAATTTATATTTGGTAGGAACATTTCAAATTACTTTGGCATTAAGCTTAATTTTCATGTTAAGGCTTATTCATACTTCTTAACAAGACTAAACCTTAACCTGAAGGTCCTACTTGGTGTTAGGAACCCGAGGAAGCACACAATTGATTACCATATACAAGCAACTTAAGATGCAGAATTAACCAAAAATACCAAGTAACTAAAAACTAGAAACAACATAGAATTTGAGAGACAATACACAACTTGTATTAATACTCATACAAAAAAGAATACAATAAAGAAGATGCCACTTCTTCTTCACCACCTCTTAGAGGCTTCCCACACCTCAAGTGAACAGTACTTCTTTCCTCAAAGCTCTCTCTTACGGTCCCAACACACAACTCAAACACAGAGTTGGTGTTCACCTCTCCAACCAGTCAGTAACCACTACTGCCAGTACTCCCGTGCTCCACGCACTCCAAGTACACAATCTTACTTCAAGTAGATCTCCCCTAAACCTGCAACAACCTACACCTTAATGATCTTACTTACCCATGTAGATCTCCAAAAGTAGCCATGCAACACCTGCTAACCAAGATCCTACATACATGAAGAACCCCTCTAATTCTCCAAAAAATAGCACCCACACTTGGCACTATGGCACTAGGAGGAACACACCATGCTCTCTTCACACACAGAAGGAGCTTATATTTTACTCTCTTACTCTCTAGCATACTTTTACAATACAGCCCATGAGTCTATTATATAGATCTCATCCAAACAATAATTAGACACCTAATTACAATAATTAGATCTGCAGCTTCTAGTCTAAATTTGGCTCTTGACATGCAAACACTTGGTTCATTAACTAACTACCCATAATACTCGCAGTCTAAACCACACAGGCGACCGATGTCGGTCCTTATCTGCCTGGAGGTGATCGACACTAGCCGATCCATGACCGACGTCGGTTGCCCTCCCTGTCTAATATTGTCAATGTTAGTTGGCCTGACCGACGTCGGTGTCTGTGACACTCAGCAACCTCCTCCTACCTCCTCCAAGTCTGCATCAGTGAAGCTTTTAGCTCCACAACCTAACACTTGGTCCCTTTTATTTTCCCCCTTTGTTTCCTATATTTTTAATTGAGACTAATGTTCATGTTGGTAGGGTCACTTTTAATTTATCTAGAGTGGTCCCTTTTTTACATATTTATCCTAAATTCTTAATCCTAAGGCTCCATTATATTTATTAATACAAATGACACCTTAGTCTTAATTTTTTAGCCTAAGTTTTTAATTTCATCCTGGATCCTAACTTAAATACCTTGCTTCTTTATAGATCCAATGGTCCACGCCTCATCGTGAGTGAATACTTTGATGGAGAAAATAAAGCTTGATAAACTTGAGTATTTGGTGCTTTAGACCAATGACATGTAAGCATACAGATCATGATTGATAGTTCATGCCTCTTTAGGACTGAGGATCCAACAGAGCAAAAACAATGTTGAAATGTCAAAATCCAAAAGAGTCTTGCAAGGATGACAAGTGGCATCATCTCATGGACTCAAATAGAGATAAATGACCTATAGATCCTTCCAAGGGTCAGCAAAGTCAACACTTGAGATCCCTTCAAAACTACCATATAGTGCTCTCATAGTCATTAGGACCAAATGAACTAATGGCATGCATTCACTTGGATTGTAATCAAATGGCTCTCAATTTATCACACCTCTTGATTCGATGGAGTGAATTGAATATGACATCCATGGAACATAGAAATTTGATGCAATTAAAATTGATGTTCTGATGAACATCATTTGACATCCATGAGGCCATCATTTATGTTTATGAGACCATCAACTTTAAGCCCACCAAACCTAAATAACTTCATGAGATTAAATTTAATATTCATATGAATGTCATTTGACATCTACAAGGCCATCATTGACATCCATGAGGCCATCAAATTCAAAATCTTCAAAAAATTTAATAAAGCAAATGGATGTGTTTCTATCATTTGAAGGGGCCACTTTGATATCATGTTTCAAAACCTAGCATAAAATACTTTTACCTAAGTCTATGGTGTATTTTTTAACATAAAATAAACTTAGCTTAAAATATTTTATCCTAAGTATTTTTTTATAGCCATGCACTTTTTAAAGTCCTTATATCTCATAGGATCAATGACTCACACTTCATCAGGCTTAGATGATCCAACGATGTGAAATTGTTGATGACTATTCAATAGAGGTCAAAGAGCCTATGGACTTGACACATGGTATATTCTCATTAGATATGTGACTGATACAGGAATCAAATCTCAAAAATCCTATGGAGGTGCCAAGTATCATAACCATGAGGCTCGATACAAAGATGGCCAATGACATGTGAAGGCTTGGATCATGATAAATGCCCCACGTTGATCCTTGGTTCTTGATTGAATGACATGAATCAAAAGGTAATTTTTAAATAACAATGTCTAGTTCTTTAAAGGCATTTATGAAAAATGCCATAAAAGTGCTAGATAGATGCCAAATAAGTAGCATGCAAGCATAGAGTGACAAAATGATTATCTTGTGTGCTCAAAAATGTAGACGTATAAAGGAAAGAGTCAAGGCCAGTTGTGGATTTGGGACTTGTTAATGGGAAGCATCAAAAGGCTATGAATATCCTTCAATAATAACAAGTAAGTTCTCAAGTGCATGGCCCACTAGCCAGTTAGTTAATATTCCACTTTTTTGAAGCATTATAATATTTTGATAGAGAAATATTATTTTGTAAAGGCATATGATAGTTTTTTACCATATTTTCCTCTAGGTCATTTTAGTTTGGGAAAACAAATGTATTCTAGAGTTGTAAATAATGAAAACTATCCTTGTCATTTGTACATTTTATATTTTGTAACTGATCGGTATACTACCTGGTCCTTCTATAAAAGGTAGTACTATCATTTTGTAAAGGAGGGAGTTTTTATAGCCAAAATTACTTTGTAAACTAGAAGTAAGCAATACAAATAAGGAATTATGTAAATATTGTCTAGTATTTTTATGTGTGTTTGCTATCATGGCTTCTCTCTCATTTGCTTGTTCTAATTTCCAAATTTGAATGGTTCTTATGGATTCTTGGTGTGCACTTTTTATTATAGAGTTATTAACTTGTGCCAATGCTAGGTTGACTAAAAGCTCTTAGATTCATTTTGGTTTCTTACTCTTCTTGTAATTAGGCTAATGTTGTTTGCTTGCAAGAGTAAATATTTAAAGTGAGCCTGGTTCTTATCTACATCTTTCCATACCTTCCTTATAAGTTTTCCTAATGTGTGATGTGATTTGGGATAAGATATTTCAATTCACATGTTGGTTTTAAGTGCATGATTGGATGAAATCTAAACTTTTTCATGATGTTTGGAATGAATATCAGTAATATTTCTTTCTATCCTACCCTTCCTTTTGATTCTTTTTTAACTTGATCACCTTGGTTTAGCTTGTCATTGTAAATTTCCATCCTAAATTAATTCTTAATTTATTTCTTGATCATAATTCACTATTCTTTGAATAATTATTATATACTTTACATAGAACTATTGTTTTCCCATGGTGGCTCCCAACCACCAACTAATATAAATATTATGAAACAGTCAATTGGTCTTCCTCTATTCCACAAACATGTAACATGATTACCATAGCTTGCAACTCATTTATTGTATTTTTAGGAATTTAGAAATGAGAAATGTTTTCTAAACACTCTGGGAACCTATGGTACACATTTAGGAATAAGAAATATGGTCAAACAACATTTCAAAAATAGGTTCCCATTTAAGAGAATATTATATCAACATCATGAAAATATGAACCCTCTTGGTAGCTTATAATGATGTCAAAGGAGAATGAGACAATAACAACTCACCTCAAATCTAACTAAGAGAGATGAAACTTCTTCCTAATCCATATATATTAAGGGTGAAAAACCTTTTAAAAACTCCTAATGCATAGTAATTCTCAACCAAAACATCTACACTCTACTACAAGAAAATTCCCATCGTCTTAGGTGGTTCTAACTAAAAATGGTCTTATAATATTTTACATTCCTTGAGTTAGTAAATATAAGATTAAAAAACTGTAAAACATATATTTAAGTGAGAATCATCCCATGCTCAATAAACACTCAAAAAATAAAAATACAAATGGCAAAGGTGACTAGTTTACCAAGAAGGATGTAATCATACTCGAGGTGGTTGATCTAAGTGATCAAACTATGGTAAAAATATATTGTTTATAACTCATGAACTATTATATGTACACACCTACCCAAACCTTGTATACAACCATCACCAATAGGACACTCAATAAATTAACTCATAAACAACTAAAAAGGTTACAAGTATTCCTAAGGGTACACACTCAATGTTCCCCAAACACATTTCACAAATGTCTCATGCTTATAATAGTTACCAAGCCATACAGAAAGATATACCAAGTTTCATGACTTCAATCATGGTGTAACATGGTTCCACACTAAGGCACCACAAATCCAAAATACCAGTGTAATACTTTATGTCACTAGGTTTACATTGGTGAATAGAAGGACACAAAAATGTCAAAGGACTCATTAGGTCCTAGAGTTCAAGCCAAATCTTTGATACCACATGTAACAATCCTATTAGGGTCAACTAGAAGTATGTGATTTTTTTTTAATAAAACACATATACCAAAAATAGATTACACCATGAGAATATACAAAGACCATATATAATAATCAAATCATTATAATAGCAAATAATCATATTACATTACATAACACTGATCTCTAATATCATGAGAGAAAATCAAAATACAAATAGAAAAGGTAATTATATTAACTTAGCCATGATTGATATAAGTCTATAGTCACTGCTATCAAAATACAATAATAAGTAATTATAGATCTTCACGACAATATTCAATAATAATTATAATTCAATACAATTCACATGTAATATACATGGCTCCCTTAGAGCATAATTCTTGAACTCAAGTATCTATAGAAATACCAAGTGTCATCTTGATAAGTAGTACTATTGTGGAGAGGGAGAGGATAATCCAAGTGCTTTACCACACCAACCAAAGACCAATGATCCCCTCACTAATCCTATCAATAAATGGCCCTCCCTTCAAGAATTATTAGATAGTGATGACATGGGAATCTATAGAGACAAAAAAAAGTACCTGTGTGATGTATGATTTCTAAACTAAACATGCAGTGTATCATAAAAAACCATTCTATTGCAATATATCACACAAACATGTAAATCATACTCATGAAATGTTAATGTATCACTAAAAAAACTTTGGCCCAAAGTTTTATAATAAATAATAATGATCTATAGATCAATTAAATTTATACACACTACTTGATCAGGTTGCCTTCATTTGACATTATGATATTAGTAAGCTAGTGAAGTCCATCTCACACCTTACTCCATATCAACAATATAGATTAGTCAAATATAATTAAACCACAAGATTCATTTAATTTACATCTTACTAATAAAGACATCATATAACATGTTAATCATATGAGTAACTAAAGCATACATTTATTCTATCAAACGTATAAATGAATCTTACATTTTTTTTTATCCCATACTAGAAATAATGACTACAATTTATACCACCCAAGTAAAATAAACATTAACTATAAATTTCAACTACCATAATTTATTTTCAAATATATTATACCTTATGATAACCCATATTACCATGGTCTAGTATTGTAAGACATAACTACTAATCTTTCTAAAATCAATCATATAAAATAGTCTTACATACATGGAAACATAAGCTCTATTTAAGCAAATAGACATAACAAAGCGAGTCATAGTTTCCATGGGACACAATAATATACTAACTTATCATATGATACACTCTCAAGGTTGTATACATGCATACATAAAATCCTACCAACTATCACAAAACACATTATTCATAGTAATAACCATCGTGCCCACATTAAATCAGTCAATTATAAGTATGAGTCTAGACATAACAATTATAGTATGTACAATTTAAGCTTAACATATATTTACACTATATTAATCTATGATATCCCATACTATCATAGTTCATAACTACATAAATACACTTAACCAAACTTATGATTTCAAGAATCCAACAACCCACGTACATAATAATAATCAAGTACAACATTATACTTCCAAAGTATACCATAGGTTTAAACTGAATATTAGCATTCAAATAAATATAAATTATAATCACACATCATGATGCACCATTATATGTAGATATAACCAAGAATTTATACATATTAACAATTTCATAACATGCACTACACACGAGTACTTAGTATTGTATGTAAATTTATTCAACAGTTCAATCATGTTATTCTCAATGAGTCAGATGTCCCATAACTAATCTATTCTATAATATTTCATTTAAATAACTTAATTTTTTCTTAGGAAACTATTCTTACATGGATATAGTTTCTATCACATGAACACTTATGACCTATCTAACCATTCAGTTAACTATAGGTATAATTCCTATATACAAATAATTATACCTCATAACATACCTTATATGTAAGTACTCCAATGATATGTAGATATTATATCAAGGTTCACTTATATGTCTTAAATCAAGAATCTCTCATATACTTAGCTACATTTGTATGAATGTAGCCTTACACTTAGTTGTAAGTTTATATTTATGCTGGCATGGTTTCTCAATTCTTGGTGTCTCATGATCAAATGTGTTTGTATTTGTCAACAACTTAAAGGTATACAATCTGACATACCCAATATTTATTAAACCCTTCAAACTACTCTCAACCCTCGTATACATTTATTCTCCTAAAAATATATATGTTCAATTATACCATTAGCCTTTTACGATTCTTAGTTAAATACTTGATCAATATAACTTTATTAATAGCCTATAATAGAACATAATAGTAATTTTGAAATTTTAAGGAATAAGTAATCTCATTCTTAGAACAATAATGGTTTTACTATGAAAAGTCATTACCAATCAAACAGTTAGGTTAGGCAAGATCATGCTGCTTTAAGTTCTGTTCATAAAAGTATATGCTCAAGTAAATAATTTGTTAATAAAAACACACCATAAGTATAGTACATTGTACATCACTTGATTTGTTTTATTATGACTTTAAGCTATTATTAATACATGCTTTAACCTCCTATCCACCTTTATGTTACACCGTAACATAGTATATTCCTTTGTTGAGAATAAGGAACATTGTTATACCTAAAATTATAAAATAAATCAATATAATGCACATATACTATCATTGGTTTATATATTCACATATGTTATTTTGAAAATATGATTCCATATTTTTTATCATGGGAGTTATGCCTTTTAAGAGTTACCACAAATTCACTTAGTTTGTTATAAAGTTTTCTATAATATAATAATTATTCTTTATGTATACTTTTTAAATAACCACAATATCCTTATTGTATCTATCTAATTATACCAAATATGAGTAGGGGAATATCTAATTAGCAAATTTCCATGCAAAGTATTTATTCATTTACTACTAAATGAGTCATTACATACATATAACATATTTCCCTAGTGCTAGCATGAATTGTATTCCTTAAATGCCACATGTATCCCTTACATGAATATAATAAGTAGTAGTTCTACATAATAAATTGTTGTACTTATTAGGAAATCACTGCAAAATAGAATGAAATGTTTTTTTACACATCCACGTTCTAATGTATACCTATCATACTCTTGATTTTAAATAATTCGTTGTTATAAGTATGTAGTGTTGTAATTTGCAACACCCAAAAATTAATACCATACCATTTCTTAATACTCTAATTGATTGATTTACAGTATATAATAATATTATAGGTATTTTATATAAAGTGTGTAAATCAATGAAAAAACTAATTATATATGTCCCATTAAACTGGTTGTTTGCTTCCCACATGGTCACAATTAATATCTTTTTGAAATACTAGTTATTAATGGCTATGAACTTTAACAACTAAGTTTTAATGGCATTTTTGGAATATATTTTTATTCCATCTGATAGATGACCAACCATAATCTAGTCTTTTTTAGATTATCCCAATCAACTTAAATATATATCTTTTAAACTATATCAATATCCAATCGACTTATTATAATTCATAACTATAATTTCATTAACACTATAGAGATATACAATCATATCTGAGAAAAATAAAAGGGAATCTAGTTGATCTATTAAATGATTTCATGATGCTTTCTTATGAAAAAGGGAAGTTTATTACCTTTCATGGTGGTCAAGGTTATTCATCTTACATTTGCATTACTCAAATCATTTGTACATGAATTATTTTAATTATACTAAAAATTCTAATCCTCCAAAACTGTTTGATTCATAATATAGATAATTAAATCGATCTGTGTGTGTGTGTGTGTGTGTGTACACACACACACACAGATATATATATATATATATATATATATATATATATATATATATATATATATATATATATATATATATACATAAATAGTATAATATTTAATTCCCAATCAAATAAGTAGGATGCCACACCTATTATTTTTTTATCTAAAAATTATTGAAATATGATCAACCCTCATTCATTCCTCGCCTAGAAACACCTAGAAAAAGACCAAATTGACTAAGGTAACGTATCAAGAGCACGCTATCAAGCATATAATTGAACGTAGCTTACCTATTTCCATATCAATCATAGGTACAACACATATATAGGTCTGAATTACTAAACAAATAGCCCAAGTTCCTAATTTTTCCAAGTTATGAGCTAGGTCACTATTGCACTTGATTTGAAAAAATTACATGATTCACACACAATCCAACACCTAGGGGAGAACTACATGAGTTTGAGAACCTATTTTGGAGTATTGGCTATGTAGGCAACACTATCTAATAAAATGGTATTTGGGTTCAGCTCGACACTATGTGCACACTAACCCATTTTGTTCCCAAGTTTACCATGATGATGAAGAATTAGGGTTTTATAAATTCATGGGGAGTGATAATCTATGACCCAAATATGAATGCACCAAAGAGAAGGTAAAGTCAAACCTAGAAGCATCCAAGTGGTTGCATTCATTTTTAGTAGGTATTCAATACATGACACTTGTGTCAAACCTAGACTATAGCATCAATTTAACCATCTAGGTTGATGTTAGTTTCCATATTGCCAAAAGTGTCAAACCTAGAATCTAATGATTGTTCCAAAACTATCTCCCAACTTGTTTCCTTCTTGTTCAAGATAAAACACTATTTTAACATTATAAATATATAATTATATTAATTCCTTATCATTTCCATGTGTAGTTTTATATATTTAGACTATACTTAGTATAATAAATTTATTGTATGCTTATATCTAAGTTTATCACCCAATTGGCCTATTGTATATCTGATTATCACCCATGTGCATTATAATTTCTATATTCTTAACCCTAGAATACCAAAAATGATAGGATAATCCCTCTTATATAATTTAGGGTTAAATAGATGCATTGAGATTTGATGATAATTCTAATAATTCAAATCTACCTAAGTAGCTTCCTGATGATCCAAATTCTTAATCTAATTTTGATAGTGTCATTAGTAATGAGGACTCACTACCTCCTTCTCCCATAATATCTTTAGAGAATGAGGAATCTCCTCTTGAATATTTGAGCACTAGTCCTCTTTAGGCTAGATAGACATTCAAAGTGTTATCCATTGGGTTGGATATCCATCAAACACCAAGAGAAATCATTCATAAAAACTTGATGCCCCACATAATTTTATTGCATCTACAACTAATCCATAGTCATTTCATAAGGAATTAGGAATTATTTAGTGTAATACTACTATAGAAGATTAAAATTGTTCCTTGTTGAGGAACAACACTTGGGATTTAGTCCCTCTTCCTTAGGGAAGAAATATTATTCAATGTAGGTGGATCTACCAAACAAAATTTAAATTAGATAGGTTCATAGACAATTTCAAAACATATTTGGTATAAAATGCTTTTTTTTAGGTACCTAACATTAATTATACTAAGACATTATCCCTAGTTACCAAAATGAACTCAATTCGACTCACTCTCACCACTGCCACAACACATCACTGGGATGTTCATCAAATGGATGTGAAGAACGTCTTTCTTAATAGTGACCTCAAAGAGGAAATATACATGTATAAGGATTTTTGGAATATTGCTCCTTAGTTTTCAAACTTCAAAAATATATCTATATCCTCAAATAAAATCCTCAATCTTTTTATGCCAAGACAGAATTCTTTTTTATTTTAGTTGGGTTCACTTGATGTCATTTTGATCTGAATGTATATATTTTATTGTAAGATGATTCACTATTGATTTTGGTTATGTACATGAATTACCTATTGATCACAAGGAGTTATTCAACCACTATCATAGTAGTGAAAATTTCTTTGTATGATAGGTTCTTAATGGCTGAATTGGGCTTGTTGTAGTACCTCTTTGGGATTGAAATTTCTTAGTATAACTCTAAGGTGACTATTGTAAAATCCAAGTATGCTCTTGATTTTATTTCATTGTTTAACATGGATGAATATAAGCCATATATGACTCCTTTTCTATCTAGTATGAATCTTGAGGTTGATTTTCCATCTCCTTTAGTTTATGATACCTTTTATCAAAAACTTATTGGAAATTTCATCTACTTTATGCACACTAGACCTGCTATTTAATATGTAGTGAGAATGGTCTCAATATTTATGTAGGAACCAAATGAGATAAAATGGAAAATATCTAAGAATATTCTCTATTACATTAAGGGTACTCAGTTTTAGGATTCACTATAGAGAAGGCATCAATATTGACTTGATTGGTTATATAAATCCAAATTGGGTTCCCAATATTCAGAATTATAAGTCTACTTTAGGATACAGTTTCTCACTTGGTTGAGGTTTGATTATTTGGTCGATTAATAATTATAATGTCATTTCTTTATCTTCTACTGAGGTAAAATAAAAAGGATATATTAATACTATCATTGAGGCTATTTAGCTATAGGGGATTTTAATTGAATTTGGAATCTAGTTTTGATAACCAACAATCATATTTTACAACAACCAATGAATAATATATATTTATAAGAATCTATTCCTACATAAATAGATCAAGAATATCAAGATTTAAATGCATTTCATTTGAGATATCATCCATGAGAAATTCATTTATCTCTACTACATCTAGACAATATATCAAATTGTTGATATATTCATCAAACCATTCACTACGATCAAGTATCTTCATCTATGGGATCCTCTTAGGGCTTAAATAGCTACAAATTCTTCCTCAACTATGGGATCATATATATTTACTTGGGTACCTCATTGTTAGAATATATATTTCATGATTTTTCTCATGTTTGCTAGTGTATTATCTAGATATTTCATCTTGTAGTGAGTTTATCCTATGTGAGGATTTATCCCACATTAGCTAATTAGGCTAGTTCTTTATTTCAACTTTCCTATATAATCAAGTTCCTTCCTATTGTACTATCATGATTCATTATGATTAATTATAAATAGTATATGATTTTCCTTATTTTTTCATATCATATATGTAACTTTTTTGTGTGATGTTTTATTGCTAACACTTTGAATTATTGGGTTGGAATGACTTTACCATTCCTAACATGGTATCAGAGCCTCATATCTCCTTTAATATTAATTAGAATATTTATTATTACCACTTTATATAAATCTCTCTAAGTCCTCTTTCCATTAGTGAAATAATTTTTTGAATCAAATACCTATGTGAAGAGAAATTTGATCTGCAAGATAGTCACAATTTTCTAAAAAAAATATATTTATCCAAAAAATGTATGGCCAACACAATAGATCTAAGAAACTCAAATTCAAATAATTATGAATGATTAGATATAAACACAATATATATACTAATAATCAAAACTAGAAACTCTCCATAATATAGGTGTTTCAAATAAGAATAAAAAAACCTAGATCTGAAAAGGAACCATACAACTTATCTAAGGAGTAAACAAACAATACAAAAAATGGTAGTTGGAAACCACTCTGACACCATGATAAAGTTAATAAGACTCTTCAACCAAGATCTCTCCATGAATCCATTATTATATCCATGAAGCTAATGTATTGAAAATAAAGAATAAACTATCTATTATCCACTCTATGTCTATTTTATGTCAAATAGTTTACAATAGAGATGTACAAATAGGTAGAATATAGGATAATAACTACCATGACATGTATGTGGGACTAAATTCCCCAATATAGGTGTAATTAAGGCATAAAATCATCATTCTCATAAATGTGGAATAAACATATCCAATGAAATAACACCTAAGTAATCTAAAGATTAAGAAAGTAATATCCTACACCAACAACCCCCTTAAGTATAACTTAGGTGGGCACATTTAGGATAACATTCTTAGCTTGGAGTACATTTTAACTTAGAATTAGGTTATATAAATCTTCATGAATCCTTTTACATCACCTTTTTTCCTTGAGTTGTGTGGCATGCTTTGGGTTTCAGAAGTTATCCTTGGGGATGTTCACGAGGACATCTTCCATCTTCATTTCATGGATACATATTGTAAATGAGTAACTTATTAGGCCTATTTATCGAGACTCATACTATGGATGTACCAATATTTATTTTTTGGATTTTTTCATTCCCTAGCTTCACTTGAGGGTGGTGTTAGAGTATGTATTTCATGCATTTTATCATGTTTGTTAGTTTATTAGCTAGTTATTTTGTCTTGTAGTGTGTTTTTCTTACACGAACATTTATCCCACATTGGTCAGTTAGGCTAGTTATCTATTTTTCATTTATTATATAAGCAAGTGAATTTCTATTGTACTAGCATGCTTCATTATGCTTAATTCTAAATAATATATGATTTGCTTTATTTTTACATAACATATCTATAGCTTATTTATGTAATTTTTTTTGCTAACACTTTGGATTCTTGGATTGGAATACCTTTACCATTCCTAATAATTATTAAGCATTTATGGTAGGACACAACTATTCTACCCACCTAATATATGCTTAAGAGGGGGTGTTAGTGTGGAATTTTTCCCACTATGTGATTTTACTTACATAGTCTAATTAATTTTCTTAGATTAATAATAGGTCATTAGGGGAAATTCACTTTATTTCATGTTCTAATTATGAGTTAAGTTAATAATATTTTTGGGTGACCTAATTCCTCATGATATAATGTGAAGTCCTATATATTTTTTGGATATTGAATGTTAATACAACTTTTAGTTGTGAAGACAAGTTTCTTCCATTTTGAGTTGTTCTTCAAATTTCACTACTCCATATAGATTTAGATTCATGGATTTGACCCTATCCAATCTAATCTTTAATTATGTCCCACTTTGACACTAGCTTAGTTAGTCATTTTATACATTAGGGTAGGTTTTTTTTCAAGAGTAGAAATCAACACTCATCCATGTAAATATTCAGTACCATGCATATGATAATGCCATCTCTCATCCC
Organism: Torreya grandis; assembly: GCA_037957365.1. Taxonomy (NCBI): domain Eukaryota; kingdom Viridiplantae; phylum Streptophyta; class Pinopsida; order Cupressales; family Taxaceae; genus Torreya; species Torreya grandis. The sequence goes on from JARHVA010002507.1 coordinate 1,602,976, forward strand.
TATTGTATAAGATGTAATATGGACCTAGGGAGATAACTATATGGTATTTCAATAATGTAATATCCTTTTATTGGTAAAAATGTGTAGAGAAATGAATCAAGAGATGTGATATTTAGATACCATCCTTTATCTAATTCAAATGATTTTGTGATATACTATATAAAATGAATTATGGTGATTGTGTATATATAAGCTTCTTAAATTCAAAATAGGACCTTATTAGCATGAAAAGTTATGAAATAGAAGTAGGAAAATTTAAAATCATGCACATTTGAATATCATGAACATGGGGGATAAGGGCCACTAGACTAAAAATGACATGACCCTTATCAGAATGTCCCAATAGTGGTTATAACACTATAATAATTTTTCATTAGTGGTTATAATGATAATACCCTAAAATAAATAACTAAATGAGTTGTAAGACATATGGGAGGATCTTGATGAAGAAAAATGATAGATCAAAAGATGTTCAGGAATGAATAGCGATGAGGGAAGGAAATTCAGACCCAACACAAATGAAAAGGTGCCAAAAAATGACTAATTTGAACCAATAGTCCATCTATACAAAAATACAATAGTAACTTTATAATAATAAGTATTTTACCAAAATTAGGTGTTATGTAAATATATTTGAATCCTAAAAATTATGTTTTTGGTGTTACTTCTAAGAAGCTAATAGGATTCATTGTATTTAGGAGAGGCATAGAGGTTTATCCTAGAAGAAATTAATTTATATTATAAAAATTCCTCATCCTAAAAACTTTAAGAAATTAAGAAATTTATAAGGTAATATTCAATCCATTAGAAGATTTATTTGTCAAAAAATGCATATATAGCATAACCTTTAACTAAATTGAATGAAAATGATGTCAAATTTGAATGGGATGAGCAATGAAAAACATATTTTTGGTGAAATTAAGGATTATCTTAATAGCCTTCCTATTATGATGCCATTCAACCCAAATAAGTCTTTATTGCTTTACATTTCCACTAATAGATATGCTTTGGGAGATTTAATTTCATAAAATGATGATAAAAACAAATAAAAAGTAATTTAATGTATTAATGAAACATTAGTGGACTATGAGACAAAACATACTCCAATTGAAAAGTTGTGCCTAGATATTGTGTTTCAAACTCAAAACTAAACATTATATTCTCAATAATGAAAATCATGTGATTGCAAGAGTTGTTCCTTAGAAATACACAATGTCTAAACCTTACTTATATAGTAGGGAAGATAAATTTATTATGTTATTAATGGATTTTGATCTCAATTTGATCTAAAAAAAATCAATCAAATGATAATTAATTATAGAAAAACTAGTAGAATACCTAATGTAAGTTTATACACCCTTGAATGATAATTTTATCAATAAGTTAATTATGAATGTGGATAAAAATAAGACATGGAAAATGTGTTATTATGGCTCCAAATGTGCTTTACATGTGGGTTTAAGAATTTTCCTTATTACTCCTCAAGGAGAGACTATGTCATTAGCATGTATACTTGGTTTTTCATGCACTAATAATATTATAAAATATGAATTTTTCATTTTATGACCTCATGTAGCAATGACATTGAATGTGAAATCTATCAAAGTGTATGGATATTCCAAACTAATGGTTAAACAAGTAAAAAACATTGATCAAACCAAATAATATAATTTGAATCATTAGAAATACCTTGTGCATGAGTTAATTCCTTAAATTGACAACTTTTATATTGATAGAATTCCTTGAAATAATAATAGACAAATTGATGCTATGGTCAGTGTTGCTTATTTAGTTCCTATTGATATTCATAATGAGAATGTTATCTTGAATATTTAGAGAATGTAAAAACCTACTAAGTAAATATTAAATCTTTCATTTTGTAAAATAAAATAATATAAAATATATCATGGCATATAAAAATTTGCAATTAGTGGTTGGAAAATATTTTACCTCCATATTAATAAAATAATGTTATAAAAAGGATAATAAGAGATGTAGTTAAATATGTCATTATCATATATTTAATTTATAGAAGGTATTTTGATGACCAATTAATTAGATGTCTAGGGGATAAAGAAGCTACAATTACATTAAAAGAGGCACATAATATTAATTGTGTTGGTCATCCTAAGTTGAAAATTATTTTTAAAAAAACTAATTACAATGAGATACTATTAGAATACAATTAAAAAATGATTGTTATGAATATATCAAGTATTGTGAAACATATCAAAAAAATTGTGATGTTAAGAATTGTCACTTTCAAGAGTTATATAATGTATTATTTCATGTTAACCATTTTATATAAGAGTTTTGATTTGAATGGAAAGATAATTCCAAAATCCATATAAAGTAAAATTTATTATTACAACTACAAAATATTTTTTAAATAAGGATAAGTGGATCCTGTCTAAACCATTATAAGTGAGGATATATTTAGGTTCATCATAGAAAAAAATTCAAGGTTTAGATTTCCTTTTACTATCACCTTTAATAATGGTACTTTATTCAATTAAAAACTATCAAGAAGCTACGTGACAAGCAAAAATTAGGCATATATTTTTTATGCTATACCACCCACAAAAGAATGGATATGTTTAAGCTTAAAATAATAATATTAGATTTTTTGGCAAAGATAGTGAATAAACATGGAGATTATTGGAAAGAATAGTTATGTTTCACTTGATGGTCATATAAAATAAATATCATAATGTCAACAAGGATATCATCTTATTCACTTGTGTATGGGGCAAATTTAATCATACCACTTGACCTTAAGATTACATCATTAAAAGTTTCATCGAAAAGTATCTTTAATTTTGATAATGGTTTGCCCTTATTTAGATTTATAAACCTTAATAAGATAGAAACTAGTAATTTAGATTGATAAATATAGAATTCATGCATACATCTAAATGTAAAATATTAAAATTGATTGAAATGATTTGACAAGTGGTATATGATAAATATAGTAAGTACAGCAAAGGGATGAATATTTAACTTTCTTAGCTGACTTTATGATAATGAATGTGTTTTGACAACATAAAATAGATTGAAGTGGACCTATGATTTATGCAGTTTAAGAATTGGGTTTCTATTTGTATAGGGTTAATTCTATTGGATATAAGTCAAAATTAACTATTGGTACTCACCTAAGTGATATGTAGTGACCAATGCCAAAATATGTGTATGTAAAAATATAGTCACCTTTATTTGCATTTGAAAAATTTGTATGTACGATGCCAAAACTTAATGTTATGTGAAAATCCATAAATTAGCCTCATTCACCTTGAAACCCTAGGTGTGCTTATGAGGGATAAAAACCTACAAATTTAATAAATTTCAATGTGTTGATATGACCCAAATCACCCTTTATTGATGATTGATTATTTCCTACATATGTGATGCTTCAAAGAGAGAGATCAAGACACACATAGTTATCCCACCTACTGTGATTATGAAATTCTCCTCCTTTTCTATATAAATATAGCTAATGATTTAGCTTTGATACCTGATAATGCTTATTTTGACATGTATTTGGTATGCTTGAGACTTGGATTGTAATTCCTCGTAGTGATTGATTTGTGATTTGGGAAGAATAGGGCATATTTTATTAATGTGGAATAATGTATATTTGTAAAAGATAAGCTTTAATTCCCCTATAAATTTAGGCCTTTATTTGTATATATTTAAACCCAATTAGGTAATTTATTATGCCAATAACACATTACGTAGATATAATAACCTTAATGAAATATTTGATTTTAAAATCAATCATTTCTAAGAGAGGGTTGGTACTATCTGGTTTATGTCAATATTGATTGGAAATATTAACCCATTTGTAGGAGAATTAAATTGAGCCTCTAGGCATGTTTGTGCAAGATAGTAAGTAGGTTTAAAATAGATGGTGAGGATCATGTAGTTTTTCAATAGTAAAATAGAAGGATAAAACTCATAAGGTAGTATGTAGGAGTGATATAATGGCAGGTTAGGACCATATTTTTTAGCACAAGTCATGCATGATAAATGTTTGGCAAGATTTTTATTGTCAAGAACATAATACTAAACTTTAGTATCCACAAATTCACCCCTTTTATTCTAGTAATGGAATTGATATAATAAAAGGAAAATGTATACCTAGGTGTGTAAAACACACTTCATATTTGGTAGGAATCTCTAACTATGCAAGTCACTCAATAACAAAACCTACAAAAAATATATGTAATCAATATCCATAAATTGAAATCTGAAATTTGGGTTTGTAATTTTGAAAACTAAAGAGTAAGGAAGGAGTACACATGTGTGTTTGTGAAAACCATATTTCCCTTGTAACTTTCTGGATATGATGCTTCCCTATTGAAGCATTGGAGAAAGGTAATTTGTGTAGAATAATTTGGCTATTAGTTCCTCTTGTTGAACCATAAATAAATTTTTCTTCCTTGTCAAATCACGTGAAGAGTTGGAGTGACTATACCCTAAATTTGTGTAACAATGTGAGCTATTGGATTCATAGAAACATGCCCTAACCCTCATAATTTTAGGGAGAATTATGTGATTTACTAACCTAAATAACTACTCATAAATAAAGGAGAAATAAATTATGGTATTGCTAAAAGATGGAATCAATCATTGTAGATGGCTTATAGATTCAATTGTATAGTTTCTCTCAAGTTTGATCAGATTATCTACATGTAAAAAAAATTATGATCAAAATGGAATTAAATATGTTATTTCACCATCATGACATCATATTTTATTATATAATTTCACCCAATGTTGCTTAGTGTAGAATAATATTCAAGATCGAAAGAGAATGAATAATATTCATGCCTACATCAAGACCTTAATGTTGATAAGTGTAAATTGGAATGACAAACATTTATCATTTATATTGTAAACTATAATTTTATATATGTGCATTAATTATTATCATGACTTATTAATTTGAGAGTGTTTATATGTCAATGACCTAGTATCATTCCCCCTAAATATGTCCCAATTGATATAGCATGATATACATCTATATGTTGAATCTAAGAACCTGTATCTCAAATGCATGTATATGTAAAAACCATAAATTATGTAATATGCCCATGCATATGAACTGATGTTTATATGAATATGTACTCATTTATATTTAAATTGAGTGCATATGCATGACACATGCCCCCATAATTTATATTGATGTGTCAATATCTATCATGTAATTAAACATTTGAGATCCAAACCATTCTAAATATATGAAATCCATACTTTGATATGATTTTGTGTTCATGGAAGACTATGCCTCTATGCCATTCCCACTTTAATGCCCCACTTTTGAGATGGGTTATGTGTCATATAATTTATTCATCTCAAATGAATATTTAACTGTATCATGGCATGTATAAATATATCATGATTTATAATCATGAGAACTTGTGGAGAGTATGTCTTATAGTAACGTATGTGTCAATAAATGCATGTATGTAACATATGTAATGCAAAGAATATAAATGGAATTTATAGATAGATGTATCAGTGAAGCATATAGTGGTAACCATTGATGAAGGATAAGTGAATAAAACTATGTACTAAAAGTGCATGATATGGATCATGGCACCACTCAATGTCAACAAGCTTAACAAGTGCAACAATTTCAAGAGTTCGTGTCACACATAAGTCCAAGGTCCACATAAAAGGGACAAATATGTCACAATAAATAATGTTGATTTCTAATTCAATGGACATAAATATGTCACATCAAATAAGGCCAAGGGAACATGTAAAAGACATAAATATGTCAAAGAAAATAAGGCCAAGGCTCACATGAAAGGTACATTGGTAAACAAAGCCAAGGGAAACACATAATATACAAGCAACTAATAACCTATCATGAAAGTGTAACCACATCAATGAAGCATATAAAAATTAAATACTAGTCTACACCATCCATATTTATCAATGTCATATCATAATAAGATAACATATTCATGTAGCATTGTGTAAGATATTAGTAAATAGAAAAAACATGTGTAATAAATATAGATATCATAACATAATATAAGATTATATAGATATGTAATATGTAATATTGAAACATGTGGAGTAAGATGCCCCTAGTATTGGCATGTCCACTAGGTATAGGAAAGTCCAACATATATATGTCCATTGAAATAACCCCCAAAAAAATTAGAATATATTCTTTTTAGAGTAAAAAGTGGTACTATGTGCTAGGCCCAAACACAACCTAATGATGCTAGACAACATCTCTAAGGGTTTCTCATTAGGATGCTCAAAATTAGCACTCTATCAATTGGTAGTAGACACTTAACTAGGGTTAAGTCACTAGTAAAGAGTTCTATATGGGAGTGTGTTCTTGTTAAGGAGTATATAGTTTCAATTATATCAGTGTATATGAGCACACCAATAGATTCTAAAATCTATGTAAATACTGATAAATCCCACCAATAGGACCATTTATTGGTTATTTAACCATATTCAAATATCTTAGGCATCTAATAGAGTTTTATTTCAGGGTTGAAGGTAATAGCTACACCCTAACATACCCATAACTACTACATATGTAATAGCCAAGAATATTAGAGTATACAACCCTAGCATCAAACTCGGTGTTAAATATGAGCATGGTATGAGGGAAAAAATCATTTATTCAAGATAAAATGTATATCACCCTTTGATTCATTAAATCATCTAATATGAGATATGTCCCATGAGGGTCCTCATTAATAATCATACCAATCAAAAATTCATGAAATATAATCAACCAACCATGAGGTACAAAATAATTACCAATGTAACCAATAATAGACTAGGCCACTCTATATATCTACTCCTCAAGATTCCAAAATTCATATCTCAAGTTTTATAGACATGGAAGCATACACTAGTCCCAAGGAACTTAGGCACTCTTAGCTTTGGATAATAATAATCCCTCAAGAAAGATAATTGATATCAAATAGTTTAATGTGGGTAGCTTTACCATTACAAATAATGAACCTATTTACATCACCTAGTTTCAAGTGATTCATCTAACAAAAATACTAGATGAAACAAGTATTGGCTTGCCCATACATACAAGCCTTCATACCTATATTATCCAAATTTTATTACACTTAGATCTATGCTCTTATGATAGGGAGATTATTTGTTTCCATAAAATTTCTATAGGCCTTAATCATTAGCCAAAAAGGGAAAAATGATCAGATGTGTTATCCCAATATTTACAAGTTAACAAGTTAACCAATGCCATAACACAACATGGCTGTAATATATATATATATATATATATGAAAGGTTATATTAATGTAGTCAAATCCTATAACACTTAATTACTTTAGCAATAAGCATTTATAAAAATGAGTTACAAATAATTAACTGTAGGTGCCCTTAAGCATCAATGCTAATGGTCCAAATAAACTAGCCAACATATCCATGGCTCACTAATTAAAGGTAAACATATTCAATTTATATATATATATATTACCTAATTGAATCTGTAGTACATTCTATCAAGATAGAATTTATTCAAATAAAATCAACTTCTACATTTAGTTTCTTTAATAAGTGTACTAAATCGAGTTTACTATATCAAATTATTAACTCCAAGTCCTTAAAGTTTAGATTCTATATGCCAAAGCTTTCCCACATATATGTCGGTATACTAAATAAAAGTAGACATTTAAAAATTCATAACCAAGACATTCCAGCTATGTGGAGTTTCTTCATTTCAATATATATTTGCCATGCAAATGCATATTAAAATGATAGCATAATAATAAGAAATATCATCGTCTATTCATCCTCAATTTATTAATTTTTTATATTGAACCCAAGGAGACTAGCTACAATTAAGCTTGGCATTTATTAAAGGTTCCATATTAATACTTTTAGAGAAAGTTTAGTTCTAACACTTTTTCAAGGCAACTGTAATACCCATAGTCCTAAAGAGGGTATAAGAGTAGTTTTAGCTATCTATTAAGTATTAATATGATTAATGGATGATAAAATAATCCACTCTAAGAGATTTAAACAACTACTTACTATGGATACATATAATCCCTTTTAACACATTTGTATATAAGAAATGCATAAACTGGTTGATGGCTTAAGTTATTCAGATAACACATAAGAGGTTTAGAAAGTCTAGATACAAGATTTATAGTAGCAATATTAATTCAATATTGCTTCAAATTTTCATTTAAAAAATATCAAAATTTCATAATAATAAGAAGATAATAATATTTTACTTGAACTAGAATGATAATTCATCAAGTAATACACTTTTGAAACCCAATTGAGTCATCATAGCATTCCACTAATCAATAGATAAAAATTATGGGAGTAAGATTATTTATTTAACAAACCTTCATAATGGGTTTAAAACTCATCAATAAGCTTCTTTAAATGAGGTTGACCTCTCATATTATAAATGCAAGAGATATTCAAACATATAACCAATGCAATTTAACTGAATCAATGACATGGTAGCAATAATCAATTCTACCTCAAAACTAAATTGCATCCATATTCCTACTATTGTAATATTCTTTATATTTTTAAATGTAACCATATAATTTTATTAAAACAATCAAGAACTTTTATATTTAAGCATATAATGCACCTTAAGGTAATATACCCTTCGTGTCAAAAATTTAAATGAGAATAACATTGGTATAGTTCACTTCCATATGCCAAAATGGTAAAGATACAAAATTCTTGAATATGAAGTTAGAAGGATCAGAACTATCAAGAGTACTATTATTCATATGGATTCATTTATCATTAATTAATAGTAGAAACAACAAGCTATAAATTTAGAATGTATTTACAAAAGAACCATGTTAAAGCCATTTAATAAATATGAAAGATTAGAACTATATAATAGAGTCAACTGATGCTTAATACCTGTGTATTGTGATGTTACCCTATATGTGGGATGTATCACCATGCATGCATACCACTAACATGATAATTCCACATCACTATATTCCATGATACCAATCACATAATATGATCATAAGAATTCAATTACATCAAATAAATCTACTATAATCATCAACAAATATACATTATACTAACATGTTAGATTTATCAATCGTAAGCATGGGAATATAATTAATAGGTGATAAGCACTTGATCCAAAAGCTACCAAAACCCCAAGGTACAACATAATGAGCCCAACCATTGGTGGCCTTGACAAACCTGACCATTATATAGATGGCGTAATAAGGCATATAGGTTTTATTGAGAAATTATGAGCATACAGGTGACACAAGCCATGGTCCACATCATAACAGTCAAGCAATCGGTAAGGTAATTCAAAAAGTAAAGGATAATTGACAACAAGTTGAATGCACTATCCAACATCAACAGGTAATGGCCTTTATAACACCAAAGTTAAAAATGAGACCAAGAATAAAATACCCATCAAAGGAAGCATAGAAATTCCTCTCAGCCTTTTATTATTGGCTTTGAACTTAGGAAGGTAGATTTAAGGTAAATTTGAGTTCATTAATTCAAAGCCTTAATGTTTGAAATTACAAGATGGATTATGCTGCCCAAAAATTCTCATGCCACCACAACCTTACACAAAATAGTATAACTAAAAAATATCTCAAGATTTTAACAATGTAATCCAATTACAACATAATCAAAAGGATAATTTGGAATTCAAGTCATCATTCAATAAAACACAACTAACAACCATTTCCAAAATCAACATCCCATGGTCCTTATACATTGTAAACATTTAATAAACCCAATCATCGAGGTTTATGTCATATTTCATGGTCTAAGAAAAGTTATAAAGGGAAGTCTTGAATGTCAAGAGGCTATGCATAGCCCAAGAAAAAGCCCCCAAACCACCAGCATATAACTCAAAGCATTTAAAAAGATAATTTTTTTTATTCTTAATAAAAGCATGCACCCACAACACATCCAAAAGAAAAGGGAGAAATACAAGATAATGATAATCAAACATTGAACCCAGGCCAAGACCATTTAAATAAAGTAAAGTAAATAATTTATTTTAGGTGACTAAAATGGCCTCCATAGTCTCATTATAATGTATAGACATAAAAATCATATTCTCATAATAATAAACCAAAATTGGGTATAATTTTAGGATGTCCAAAACTTTTAAGGACAAATATTAAACAATATTGATAGAATTCAACCAAGAAGAAAATTAGCAATAGAGTGAAATACTGTGGCCATATAAATATTCATAAAATATACAATGGTTTAATAAGACCAAAATACCTCTTACAAGTGCCTAATAGGGTTTTAAAATAAATACACAAATTTTGGGTGTTCAATGATACCCTATAATTAACCCATATTGGGTATAACCCTATGGTTATTCTCTTATAAAAACTAGCCATAATCAATATGCCAGTAGCCCCACAAAGGCAACTTAAACACAACATAGAAATAGTGCCAACCAACCCAAAAATTCAAAACAGGGTATAGTCGATCTAAATCAATTTATACATATATGCATATGGGTTTATCATGAAGTCTCCTGAATTCACCATGAATCCATATAGTTCATTCATTTTATATCAAAACTCCATAAACAATAGAATACTAGAAATATCATTCTTATCACTTAGAAATTTAGGAATTCACTTACTTGCAAAAAAATAGGCTTAGCAAAAGTCTGAGTTATTAATTGATCATTATCTTCCTTGTTGTTACCATCTCTTTTCACACCCAGGAGGACTCGAGAATTCCCTCCATAGCCCACATTGGCTTCCTCCCCAACTCTCGTAGTGTCTAGGTAGAGTGTCATAGCCTCTATAAAAACATTCTCCTTTTAATTTCTCATGTCATGCTACCCACCTAGGGTTTATCCCAGGTAAGGAGATCTATGCTATGAAATTTCCCAAAAATTAATTGCAGATAGGGGTGGAAGGGGGCATCAGACTAAAGAAATAAAATTTTCAACTGATGGCATAAATGTTTTTCCACAAGCTTTTCATTATGGTCATTCTTAAACTTTCCAAAAAATTATCTTAAGACACCAAGTCAAAACTAAGATAAGTTATAATAACACAAAATCCAAATTTCAGTGAATAATACTCATTATAAGTCCATGGGAGTCTATGACCCAAGTCATGGTCTAACCACCCAAATGAGAACTACTTTAGTATTATAATATCATGGCTAACATTCAAGGTTAAATAATTAAATATAACTGGGAGAAAGTGAAGTTTTAAACCCAACACCATCAAAGCGACCCAATACACACAATCATATACATAAAAATACATATGATCATGTGAAATGAACAGGGACAATCAAATATCCCTTAACTTATTAAATCCAAGCAAAACATAAAGTAAGCATGAAATAATGACATAAGTAATTGTGTGCCCCAAAATAAGAAGATAATAAAAGATGGAGTAATCACAATAAAATACTTTATATTAACCATCATTATAACTGTCACATGATGTTTTACCTATTGGTACTAACCTTGACTACTCATGAACATTTCCATTATTATCCTGGCAACTAAAATTCACCAATCAGCGTAGCTCACTTTACCTATTACTACAAACACCAAACAAAACATCAACAATACCTGTCAAGGAATATATATCATCTAGTAATAAAATATAATATGAATAGAATACAATAATATGTCATAACTAAGTAGGCATATACATATACTAAAATAATGAATCACAATTAATAATCATGATAGCAGAATCATAACATCTAAATAGAATGAACAATTATAATAAATAGTCAGAATGTCAATTAGGCTAAGATAATCTTGCTAAGTCGGCATGCCAATAATGATGTAATGTATCTCAAGGTAAGGTCATGACCTCCTCCCATTCTTAGAGAGGAGACATCCTAGTGACCAATTAAACAACCAAGGACTCTATCATTCTTTTTTCAAATGTTCCACTATGTAACCATCAATTGTTGAGTTTTCAACAAGGTGTGTACCCTTGGTATTATACCATAATCCACCAAGTAATGATATTTATGTTATGTAATTTCACAACCCAATAATAAAACTCATTAAGAATACCATTAACTCACTTATCCACATAGCGTGGTGATGTAACACATCTCTAAGAAGGAGAAATTCAGCCTTAACTACTTGATGTTTCAAGCATGATCATAAAGACAACCATATCCTTATTAAAACCATGCCATAATAAATGTTTTATTGGTTCTTATGTCATGTTTGTGTCTCCAGGAAGAATAATGGGGAGCTACATAAACCATTATAGCATTATATGTCCACACATATCCCAACTTAGGGCATAATTTTAGTGCTTATAACTCACATGGACATTTGTTTTCATCCAAATAGTTATTTACAGCCTTGTTAATAGGCATGTTATCCTAAACCTGCTCTTATTTTAGCATAAACCATCAGTATGCCACCATTTTTAACACAACTTTTCTGAGATTACCAAAATTTAACCACCAATGTAGATGTGTCTTTTAAGCCATTCTATAAAAAATAGACATTACCAACCATGGTGATCAATCTTTACCCCATTATTTGCCAACAAAAGATCCTTTGGTACCTTTCAAGCAAATTTTATATAGTTTTTTACTCATACAAGATAAATGCATTCAAACATTTTAAAATTAAATATGAATTCAAGATTAAATTTATGATAGTGAAATAATTTTCATTTAATCATTCCTCTTTTTATGAGGAGACATTATCACAGAAATTTTCAACTCTTTATGACATCAATTAAAAGGTTACAATCCAACTAGATTCCATCATATTTCAAAATATATAGTGTTATTTTTCCCAAAACATGTTATGCCTTATGCATAAATTTCTCAACATTCATCATAGAATCCTAGCATAAGATAGTAACTCATATTATACAATTATTTCTATTTCCATAATCACCATTCATGGGTTAGTGCAACATCCCCACACCAATCACACTAAACTTTAAAGAAACCATTCTAGGAATTCACATGTAAACCCAATGCTTACATCATACTCTCTTCAAATTTTTGAGATCACATGATGGTTACAGGGATCACAATCCCACCATCTTACTACACTTACTTCATGGCAACATTTAAAGGTACCAAAAATTCTAAATTTGCCTAATCATGACTTTTAATTGCTCTTTCTGAGCATAAAACCAATATACATTCAAGTCATTATTTAAATCAAAATATTTATTCTAGGTATAAACAATACAATATATTTTTCATAGCATGGTTATACCAACCAACCAATCACATACGTGTGATCTATTGATTACCACTTTGGCAATTTTACATAAAAGTCCAACTTGCAGGACTAACTAGCACTTCCCAAGGTTACATCAAGGAAATTTCACCAGGGTAATTTAAAAATAACCTCTAAGAGGTGCTTAAATGTACACTTACACATAGGAAGACAATTATGCATGAAGATCTCATAGCTAATATGTGGCACTCATGGTTCACACTCTGAATGAATCAGGTGGTTGCCTCATATAAAGTGGAGAAGTTGGTTTTTATCCTATGAGATACTCCACTTCTTAGCTTGTACCTTGTCTAAACCATTATAGGTATAGTGATTCTCTACCCTCAACCTCATACTTGCATTGATGCTTATAAATATAATAGTGATGTGAGATTACAAGATACATCATGACATTATACCTTGGTAGTTTCAATAAGAGGATTTGATTTTAGAATAGGATCTACATTACACAAGTGATCAGTGTTCTCACTTTTATTTAAAATTTCATGATTTAACAACACAAGATCACATGTATATATACTTGAACACCCAAACAACCAGATTGATAACATAAAGTGCTCACATGTTTCACATGATTAATCACTTCCACACATCATAAGGGGTTTATACAATATATCAGTGTACATGTATGGAGGAACTACGTAGGATAGGCACACATTCAAATACAAGTAGTTATGCCAAGGTATTTTCACATTACAATAATTAATCACACTTAATGGTGAAGCACAAGGGTCCATGCTTTCCATCGATCCACCCAACATCTAGATGTCATCTTAATGACATCAAATATCTATAATATAATACAACATACTTATCCCCAATGATCTTGTGTTCATGATCACCTTATTCTAAGGAAGGTTGTATTCCAACAAAGCCCATAAATACATGTTCATGAGTTTTGGGGGTTACCAATAGTGTTCGTGCTTTATGGATTAAATGGCTCATGATACCTAATAATAATAATAATAAGAGATCCCCAAAACTATATAGCTTGCCCAAGTAAGTCAGTCACATTCATACTACTAGGCCCCCTAAGACTGAGCCACACCCTTATAATTCATAAGGTATCATTCCTTATCACCATCTAATAGCTCACCCATTCAAGCTATCAATGGTCATCAAGGCATAGTCTCTTGATTCCAACAACAAGTTTATATCTTTATTTTTTGAATTGACTCGCTTCAAAAAGTCAAAGGTTGAATAATGATGCTTTATTTGATGCAACATTACTTTGGGAAAGGGTGATCTTAGCCAAGGCTCAAGGTGAGAGTCATATTCTTACTATGGGAATTAAAATCCCCCATAATCATTATGTTCAATTAAAATAGACATCCTTATGGATGACAAAAACTTATCCCAAGATCAATTAAATATCCTCACAAATGCAAAACATAACTAGGATTATCATAACATCCTTGTAGGATTTAAACATATCCATGATCAAATAAACATCACCGTGGAAAGAAAACATACACATGTAAGAAATTCTAGCCTTTAGATTTACGAAACCATAGATTATTTGTTTAATTTGAAGGAGGCTAAATGATCATAACATGTTCAAGCCTAAATTTGGTTGAAATGCATATATTTTTTAGCACCTCATAATGTCTATCCACTTCCAATATACATAATGTTGTAATCATCCAACCATAACAACATTTTAGATAGCAAAACCTTCATAGTATTTACTTATAAGTCCATTTCCTTGGACCAAATAGTGTTCCCCATGCACTTGTCATAATATTAAAACTTTTACAATGCTTCCACTAGTCATGTATAGTGACACCTAGGCCAAGCCATAATTTGCATCTACTTGTTATAATTTTCCAACAATGTAACTACATGAAATTTTTCTACTAAATCATAAAAAAAATTGTTATGTTCAGTAAAGGAGGTAAGAGGCAAATTTGCTAACCCATGAGTAACATAGACTAGTGGAGATGATTTTACTCCACTAAAATCATTCACCTTAAAGTGTCATACTAGATCTATAAAATTTAGCATTTGAGCTCTCTTAAAAACAAAATATTTATCTCCCTAAGTAAGAATTTTTAGTAGTATTTATCCATAGAACTAACAATGGTTATTATTGTTTCCAAAATCAGCTTAGCCCATTTTTGGAAACAACCCCCTACGAAACTTGTCCGCTTCATCTTTCGTCTCTCTAAGTTCATTTTTCGAGACAAATTTCAAAATTCATTTTCATCTTGGCCTCGAAACGTGAAGTGGTTACCATCTCATCCCAGCCAATTTTTCCCTTCCTCAGACTCTCCTTCTGGAGTTAGTCTTTTTCATTAATTTTTCGTGCAGGGGCAGTATTTTTTGCCGCCTCTGCATTTCCTTTATTTTTGTGTAAGGGCAGAAAATTTTGCCGCCCCTACACATTTCTTGCAAGGGTGGAAAATTTTGATGCCCCTGCTCTCCGGCCTACAAGGGCGGCTATTTTTGCTGCCCCTGCAAAATAAATCGACTACATGCAAGGGCTGCAAAAATTACCGCCCTTGCACGTCTCGATTTCCATGCAGGCATTAATGGTTGCACATGGTAGGTTGTTGGGATGGGTTTTTCACCCCATATAATCCGATTTGAGCCCCATTCTCCTCATTACTTCCTCCTCCCCTCCTACCTCTTGCACCTGAGCGCCTGAAGTGACGATTCGAAGCATGAATTCATGGATTCAACCTCGTGGCGTGTGCAGTTTCTCAGGTAGGGTTTATTTTTACGTTTATTTCTTATTTTTTCTATTTTAGCTTAGCATTTATTTGAGGTTTTTGTTTTATTTTTTTTTTTTGTTTTTCTTCTCCTTTCTACCCGTGGGTTTCCACCAGAACCTCACGCAGGTGGCAAATTTTGCCACCCGCATCCTTGACTGTAGGCTTCTCCTTTTCCTCTGCCCATGGTTTTCCCTTCACACGTGGGAGGCATTTTTGCCACCTACATTTTCTTTTTCCCCTAATGTGCAAGGGCGGTGATTTTCACCACCCCTACACGTTTTCCTACTTCTCTATGCACAGGCGGTAAAAATTGCCACCTCTGCACGATTCTTCAAACTACAGTGCAAGGGCGGCAATTTTCACTACCCCTGCTTTTTCTTTTCATGCTTACAAGGGTAGTGAAAATCACCACCCCTACATGTTTTTTTTCCAGCTACAAGGGCATCAAATTTTGCTGGCCCTACTTTTTCCAATTTTATGTAGAGGCGGTGATTTTCACCGCCCCTGCATTTTTTCCTCTATTTTCTCTCCCAAAATTTTTTTCGAGTTGTCCCTTTCACACTTTTTCTTCCTCATTTTTTGCTCCTTCACTAGACCTGGCCTATTTAAGTGTACTCTAGTAACCCATATCACTTAAATTGTGCTCTCCCTCTCTCACTCACTCTCCTCTCATCTGTGATCATGACTATAGCACCTTCAGCAAACTCCTACACATCTTCTCCCATCCAGTCAGGATCATTCTCCATGACAGAAACATCTCCCAAGAAAGCAAAAGCTATGAAGTACAAGTACCAGGGCATCTTCCCACCCACCTCAGTCTCCTCAAATGTCTATGACATTCAAGACACTAAAATCAGCCATGTGGACATGGCCGAGTTCCTGGCACAAACCAAGGTGACAAATCCCAGCATTGGGATAAAGAGAATAGTTGAGAGCAACATTCACCTGGTGGCTGCTTTCCTGATAGCAGCGCATCATGCTGAGTTCATCCTCTAATGTGTGCATTTTTATAATAGGGAGACCAAGTCAGCTTTAGACGCTAGTGGCAGCATGATAATTCAGTTCGACCCCGATTTTATCGACAAAGTTTTCTTGTGCCCTCCAGCCACCAAAGTAACCCAAATCAACTTCGTGGATGCACAAAAAGAGTATGACAAAGACCCTGAGAGGGCAAAGAAAGTGATAAATTACAAGTGGCTAAATACCCCCAAGACTGGCCTCTCTAAATGGCTGAAGAACTTCCCAAGGAGCGATTTCATCAAGGAAGTCGGTGACCTGATCACCCTTCTCAGCAGAGTACGGGGCCTCCCATCTTCTTCACAATTCCATGAATGGATGTATCCATTCATTAAGATCATCCTCCAGGGAAAGCAAACTATCTTTTGGGGGGAACAAATTAGCAATGCCATTCACGAACAGTTGACCAGGGTATAAACTTCCTTTAAATTCTACATGACTTTGTACCTGGTCTACATAGCTACTGCAATGCAGTCTTTCTCGGGATTCACTACAGAAGGGGATAGAAAGACCACCCCGGTCTACTCATATTATCTTTAGTTGATGCTTCAGGGGTCAACATGTCATTTTAGGAGAGTAAATGATGCATTCTTTTCCATATTTTTGTGTCTCTTCGATCCTCAACTCGAGTAGAAGAGAATATTAGACGAGGCTTAGGCGGTAGTAAACGGTTATGGCTGCATGTTCCTCTAGTTTCCCACTTTTTTCTATCTTCAGGTGGGTTTTTACCAAGGATACCCTTATATACTCCCCAAATTCCCTTCAGACAAGTTAGTCCTAATGGAGCTTTGTCGACAACTGGCTGTCATGCATATTAAATAGATGGAACTCAATAGACCCGGTTTCAAATTTCTGATCCAGATTGGTAGGTTTTCAGTTGCCACATCAACCAAAGCCAGGGTTATGGAAACAGAAATGTAGATGGTTACTATCAAGCCATTTAAGAGATGGGAGAAATTTGACTATAGGGGAGTCAAGGAATAGATCAAAAGGAAAACTCAGTCCCACGAACCCATGATTGAGAATATCTGGGTGGACCTGAGGACGGCCGAAGAAATATGAAAAATGGACTATTGTCATCTAACACTGGAGCAAATAGAATACCTCAAACTTGTAAAGATCCCATCTAGTCTAATTGATGATGGCAACATCATAAATAATAGGTATCTGACAGAAAAGGCTGTTGGTTCCCCTCTCCCTCCAATTCAGTGGTCTCAGAAGGAGTTGACTTCTCTGAGAAAAAGATTTGAATCAATATTGGCTAACACCAATGATTAGTTAGCGGTCAAAGGAATCACCCTGAGGGAATTCATTACAGGATCAGAGACTAACTACCAGGCAGAATTGAAGAGGAAGGAGGAAAATAAGACTAAAAATAAGGGTGATGTCCCTTCTCCTTCTAGGCCTCACAAGCCTAGAATCATCTTCGTATCTAAAAAGCCTAAGGCCACCCAAGGGCCTGAAACAGCAGCTGGAGGAACCAAAGAACAAAGCCCTCAAGCACAGATAGCTCAGCCCATGAAGACAAAGGATCAACCATCAGAACAACCAAGTGTCAGATCTCCACTCTCACAAGAACAAGCACAGCCGATCTAGAGCACCTCTCCTTCTCCCCCTCAATCTCTTGTGGTGCTCGGTTCTCCTATCTCCCCAATCAGTGTTCCCTCTTCCAAAGCCGCTTCTCCTTCTAGGGTTGCTTTTGACGATTTGCAGGGTCCTTCCAGAGGTTCCCTTCAATCTTTTGGATCCATTCCAAGTCTGTCATCTCCTTCTTTCACCTTGCCAGCAAGCCTTGCACCTGAGCCAAAATCAATAGTTGGTGTAGTTTTGCCAGTTACTCCAACTGTAACTACTATCACCACTAGCAGTGTGGAAGCTACTATGGTAACACCAGTAGAGACAACCATTGCCATAGTAGGTACTTCTCTCTCGCCTTGGATGTCTGCTTTCATGCCAAAAAAGAAGAAGATGGCCATCTCTCTAGATGAGTTTGACTTTGGCAAGTTAGCGTCGGTAAAAGCAAAAGCTCCAAAGAGGCCAAGGATCCTTTCCAAATTAGTTGAAGAGAAAGGGCAGAAAATTTTGGAAATGGCCAGGCCCCCACAAGATGCAACCCTTGAGGGTTTTGAGATGAGCAACTATGCCATCTCTCATGTTAAACTTGGCAATGTTACTAATGAACGTGCGAAAAGTGATCTCTAGGCTGCCATGGACATTATGGTCCAGAAATTCGACAAAGAAAAGGAGATGAAAGATTACTAAAAAGCTAGAATAGAGCAACTGACAGCAGTGATCAAAAGGTTCACTCTTCCTCCTGAAGCAACAACTCCAGAGGCCTTCTTAGTGGATGACTCAGTCATTCAAAAAGAAGAAAAGACTTATTTAAAGGGGAAAGTCCTGGAGGACTATATTGAAAGAATGCATACTCAGGGAGTTTCTTTTCTTACAGAAGTGGCAGAAAGGACAGGTAAAATGAAGAAAGTAAGAACACAGGTAAATGACTTTATCTCCCTCATTTCTCAAGAGATTGACAGCTTGGGGAAAGATCTCAGCAGATGGAAAGAAATGAAAAATCTTAAAAGGAGCACCCTGATGTCTATTGGTGTCATCTCCAACAAGGACTCCTATGTTGAGATCAAGGAATCACTATTTTTTAGAATCCACGTACTCAAGGATTTAATTGATGATCTTAAAGCTTTCAAGGAAGCTAGTGAGAAGAGTGACCTGAGTCTACTAAATAAATTAGAAGAGTTGCCATGCAACTTAACCTCTAAGGACAATCAGTTCCTTCTGGTAGAAGAGATGATTCAGGGTTTCAAGGAAATGATTCAGGGAGATTTTGAGGAAAAATCCTTCTCAATGTCTTTGGTGGACAGCATTCTAGATGCTCAGTTAACTTTGGAGAATCTAAAATCTAGATTAACTGGCCATGCTAAAGCCATCACAGCATTGAAGGACTCTCTTATTAGAGCAAGAATCATCTCCAAGAATACAGTTGTGCCAGACATCATAGGAATTCAAGCATCTATTGCCATGTATGATGCTTATCTGAAGAAACCTGGTGGCCAGAACTAATTCTCTCTCTCTCCTTCTTTCTTCTTCTATCCTTATGCACTTCTATTTTGTGCAAAGTGCATGTAATTTTGTAATATGTAATTACATGTAAATATTTTGGAAAAATATCTAAAAGTCAAAGATGAGTCATCTTTGACCAAGATATTTTGTATATTTTATTATTTTCTATTTTGAGGATTTTCTCCCTATATATAGTGGAGACCTCATTTGTAAATTATCTTGGAAAATTTAATAGCAAATACTTTGCTAAAATTGAAGCAACTTTTGAGACTTTGTGCTCAAATTTGTAAATCATATTTTGTTGAATGAATGAGAAGTAGGCTATTTTAGACTTTGTGTTGAGATTGTCTATGTTATTTAGGAAATAGTTCTTATGTCCTTTTTCCTGGTACTATCTTATTCATCTGATTTAATAAGCAAAGTGTGTGTGTTTATATTATCTAAGGGCACTTCTAGAGGGTAGAAGATAGACTTTGTGTTGCTTTTACCTTTGAGATTCTATTATCTTTTGTAGTTTCAGGTGAAGACTTTGTGCTTCACTTTACTCTACGGTTGTACTTGTTTCGGATCTATGGAGAAGCTACGGAAGACTTTGTGTTTGCGTGAGTATTCTTGTGAACTTTGTCACTTCAGGTGATTTCTCGCTCTCTATTTAATATTATTCCTGAAAGAAGAGGAGTGGTGTTAGCTTAAGGCCAAGATTTTCCCTCTCTTATTCCTTGTACATTACCTCTAAAAAAAGAGAGGTAGATGCTATTATACCACCCCCATGTGTTATTTTCTACTTAATTATATATTCGGCACATAAGTATTAATAGGGAACCTCCCCTTGATGAGAGGAGAGATTTACTTCATCTAGATCTGGTAAACCCATACTCTTCATGGTGTAAATCTCCCTACACTGTGGCTGATATACCCATTTTGTCATCAGTTAGTTGATGACAAAATATTCACCCAACAGTTTTTGGCGACTCCGTTGGAGAATCGAATGTGCAGTCTAAAACCTCGAGTTTTAGATTGAAGCATTCCCTACCCTTATCCATTGCATAGTCTAGTGACTCTGTTCCATGTCTTACTCATTATCATTATAGCCTTACCATCTACCTCCGTTACATTATCTGGTCTGTAAAACCAGAGCCGCTGGAAAGAACGTGCATTTTGAAGCCTCAAGCTTCAATTTGAAATAGTTTCGGTCCCATTTTTATTTTTAAAATTTGGAAACTCCACGCTACACAAGAAGTCAGAGATCTAAGGGTGTTGTTGACCTTGTGTTTGAGTTGGCACAATAGAGTAATTTTGATCTGTTTCCTCCATCAGCTTCTCTTCAACGGTCTAGGAGTTTTTCTTCTAGCCTTGTCAGGTCACCAACACAAGGTAGAACTTCTTTTCCCGTTGTTAATCACCACCTACCTATAAACACTCCACCAAGGTTTGTTATTCCACCTTTTAATCCTCTTATCATAATGGCTCAAGGCCCATGGGGTAATTCCTTCGGCCCTCTTAACTTAACCCCACCTCTGCATGAACTACCTCGTAGTTCTAGGAAAAAATTTCCTAAGTTTTTTGGTGATGGGAAGGTTCATCCTGAAAAACATATTGCCACTTTCTCCATAGCATGTGGTGTAATTGGGGTCGAGTTTGAAGATGTAGCAGTGAGACTTTTTGTGGAAACCCTACAAGGAGCTACCGCAGATTAGTTCTATCACCTGTAGGCTGGGTCAGTAACAGACTAGGATACGCTCAAGTCCAAATTTGAAGCTAGATTTAAACCCGCTGAGGATGCACACGCTTTGTTGGCACAACTGACATAGTTGAAGAAAGAATCCCAGGAACCCATGAGGGATTTTATAGCTAAATTCAACAAATTGAGGAACCGAATTCCAACCGTGGCTCAGCCCACACCAGAAAATCTCAAGTGCTTTTTCATCAACTCGTAGCTTCCCGAAGTAAGTTTCCTATTGAGACGAGCTGGCCCTATGGACCTAGCCTTGGCTCAAGGTTTGGCTACTGAGATTGAAGATGATCTTATCATGGCAGGTAAGATTAGGAAAGATCCTAGTAAAAATAAATTCCTTTCATCAACTGAAAGCTCTTCCACGGGCACTACGGACCCTATGGTGCAAAAATTAACAAATTGAACTAATAGCTTTGAAGAGACAAATAGCCCAAGGTACATCTGCTCCTACCTATCGATACACACCCAAGAGAATGTTCTAGAATCAGCAATATCAGGGTAATGCTGCTCAGACCCAAGGGAAATCTAACCGCCTACCTCCCCCTTCAGGGAGATTAGCCATTGAAGCAGCACCTGCCAATTCAGTGGTCAGATTACCTCAGAATCTAAGCATGACAACTATTTTCAACCACAGTTAGATCAACAAGAAAATGCTAATCTCTTTGACGAGCAGGAAGAAGAATTAGCTGGTGACTCTAATATCGGTTTCCTAGATTATCAGGACAAAGCTGGAAGTAAAGGGGAGGATTTGGATGGAGCTTACACTATTTTTACTGGATCTCAAAATCATTTGAATTCACATACTGACAAAGAAAAGGCAGATGAAGAACCCCGACCAGCAGTTTCTATTTCCAAATGCAGGACTCCATTGCCTCTGTAATCAAAAGATCAGGTAACCCATAAAAAAGTGATTACTCCCAACCATCTGATATCTTCCTCCTCTGCTACTCAGACTGGTTCCATACTCGTCAAAGCCCCTGATGATGGACTCTCTTCCTCTGTTTCAAGTTATTTTCAATCATTTGATATAATTGATCATGTTAGAAAGACTAAAATTCTAAATGATAGAGGTTGAATATTTGAGAGCTAACCCAGAACAGTTTGATAGGTTGGTAGAATATGTGAAAAATAAAACCATCACTGTAGGACAAGACTCTTTGAAAGTTGTTCCTAATCCCCCTAAAGACCAAACCAGCCCAAAACAATATTTTTGTGACTCCTCCTGTCGCTCCTAGGAAAATAGAACCTTTCTATATTTCCCTGCTTATAAATGGCTACAAACTGAGTAATTGTATTATAGACTCTGGAGCTTCAGATAGTGTCATGCCTGCAAAAGTGGTAGATTCTCTTGGCCTAACTTTGACCAAAACTTTTGGGAGGTGTTTTTCTATGGAAAACAAGCAAGTTCCCCTCCTTGGTCAAATAAAAGATGCTCAATATGCCTTTATGTCTTTTCTGAAAAAAGCGAATAAAAATTATGGTTTTAGTAGCCAATGTTCCAGCATCTTATGACATTCTGCTTGGGTGGAATTTTTGTAAAGATGTTGGGGGTGAACTAAGCATGGACCTATCAAAAGCAAGGATTCTAATTCAAGGCATCATGAAGAAGTTGCTTCCTAAAAAAGAGGCTAGGTATGTAGTTACCCGTTCTACAGCACCTGAATCTCAAATTTTATTTGAGTCTTCAGGCATGGGCAATTATTTCTTATCCACGGATGAGATCCACGATACATTTGATGAAACTCCTACGGGTGGTGATTTAGATTTGGTTTCAACTGACGTGAAGGGTAGAGTACCAAAGCAAAATGAACACGTGGAAGAACCCCTCCCTCGAAGCAAAAAAAAACTTTTGTGGGAAAAGCAATATCTAATGAGCTATGGACCTTAGAGTTTGATGGCAGCTGCTCTTCTACTGGGTTGGGAGCCAGAGTTGTGTTGGTATCCCCTCAGGGAGAGATTACCCCTTTTTCCTACAAATTGAAATTCAACAATACTAACAACACAACCAAATACGAATCCCTATTGCTTGGACTATAGGTTGCCAAAGAAAAGGGCATTAGGGAACTCCATGCTAAAGGAGATGCTGAGTTGATAGTCTGTCAGGTTAGGACCCTCTATTAGACCAACAATGAGAGGTTGCACCACTATCACAACCTAGTCTAAGATCAGATTGAAAATTTTGACGCCTTCAACATCTCTGACATTTTAAGAGAATTCAATGACCGAGCAGACGCATTGGCTATCTCTACCACCCTCCTAGTTCCTCACCCAGATTTTAAGGAAGATAAATATACTATTGAGATGGTTTTCTGACCAAGTGTACCAGATAATGCTAGCCACTAGAAAGTGTTTAACAATGATGATCAAATCATCACCTTCTTAGAGTAAAAGGATAGTTTTGAGCAAATGCGTTTTGAAGGTAGTGAGCCCAGGAGTGTGGGTCAACCCCTGAAACCCAGGTCAATACAGGTGAAATTTCTTATAGCTCAAGGGGAATAAAATTACTAAGGGTTTGGTTTCTCTAGAGAAGTTGTTTGATAACCATGATAGGTTTGTCAAACAACGAACATATTCAAATTCTTTCCAAGATTTTGATCAAGTGAACCTGGGAACCAAGCGCGATCCTAAGATGGTAAACATTGGGAAATGTTGCACTTTCAAAGAAAGGTTTGAGCTTGCTAGTCTACTCTACCAGTACATGGATGTGCTGGCCTATTCCTACGATGACTTGAAATCTCTCAGGCAAAATGACATCCGTCATGACATTCCCCTGAAAGCCAACTCTGTACCTTACAAATAGAAATCTAGGAAATATAATCCAAAAATCTCAAGTACTATTTTAGCTGAGATACAAAAAATGTTGGATGCCCGGATAATTTTTCCAATCCATCACTCAACATGGATTGCTAACATAGTGCCTGTCAGAAAGAAAAATGGTGAAATTTGAATCTGTGTGGATTTCAAGAACCTGAACCAGTTGTCCTTAAAAGATAACTACCCCCTCTTCCTATCATGGATCAAGTTCTATAGATGGTAACAAGTTCAGAAATGTTATCAATGCTAAACAATTTTTTGGGGTACAATCAGGTTGAGGTCGGGAAAGCAGATCAGCACAAGACAGTGTTCACCACACCTTGGGGCACATTCACTTACCGAAGAATGTCTTTTGGTCTGATAAATGCAGGCACCACTTTTCAAAGGGAAATGGATCTTGTTTTCAAAGATGAGATGGGGAAATTCATTGTAGTATACCTGGATGATCTGACAATATTTTTAAGATATCGTTCTGAACATGTTCACCATTTGCAAAAGGTATTGGAACGCTGCCATCAAAATGGTATCTCGTTAAACTCAAAGAAATCCATTTTTAGAGTAACTAAAGGGAAACTTCTCAGACACATCGTGTCTCGAGAAGGTATCAGAATCGATTCAGAAAGAGTCAAGTCCATCTAGGAACTTACTCTGCATACCAGCAAGACCGCAGTTCACTCTTTCTTTGGAAAGGTGAATTTCCTCAGAAGGTTTATTCCTGGGTTTGCTAAGAAAACCTGCCATATTGTTAACATGATGAAGGCCAATGTTATGTTTAGGTGGACTACTGAGGGTAAGTCAGCATTCAAGGAGATTAAAGAGGCAATCGTCCATGCACTAGTCTTGGTCTATCCAGATTATACTAAAGATTTCAAAATATATAGTTATGCCTCTGAGCATACACTATCAGCTATTCTGGTTCAGCATAATCCCAAAGGTGCAGAATCTCCTATCTCATTCATGAGTTTTCCACTCAAAGATCACGAGCTAAAATATTTTCTTATGGAGAAGCATGCATACGCCGTGGTCAAGGCTGTCAACCATTTCAGGTTTTATATCCTGAATTCTCACACTGAAGTTCTCATACCAGATACAACAGTAAAATCCATTTTGACTCAGCAAGATTTTGGTACAAAGAGAGGTAACTAGATTTCCAAAACTTAGGAGTTTGATCTAGACATCAAACTAACTAAGCTTTTATGAGGAAGGGGTCTCTACCAATTGATCACCAACAACATTCCAGATGAAGTAGAAAGTGAAGAAGAGATCAAAAGTGTGCCCACGGTTCTCTTTGTTGCCACTACTGATGAGTGGTATTCCAACATTGCTCATTTTCTGACATATGGTGAGTGTCCCACTCATCTTTCTTTTAAAGAAAAATGTAATGTTAAATTGAAAGTAGTTAGTTATGTTCTGTGGGACAATGGTCTTTACAAGAGAAACCTAGATGGGGCATTTCTTTGTTGTGTTGACAAAGCTCAACAAAAAAGACTCTTAAAATCTTTCCACAATTTGGCCTGTGGAGAACATTTATATGCACCGGTGATGGCACACAAAATTCTAAGAGTAAGGTACTATTGGCCCACACTTTTTTAAGATGCCTACAAATGGGTGCGTAGGTGTGAGATGTGTCAGCAATTTGTTGGAAAGCCTAAGCTGCCTGCTTTGCCCCTCAAGCCGGTTGTGATCGAGGAACCTTTTCAACAGTAGGGTATTGACTTCATTGGAGTAGTCAACTCATCTTCAAGTGTTGGACATGATTATGTCCTCACTGCAACAGATTACTTTACCAAGTGGGTGGAGGCCATCCCAACCAAGCACGCTACATCGAAAGTGGTATGTAGCTTTCTCAAAGAAAACATCATCTCCCAATTTGGGTTTCCACTAAAGATCATAACAGATAATGCAGCCTATTTTTCATTGCATGAAATTACTCAATTTTGTTTCCATTATGGGATTACCTTATCTAACACTTTAGATTATTTTCCTCAAGGAAATGGACAAGCAAAATCGAGTAACAAGAACCTGGTCACCATTATCAGAAAGTTGGTGGATGATAATCAGAGAACGTGGCACAAAGCTTTGTATGATGCTTTATGGGCTGATAGGATAACACCTAAAAGGGCTATAGGTATGTCACCCTTCCAACTTCTATATGGATTGAATGTAGAAATTCCCATCACCCTTGAATTACTAGCACTCAGATTAACCAGAGCAATCGAAGACTCAACCTTTGAAAGCTCAGTTGACAAATGGATCATGTGTCTGACCGAGCTGAATGAACAACAAGTTATGGTGGTGGATAGGATCAAGGAACATCAGGACTAGGTGAAAGCACTTTTTGATAAGAGAGCTAGAGTGCGTGAGTTCCAAGTCAAATATCAAGTCTTGTTATGGGACAAGCGGCGAGAACCAAAAGGGATGCATGGAAAATTTGACTCCCTATGGAGGGGCCTATTCACCATTCGACAGCTCTATGGTGAAGCCAGCTTCTTGCTGGAATACAAAGATGGAACACCATTTTCACTACCTTACAGTGGATAGCATCTCACGCTGTTCAATCTTTGAAGTTCAGATGAGTCTGTTTGTATATATGTATAGTTTTTATGTTTTTTCTATTTTTCTTCCATTTTTTGCTTGACTCCATAGCCCAATGGTTTGGATGAAGGCACTTAGAGACTAGTTTTTGATTCTGCTAATCAATTTGATTAAACAGAAGCTCCCCAATAGGAGCCAGCTATTATTTCCAAAATCATCTTAGCTCATTTTTGGAAACAACCCCTACAAAACTTGTTCGTTTCATCTTTGGTCTCTCTAAGTTCATTTTTTGAGATGAATTTCAAAATTTATTTTTGTCTTGGCCTCAAAACGTAAAGTGGTTACCATCTCGTCCTAGCCAAGTTTTTCCTTCCCCAGACTCTCCTTCTGGAGTTAGTCTTTTTCATTAATTTTTCGTGCAGGGGCGGTAATTTTTGCCGCCTCTACATTTCCTTTATTTTTGTACAAGGGTAGAAAATTTTTCTGCCCCTGCATGTTTCTTGCAAGGGCAGAAAATTTTGATGCCCCTACTCTGCCACCCCTGCAAAATAAATCGACTACATGCAAGGGCGACAAAAATTGCCGCCTTTGCACGTCTCGATTTCCATGCAGGCATTAATGGCCACATGTGGCGGGTTGTTGGGGTGGGTTTTTCATACCATATAATCCGATTTGAGCCCCATTATCCTCATTTCTCCCTCCTCTCCTCCTACCTCTTACACCTGAGTGCCTAAAGTGATGATTCGAAGCATGAATTCGTGGATTCAACCTTGTGGCGCGTGCAGTTTCTCAGGTAGGGTTTGTTTTTACGTTTATTTCTTGTTTTTTCTATTTTAGCTTAGAATTTATTTAAGGTTTTTGTTTTATTTTTATTTTTGTTTTTCTTCTCCTTTTTACTCGTGGGTTTCCACTAGAACCTCACGCAGGCGGTGAATTTTGCCACCCACGTCCTTGACCGCAGGCTTCTCCTTTTCCTCTGCCCATGGTTTTCCCTTCACACGCAGGCGGTGTTTTTGCCACCCATGTTTTATTTTTCCTCCAACATGCAAGGGTGGTGATTTTCACTACCCCTATACATTTTCCTACTTCTCTGTGCACATGCAGTGAAAATCATCGCCTCTGCACGATTCTTCAAACTACAGTGCAAGGGTGGTGATTTTCACTGCCCCTAGTTTTTCCTTTCATGCTTACAATGGTGGTAAAAATCACCGCCCCTACATGTTTTGTTTCCAGCTACAAGGGTGAAAAATTTCACCATCCCTACCTCCTTTTCCAACTTTATGCAGAGGCAGAAATTTTTGCCGCCCCTACATTTTTTCCTCCATTTTCGCTAACTCCTAGAATTTTTTTCGAGTTGTCCCTTTCATACTTTTTCTTCTTTGTTTTTAACTCCTTCGCTAGACCTAGCCTATTTAAGTGTACTCCAGTAACCCATATCACTTAAATTGTGCTCTCCCTCTCTCGCTCACTCTCCTCTCATCTGTGATCATGACTGTAACACCTTCAGCAAACTCCTACACATCTACTCCCATCCAGTCAGGATTGTTCTCCATGACAAAAACATCTCCCAAGAAAGTGAAAGCTATGAAACACAAGTACCTAGGAATTTTCCCACCCACCTCAGTCTCCTCAAATGTTGATGACATTTGAGACACTGAAATCAGCCACATGGACATGGCCGAGTTCCTAGCACGAACCAAGGCGACAAATCCCATCAATGGGATAAAGAGAATAGTTGAGAGCAACATTCACCTGGTGGCCACTTTCCTCGGTAGCAGTGCATCATGCTGAGTTCATCCTCTAATGCATGCATTTTTACAACAAGGAGACCAGGTCGGTTTTAGATGCCAGTGGTAGCATGATAATTCAGTTGGACCCCAATTTCATTGACAAAGTTTTCTTGTGCCCTCCAGCCACCGAAGTAACCCAAATCGACTTCGTAGATGCATAGAAAGAGTATGACAAAGACCCTAAGAGGGCAAAGAAAGTGATAAATTATAAGTGGCTAAGGACCCCAAAGACCGGCCTCTCTAGATGGCTAAAGAACTTCCTAAGGAGCAATTTCGTCGAGGAAGTCAGTGACCTGATCACCCTTCTCAGCAGAGTATGGGGCCTCCCATCTTCTTCACAATTCCATGAATGGATGTATCCATTCATTAAGATCATCCTCTAGGGCAAGCAAACTATCTTTTGGGGGGAACAAATCAGCAATGTCATTCATGAACTATTAACTAGGGTAAAAACTTCCTTTAGATTCTACATGACTTCGTACCTGGTCTACATAGCTGCTGCGATGCAGTCTTTCCCAGGATTGACTATAGAAGGGGATAGAAAGACCACCCCAGTCTACTCATATTATCCTCAACTAACACTTCAGGGGTCGACACATCATTTTAGGAGAGTAAATGATGCATTCTTTATTGTGTGTTTGTGTCTCTTCGATCCTTAGCTCGAGCAGAAGAGAATATCAGACGAGGCCTGGGTGGTAGTAAACGGTTATGGCTGCATGTTCCTCTAGTTTCCCACTTTTTGCTATCTTCGGGTGGGTTTTTACCAAGGATACCCTTATATACTCCCCAAATTCCCTTCAAACAAGTTAGTCCTAATGGAGATTTGCCAACAACTGGCTGTTGTGCATACTAAACAGATGGAACTCAAGAGACCCAGTTTCAAGTTTCTAATCCAGATTGGCAGGTTTTTAGTTGCCACATCAACCAAAGCCAGGGTTATGGAAATAGAAATGCAGATGGTTACTATCAAGCCATTCAAGAGACAGGAGAAATTTGACTACAGGGGAGTCAAGGAAAAGATCAAAAGGAAAACTCAGTCCCACGAACCCATGATTGAGGATATCTGGGTGGACCTGAGGATGGCCGAAGAAATATGAAAAATAGACTATTGATGTCTAACACTGGAGCAAATAGAATACCTCAAACTTGCAGAGATCCCATCTAGTCTAATTGATGATGGAAACATCATAAATAATAGGTATCTGATGGAAAAGGTTGTTGGTTCCCCTCTCCCTCCAATTCAGTGGTCTCAGAAGGAGTTGACTTCTCTGAGAAAAATATTTGAACCAATATTGGCTAACACCAATGATTGGTTAGTGGCCAAAGGGATCACCCTGAAGGAATTTGTTATGGGATCAGAGGCTGACTACCAGGTAGAATTGAAGAGGAAGGCAGAAAATAGGACTAAAAATAAGGGTGATGTCCCTTCTCCTTCTAGGCCTCACAAGCCTAGAATCATCTTCGTATCTAAAAAGCCTAAGGCCACCCAAGGGCCTAAAACAGTAGCTAGAAGAACCAAAGAACAAAGCCCTCAAGCACAGGCAGCTCAGCCCATGAAGACAAAGGATCAACCATTAGAACAACCAAGTGTCAGATCTCCACTCTCGCAGGAACAAGCACAGCCGATCTAGAGCACCTCTCCTTCTCCCCCTCAATCTCTTGTGGTGCCTGGTTCTCCTATCTCTCCAATCAGTGTTCCCTCTTTCAGAGCCGCTTTTCCTTCCAGGGTTATTTTTGGCAATCCACAGGGTCCTTCTGGAGGTTTCCCTCGCTCTTCTGGATCCATTCCAAGTCTATCATCTCCTTCTTTCATCTTGTCAACAAACCCTGCACCTGAGCTAGAATCAGTAGTTGGTGTGTTTTGCCAATTACTCCAACTGCAACTACTGTCACCACTAGCAGTGTGGAAGCTACTATGATAACACTAGTAGAGACAACCATTGCCATAGCAGGTACTTCTCTCCTGCCTTGGATGTTTGCTTTCACGCCAAAAAGGAAGAAGATGGCCATCTCTCCAGATGAGTTCGACTTTGGCAAGTTAGTGCCGGTAAAATCAAAAGCTCCAAAGAGGCCAAGGATCCTTTCCAAATTAGTTGAAGAGAAAGGGCAAAAAAATTTGGAAATGGCCAGGCCCCCACAAGATGCAACCCTTGAGGGTTTTGAGATGAACAGCTATTCCATCTCTTGTGTTGAACTTGGCAAAGCTACTCACGAAGGTGCGAAAAGCGATCTCTAGGCTGCCATGGACATTATGGTCCAAAAATTTGACAGAGAAAAGGAGATGAAAGATTACTACAAAGCCAGAACAGAGCAACTGACAGCAGTGATCAAAAATTTCACTCTTCCTCCTGAAGCAGCAACTCCAGAGGCCTTCTTAGTGGATGACTCAGTCATTCAAAAAGCATAAAAGACTTATTTAAAGGGGAAAGTCCTGGAGGACTATATCGAAAGAATGCATACTCAGGGAGTTTCTTTGCTTACAGAAGTGGTAGAAAGGATAGGTAAAATGAAGAAAGTAAGAACACAGGTAAATGACTTCATCTCCCTCATTTCTCAAGAGATTGACAGCTTGGAAAAAGATCTCAGCAGATGGAAAGAAATTAAAAATCTTAAAAGGAGCACCTTGATGTCTATCGGTGTCATCTCCAACAAGGACTCCTATGTTGAGATCAAGGAATCACTGGTGTTTAGAATCCAGGTACTCAAGGATTTAATTGATGATCTTAAAGCTTTCAAGGAAGCTAGTGAGAAGAGTGACCTGAGTCTACTAAATAAATTAGAAGAGCTACCATGCAACTTAACCTCTAAGGACAATCAGTTCCTTCCGGCAGAAGAGATGATTCAGGGTTTCAAGGAAATGATTCGGGGAGATTTTGAGGAAAAATCCTTCTCAATGTCTTCGGTGGACAGCATTCTAGATGCTCAGTTAACTTTGGAGAATCTAAAATCCAGATTAACTAGCCATGCTAAAGCCATCACAGCATTGAAGGATGCTCTGATTAGAGCAAGAATCATCTCCAAGAATGCAGTTGTGCCAGACGTCATAGGAATTCAAGCATCTATTGCCATGTATGATGCTTATCTAAAGAAACCTGACGGCCAGAACTAATTCTCTCTCTCTCCTTCTTTCTTCTTCTATCCTTATGCACTTCTATTTTGTGCAAATTGCATGCAATTTTGTAATATGTAATTACATGTAAATATTTTGGAAAAATATCTAAAAGTCAAAGATGAGTCATCTTTGACCAAGATATTTTGTATATTTTATTATTTTTTGTTTTGAGGATTTTCTCCCTATATATAGTGGAGACCTCATTTGTAAATTATCTTAGAAAATTTAATAGCAAATACTCTGCTTAAATTTAAGCAACTTTTGAGACTTTGTGCTCAAATTTGTAAATCATATTTTGTTTAATGAATGAGAAGCAGACTATTTTAGACTTTGTGTTGAGATTGTCTGTGTTATTTAGGAAATAGTTCTTATGTCCTTTTTCCTGGTAATATCTTATTCATCTAATTTAATAAGCAAAGTGGGTGTGTTTATATTATCTAAGGGTGCTTTTAGAGGGTAGAAGATAGACTTTGTGTTGCTTTTACCTTTGAGATTTTGTTATCTTTTGTAGTTTCAGGTGAAGACTTTGTGCTTCACTTTACTCTATGGTTGTACTTGTTTCAGATCTGTGGAGAAGCTACGGAAGACTTTGTGCTTGTGTGAGTATTCTTGTGAACTTTGTCACTTCAGGTGATTTCTTTCTCTCTATTTAATATCATTCTTGAAAGAAGAGGAGTGTTGTTAGCTTAAGGCCAAGATTTTCCCTCTCTTGTTCCTTGTACATTACCTCTGAAAAAAGAGAGGTAGATGCTATTATACCACCCCTATGTGTTATTTTCTGCTTAATTATATATTCGGCATGTAAGTATTAATAGGGAACCTCCCCTTGATGAGAGGAGAGATTTACTTTGTCCAGATCTGGTAAACCCATACTCTTCGTGGTGTAAATCTCCCTACGTTGTAGCTGATATACCCATTTTGTCATCAGTTAGTTGACGACAAAATATTCACCCAACAGTTATCAAAACCATTAAAGTTTCATAGGTTCCCAACATCTCAAGGCACTCCCTTTACAAGTGGAGAGACCAAGATTTTCTGACTTACTCAAGTAAATCATCCCTTTTACACCCTATTTAACCCTCCAAGTTTAGGCTAAACCCTTGGTCTTCTCTAGTTCATATTGTTCCAAGCATCCAGGGAAGGATCACCCATACAAACCAACAATAGATACGAAACATTATTCCCTTAATTATAAGAGTGAAGCCTGTATCACCTATCTCTCATTGACTAACCATACAAGTCAATGGTTGGAAGGTGAGGCTTGCCTTGATGTAACTGTATTAGGGAAGGGTTAACCAAAAAAAGGTTAGGGTGATAGAAAATTTCATTGTATAAATTTATATTCCTTTAAATCATTTATTTTGAGAAATGTATGGAACTTCTAACACACTAGAATTATAGAAAAACACTTTATTATTCAGCCTAAAAAGACTACTTGGCTTTGTGGATCACTTCACAATTCTACCTAATTTGGAAAATTCATAAGTTTCAATGTAGTAACTTTTCAAGTCTCAAAGTTCCATAGATAAAAAACACTACTCTTATACCAAATGAAACAACCCCCAAAAAATATTAAATTACTTTTTTCCAGAGTACAAAGCAACATTACATGCTAGGCCCAAACACAACCTGATGGTGTGAGATAACATCTCCATGGGTTGCTCACTAGGATGCTCATAATCAACACTTTATTAGTTTTAAGTAGACAAGTAACTAGGGTTAAGTCACTAATAAAGTGTTCTATACGGGAGTGCATTCTTGCTAAGGAGTATATAGTTTGGGGTGTATTGATATGCATGAGCACACTGATAGACTCTAAACTCTATGAAATTTCTAATAACTCCTACCAATAAGACCATTTAGTTTTTAGTTAACCCTATTCAAATATCTCAAGCATCTAATAGAGTCTCATTTGAGGGATGTAGGTAATATCTACCCCCTGACATACTCGCAACTATTGTGTATGTAACAACCAATGTACTAGAGTAGTCAACCCTAACATCCAACTTGATGTAAAATTTTAGCATGGTATGGGTAAAATGATAAAAATTTATTCAAGATAAAATGTAATCACCCTTTGAGTCATTAAATCATTCAATATGAGAGATTTCCCATGAGGGTCCTCATTAATAATCATACCAATTAGAATTTTATGAAATCTGACCAACCAACTATGAGGTACAAATCAATTGCCAGGTAACCAATAATTGATTGGTCTACTCTATAGAGCTACTCATTGAGATTCCATAAATCATATATTTGGTCTTTTAGCCATGGCATCATACACTACTCCTAATTAACTTATCCACACTTAGATTTGGATAATAATAATCCCTCATGAAAGATAATTGATATCAAATAGTTTAATATGGGTAACTTTAGCATTACCAACTATGAGCCCATTTACATCACTTTATTTCAAATGATTTGTCTGATAATAAGATGAGAGGAAATAATAATTGACTTTCCCATACATATAATCATTCATACTTGTATTATACAAATTAGAGTACACTTAGATCCACTCTTTTATGATAGGGAGAGTGATTGCTACCATAACATTTCTATAGGGCTTAATCATTATCCAAAAAGGGAAACATGATCAACAATGTTATGCAAACATAATCTCTTGAATAGCTTGCAAGAATTCACCCAATTGAATAAAAAAAATTATTTGAGAACTCCTTAGAGACACTCCCATTGAATGCCATTTCCCTCTTTTAAGTGGTAATATATATAAAAGGATAATTTAGTGTGATCTGAAGCATCCTATCCATGACTTAAAGGAACCACTCAAAAATGAATAAAAAGAGACCAAAGGCTTAGCAAGAAAGTGTGATTTGAATCATCATATGTATATGTATACGTATATGTATATGTATATGTATATGTATATGTATATGTATATGTATATGTATATGTATATGTATATGTATATATGTACATATATGTATATGTATATGTATACATGTACTTATACATATACATATATGTATATGTATATGTACACACACACACACACATTATATAATGTTTCTTAATCTAAAAATGTTTGTATAAATATGTTTTTAAGTTCTATATTATGATGTGATCTAAGGTTGAGGATCACTCATGTGGTGATCATCATGGTTTTTGGGGTATGTTGGAGATTTTTTTATGGGATGCCCACCCCTTCCTCTTAAGCATGCAGTTGTTTTTTTGAATAAATATGTGAGGCATGTGAAATTCTATGAAGTGATGTCAATCCATCCTCCTTTGATTACTATGGGTGTATTTATCTTAAATTCATCATGATTTTCCTTGATGTCATCTTCATATGAGGTTTTATAATGGTGGGTTTGCTAAATTATTTTGTGATAAGCCTTTGGTCTCTCTTTCTCAATTTTTGAGTGGTTCCTTTAAGTCATGGATAGGATGCTTCAGATCACAATAATTATCCTTTTATATATATTACCACTTAAAAGAGGGAAATGGCATTCAATGGGAGTGTCTCTAAGGAGTTCTCAAATAATTTTTTTATTCAATTGGGTGAAGTCTTGTAAGCTATTTAGGAGATTATGGGTTTGATTTATTTGGAGATAACTTTCTATCAAAAAGTAAATTCAAAGTTGTATTTGATGTTTATTTTTATTACTCTTCTAATTTTTAAGGATAAATCAATAACAAGGTTGACTTTAGTCAAGGTGGTGCATCTAGGCTTTAGGGTAGGGTTGGATCAAATTGTCAAGGATTTTATGTTGGGAACACCAATATCCCTAAATTTTTCTAGTGGGAAAGTACATGGGTTGGTTCTACTTAGAATCTATCCTAAACTTGAGGAATGGTTTTACACTCTACTTGAATATTCATAGTGCATTCAATATTTCTTTAATAATCATTCCTCTCCCTCATAGAGTTTGCTCCCACCATTGGATTTGGACAATTTAAAGTATCTTATGGCCTCCATGGATGCAACATTGGGACATTGAGGGTATATTAGGTTGATTAATATAAATATATTATTGGTCTAGGTGTGTGGGGAATAACTTCATTTCATTTCCCCCAGGAGAAGGTAGAGGGTGTTTATCATATAGGTGGTGAACTACAAGTGGATTCAATGCACATGAGGGAAAGGATGGAAGAAATGGTTCATGTTCAAGGTTTAGGGGGATAGATTATGTATGGGAACTCTCAAAAAGTTAAGGGACATGAATATAGTGAGCAAGAGGTGATGTCTACTAGTGGTGAATCCAAGCATGAAAGGATGGTTCTGGGTCATTATCGATAGGGGTGGTAGGGCTTCCATGAAGCTTGAATGCCCAATCTCAGGACCTAGGACTCTTGATGTTTCCATGGGGATTTCATGATGATCAAGACACTCGATGCTACTAATTTATTTTTTTGGATCGCCCAAAGGTGTTATTTTTTCTAGTTCTATTAAGCATGATGGTTGTTTTCTCAAGATAGGTCTCCCAATTTTTTGGTTTGATCATTTGATTAGTTATTTTTTCCTCTATACTACCATTAGTATGTTAGTCTCTAAGGATTTTAATTTTTTTATATATGTTAGTTTTTAGGACTTGATCCTTATCTTGTCCTATCGTAGATGTTAACCCAATAATTATATGGTTTTTAGTAATACCTTTCAACTATAATGAAAGGGTGAAGGACCCAAAAACCCTCAATTACTAATCTAAAAAAATGTAGTTATTTTTATTAGAAAGTTAAAATAACACTCATAAAATTGTACAAAAGAGTCACAAATTTTCACATTTATAAATTAAAAATTAAAAATAACAAACAACAAATTAAACAAAATACATCACAAAAGATGTAACATGAATAAATAAATATAACATAAATAGAACCTAATTAGATATCATAAAAAGTTATTTTTACATAAATAAAATTGATCACAATCCTATCAATATAGTCATTAAAAATATGTTGTTTCATAAACACTATTATAAAATTTAATTTATTGATATAAGAAACGTGGATTCTCTAAAAAAACATTAATAACAAAAAATTACTAAACCTTACAATCTATAATTTAAATAAATATCTATTTTTTATCCCACAAATGGTACCCCAAAAGGTACTTTAGGGAGAAAAATTGTTATGCGCAAGACACCCCATTTTCATAATTAAAATGGAGACCCACTTGTTTGCTTAAAACATGAAAATCTTGGATTCTAATAAAATCCTAAGCCTATTAATTTATAATTTCCTATGAATCTTTCATTTAGACTTTATGCATTGCTAACAAAAGTCTAAAAGGTTGAAGTGGCTAAAAACTTTATTTTTCATTAAATTGACTTTGGTAAGCTTTCATGTCATGGTAAGTCTAAAATTTGGCATTCACATCAACTCAAATTAATATAGATTCACTCACAACAAATTTCATAGTATTAGAGTGTATTGTGTAAAAAAAATCCATGATGCATCTTCACCTCGCACCTCTATAGGTATTAATCTAAAAGAATTGGTTTAAAATATTTTTGACAATGTGACAATGACATATATTTCCATGAAGCACTTATGACATAAAAATACATGTAAAACTATGAAAATATATTTGTGGAGCACTAAAAATGTAATAAACATTAAAATAAGTTTGGCTCAGTGTCTAATAAATAGTAAATAAATGGACACCTATCAAATAAATCTTCTATAAAGCCACATGTCACTAAACCAAATTCAAATTTTCCATCATAGACCATTTGGAAGCAATTAATTCCCAAAAATTATCCATTACTAACCTTGGATTGGTACTTCATGACTAGACTTATATAGTCTCAAAGAAATTTAAAATACATTTGAAAACATTACACTAATAAAAATCGAATATCCATTGGCACTTCTAAAAATTAAACTATTAAGCCTAAAAATATATTTTACTAGTGTCTCTCATATATTTTGATTTGGAAAATCTACATGGAGAATTACTTCATTACACAACCATTTACGAGAAGGTCAAAATAGTGAAGGAGTATAATGATGATTATCTTTATCTATTTGAAGAACAAGAGTATGATGTCCTACTTACTTGATGTTATTCATGCTATCATGAGCTTCCCAAGGTCACCTACATGGACACTCAAATATGACAAAAGGATTTGTGAAGACTCTAAAATTATTCATATTCATAGGTTTAGGAATTATATAAAAAATATATCTAATGAATTTTACTTACATGTGTATCAAGCTATTAATATTAAGCCTGTGCCAAGGCTATCCAAGTAATAATGAGGTCTTAGCAAGCATATGGTGATTATTGGCTATACCCTGACCACACAATCATAAGAGTAGAAGTAACAATAGTATCACCTCCCCTCTTAACAAGGTGTGTTCCAAATAAATTGGTTGAGAAATAAATTGGCATCCAATTGACTAAGAGCATAGATGAACTCTGTAAAAATTACAAGGTGGACATACCACATACATCACCTATTAGGGTATGTAGGACTATATTTTACTAATGGTCCATTCTACACAAGATAAGAAAATTGAATTCTTATTTGATAATATTCTTAATTTATTAGACCTATGTATAATAGGCATGTGCCCATTCTATATAGGGCCATAATAATTTTATCAATTAAGAATCCAAGTTTCTCTAGTCTAGGTGTTCACAACATAGGTGGCATAAGTCTAAAGGTCAATTTTTTCACATACTTTAATTGAACCAAAGTTACAACCAATTTCCAAGTGTTGAAAAATCTTGTTGTAAATTAGTTATCTACCTGTCTTAATCTCATGACCTCACACATTATAGTTTAAAGCTACTAAGAATAAAAGTCTGCAACAACGTGACTTTACATGATGATGTTATGTGTCTTGATCTTAACCTTTTTCACATTCACAAGATTTGAAATAGGTAAAAATGAGAAAAAAAAAAGTCTATGACAATGTGAATTTTCATGATGATCCCATGTGTCATAATCTTGAACTTTAATGCATTCACAAGGTTTAAAATGGGTAAAGGATGAAAACAAAAGTTTTAGACAATGTGACAATGCCATGCATCTCTCAAAGTCACTTATTAAAATCATAAGATTCACATGGAACATACTAATCAATTACAATGTCAATTTATTAATCATATTATGATGTTCCACCATGTGGCATCACAACTTTATAGAAGGGACACATAGCACCATGACAGTTTAAATGGTCTCAAATCAATTTTAATTTCCATTTGCATTCAAAATATTTAAAATATTGAGTATTAATAACTCTATGTTTCTTTTATCTCCTCTACAATTTTTATTTTCCAATTTAAAAACTATCATAATGGTGGCCCTAGTATAGACTAAAACTACATCTTAGTCATTAAAAACTTTCAAGGGAAATGTTGATTAGATAACAACCATAAAAAAAATTAAGGACATACATGGTCAACAATCAAATTTAGGCCCAAATTCCATGTTAGAGTTAAATTTGATGGGCAACCTTGGCATTAGGAAAAAAAATTATGATTATTATCCATTCAACACTGCCCTTCAAAAGTTACAAAAACTATATTTAAACAAGTTCCATGATGTGACTTTAGTACATGTTGTTTAAATTTATTTAAGTTATAAAAAAATTCAACAATTTAAAGCTATTATAAGTGAAAACTATGGGATTTAATACCTATTGTTTAAGGAGATTTATATTATAAAAATAAAGTTTGTAATTTAAAGCTCCTAAAAAGTGCAGACTTAGATGTAATAGAATATTATATGATGGGTATAGAAAGTTTAATCTCAATACTTAGATAGAAATATGAATATGACTTAATTACATTAAAAATAAACACTACTTATTTTTATAAAAAATATTATAACACTTATAAAAATTTAAAAAAGAATCACACTTTGTGCAAGGATGCCATGTGTATTGATCTCACAATTTTTCACATTCATAAGATTTGAAATGGGTAAAAATGAGAACAAAGGTATATGACAAAGTGAATTTGTGTGGTGATGTCATGTGTCATAATCTTGAACTTTAGTGCATTCATAAGGTTTAAAATGGATGAGGGATGAAAACAAAAGTTTGCAACAATGTGACTTTATGTGATGATTCCATGTGTCTCTAGAGCAATGTCACTTATTTAAATAATAAGATGCACATAGAAGATACTGATCAATTGTAGTTTTAGTTTGTTAATGATATTGTGATTCTCCACCATATGTAACTCATAAATTTCTACAAGGGACACATAACACCATGATATTTTAAATGACCTCAAATAGATTTTAATTGCCATTTGTATTTAAAATATTTACAAGATTGAATATGGAGAGTTATATGTTTCTTTTAGCTCCTCTAAAATTTTAATTTTCCAATTTAAAATATATCATAATAATAGCCCCAATCCAAACTAAACCTAAAAAATTAGTCAATAAAAAAATTTGAAGGGCAATGTTGATTAGATAATAATCATAAAAAAATTTAGGACATGTATGGTCAACCATAAATTTAGGCCCAACTTCCATGTAAGATTTAATTTTATGGGAAACCTTGGCATTAGGGAAAAAAATTATGACTATTATCCATTCAATATTTCCCTTCAAAAATTATGAAAACAATATTTAAACAAGTGTCGTGATGTGACTGTAGTACATGTTTGAAGATATTTATGTTATAAAAACAAAATTCTATAATTTAAAGGTCTTAGAAATTGCCAACTAAGGGATTTAATACCTATTTTTTAATTACATTCATATTATAAAAATAAATGTTTGTAATTTAAATCTTATATAAAGTGAAAACTAAGATGTATTAGACTATCAAAGGATGGATTTAGAAATATTAATGCCAATCTTTAGATAGAAATATGAATCTGGATTAATTTCATCAAAAATAAACCAAGCACTAGTTTTTATTAAAAACTATTGTAAAACTTACTAAAATTTACAAAAAAATCATAAATTTTCACATTCTTAAATATAAAATATAAAATGTCAAAAAACAAAAAAAATCACAATAGATATAACATGAGAAATAAATAAATATAAACTAATTATGATATCTTGAGAATTTATTCATACACATAATAATATGATCAAAATCCTATAGTCCTATAAATCACATCATTTCATTAACATTATAAAAAACTTTCAATTATATATTATAAAAATACAATTTCAAATAAATTTTAAAATACCTTTGGGGAATTGATATTCTCGTATATATAAGAAACATAGATTCTCTAAACTTTTTTTCATAAAATTATAAATCATGAAACCCTAAAATATTTAATTTAAATAACATTTTTTATCCATTTGTCACCAATGGCAAACCCCAAAAGCTAAATTTTTTGGGGAGCAAATCATTTGGCTGATAATTGTGAAATGTGCCATGTAACCACAACACGTGGTAAAAAAATGAGTTAGATGCAAACAAAGAGATAATATTAGGGGTTGGGTATGATGAATATCATTTTACTACACAATTTTTTAATGTGATATATGGGTGGGTTATTTAGTCAATTCCCTTATCATAATGATTGTACATGTATGATTATTGACATTGTGTCATACCCTTTTTTTATAGAGAAATCATTGAAGAGTGATGGATAATTGGGTATAACCTTACTCTTAATGTCCTTAAATTCATTAATTAAATGAAGAGAGTGTTAAAATGTAATATTTACCAACTGCTGAAATTAAAATTACCTAACATTGGCATTTTAAATTTTTTTTTGGGTTAATATACTATAATTATCACCTATTTCATCTACAAGTGTTAAATACTAATTATATAATCTTAAATGTGTGTTATTATTAAAAAATATGCAACTATTTTTTTTTTAAACATGCACAAGTTATATAATGA
Source organism: Torreya grandis (assembly GCA_037957365.1). Classification (NCBI taxonomy): domain Eukaryota; kingdom Viridiplantae; phylum Streptophyta; class Pinopsida; order Cupressales; family Taxaceae; genus Torreya; species Torreya grandis. The sequence goes on from JARHVA010002507.1 coordinate 1,644,827, forward strand.
GTGGGAAAGCATATGCAATAGTCATATGAAGCAAAATAGAATAACACAGGAGAGAAATAATAAAACATAATTAATGCATCTTGAGAATTGGGAATTAGTGGTTTCTTGTTTCATTTGAAAATTTACATTGTAATTATTCAATATTTTTTTGGAAGTAATAATCTTAGTCTATTTTATTGTTCAATATTTCTATTTTTATATTTATCATAAATCGATATACTTTTATAAACCTATTACCTGAAATTACCAAGTTGTTGATATTTGAAGAAATGAATAACAATGATGAAGACAAATCTTGACAACATGAAAATGTTAAATTAAATTAAATTTATCTCCTTGAGTAAACCTAAAATTAATCAATATTAGGAATTAGGCATAGGTGGTTTCTTTTTTAATTTTACCATTTGCATCTTCATTGTTCAATCTTTGTGCGAAAGTTATACTTAATTTGTTTCATTCTTTAATATTTCTCCAAGATTTTAACAATGTTAATGAGTATAAGTAGTTTTCCATTCGATATAAGCTAAAGTAAGTCGTAAGCTACCCTATGATATCTATAGTATTCATATTCTATGCAAGTGGCCTCTATAATAATATTTGTCAAGATTATCAATATTATAAATGGCATCCCTATTAAAATCTCTAAATTTGACTATGAATTAATTTAAATATAGAATTATAAGTTAATATTTGACAAGCTATTGTTAAGGTTTCTTTATTTTCAAAACTAAGATATGTGGAGATTTGTGTTGCATTTGATTTTAATATAATGCTGATGTAATTGATCTATAAGTGGTATTTTATCTTCTAATATATGCAATTAATAAGAATAATGTATAGGATATTTAGCTTCAGTCTTATGAGCTCCAAACTTAATGCATTCTTCTTGTAATGTTGATTGGATAACTTGGAATCCACCTAATTATTACATCTCAAAAACAAGTTTTATAGATATAGCTCAAGTAGATGATCATGATATGAATATGGATGGATGGTTTTATTCTCCATTTAATTCACTAATAAAAATAAATACAATATTACTATCAAAATGTCAAAAGACTCATCTCTTCTTCATGACTATTATTCTTCATTATGTTCCATGAGATGTTGCAAAGTAATATTGAAGATACATCTCAAGTACATGATTGGGACATGAATATGGATGGATGGATCTATTCTCATTTAAATTCAATACTAAAACTAAATATAATGTTACAATCAAAGTGTCAAAATTATCATATCCTCTTCATGACTATTTGCCTCTAATTTATTATGTGGGATGATAAAAAGAATTATCAATATTGAAAATTGCATCTATAGATGTTTGATGTCATGGTATGAGTGTAAGATTTCACAATTTACCTTTATGCTCACTACGAGGATTTTTAAGTTTTACCTTAGATTAGTATGAACTCCAAATTAATATATTGTGTACAATAACATGCATCAAACTCAAAGAATTATATGATATTAATATTATGGATGATATCCATACAATTTATTATTAAGATTAAATATAATACAAAGTATCAATGGACATATCATTTGTTCGGAGGTCACTTTCTTTTTTTTACCTCTACTGGTTCTATGGTTTATATTGCCTCCATTATCTGCTTCTCTAGTTCTAATTTTTGATAGTTCTTGATGTCTCCTTCTCTACTTTTGCTTTATGGGCGGCTTTTGCTATCTCCTTATTTTTATCAATTTCAAATTTTAATTTTCTAATTTATCTTTTTCTGTCATTTATTTTTCTCTTCTTTCTTTCTCCACCCTTTCTTTTACAAGTTTTCCTTTTTTTCTAATTTATCATTTTCTTGTTTTTCCTCCTTTTCCTTCTTATTTTAGGCCACTAGTATCCTTTTAGGTTTCTGTTTGGCTATGAATTATTCTTTTTCATTTCTATATGGTTATAATTTATCATGTTTATGCCTTTATATTTTTCTCTTTTTACTCAGGTTTCTATTTCCATGTCTTCTTTTTTGCTCATTCCTTTTGTTCTGCATGTAGTTTATATATTCTATAATAGCCACAACTACTTCTTGTTATAATTTATCCAATATAATATCCATATCTATCTTTGGTGTTATTATTATTTCCATTTATTTGTATTTTTATTTTTATGTCTTTTCTCCTTCAATCATGTCTTATTTTATGATTTGAGCTTCAGTGGTTTCTGTATGAGTCTATGGTTCTTATTTCTCTACTACCTCTATATCTGATATGTTGATGGAATCTTATTCTACAATACATGATGATTTGGAGGTCTTGACATGCACTCTTTTACCTTTCTATTTCTTTTTTTTAGGTGGTGGCATATCTAATTATTTTTACTTTGGATGTGTACATGGCCATTTTATGTACCTCATATGTGGAAAACCATTGCCTATGTTCCCTATGTCTATGCCTTCTAATTGCTTGACTTTGCAATATTTTATGTTTGTCGATGTCTGATGTTGTAGCATGACTACAGGATTATATTATTTAAATTAGACTTATATATTACTATTTTTATTTTTTAACTAGTGGGATCTTGGATTCCAATATTTCTATATTGGTTTGAACTAGTGTGATATTGAATTTCAATATAGCTATTATTAGATTTTTAGTGTGGAATCAAATTATAATTTTATATTAATTGGTTTTTCTTCAATTTACATTCATATTTTGGGGAAATGTGCCAACATTTAAACATGGTTCAATATTAAATGAAGTGGGCATTGATCATATAATGTGACCCCATAGTTTTCATTGTATAATATTAGCACACAACATTAATATGATAAAACATCAAGAGGGGATCATTCATAACATGAATATTTTGATATCATGGATATAATAAATAAATCATGATTTGAATGATTCCAATAGTTCAATTACTCACTTTACCACCATATATCATTAACATTTGATAGAGATAAACATTCCCCTTAATATATTGTCAAATCCTTTTAATAATACTTGATTTTGTCTAAATATCACCATTAACCACAAACTTGAGAATAATTTCTCAACTGTAACTTGGTCAAACATAGTTTGTTATGATGTCATCCTTGGGAGCTTATGTTAAATGCATGGGTGGAATGCTTAGGGTAATCTCAACAAAATTGGTTCCCCTTCTCTCTCTCTCTCTTTTAAATATCTCATTAAAAAAAATTAAATAGGTACATACTTGGTCATATTTTATGTTTCCTTGATTCATGGAATTGGATTTATAACCCCCACATTATATCTATTATTTAGCTTAAGCCACATATTTATCTCCTTAGGACATGTGCCAAGCCCCATTTATTTGTAATTCAATGCTCAAAGTATCATCTAATTATTGAATCATTTAATAAGACATGATATCTTTATATTTTTAGGTTCAACCTATTACAAGCTAGCTAATACACATTATTAATTCAATAAACTGACTAAAAATAAACCGATACATTTTTAGGTAATATAGATTTCCAAAAGCTTTAAAGTGAAAATGTAGAATACTTGAATTATATAATAAGTAAATAATATAGCACAACTAATATACTAAAAATAATCTAAATTGTTCCAATAGTAGAAGATAAAGGAACTAAATATTATTCTCACATTAGAAGGAACTAAAAATTATTCTCTACAATATTTTTTTTAGATTTTCTGAAGTTTGATTTATCTTGATGCATAATGATTCAAAACGATATCCTTATGAGTTTATTATCCCCATAGAGTGTCTTTTATAATTAGGATCCAATAAAAATTATTACATGAATATTGCACATATGTTATACTTTATGATGAGTTGGTCCATTATCATCTTTAGACCAATGATAATATAGTGAATTTAGGGTTGGCCTAGTGGATGGCCTACATAATATACCATCCAATAGTTGACATCATGGATACCTATAGGTTTATTTTTATTACCTCATTTCTTTATGGGGTCACTGGTCATCAAAGTATCTCTTAAGAAAGCTTAGACTTCAGTCAAAGGTTAAATGGAGGTCATCTTATGTTTGAGGGGCTTCTAGTGGCAGTCAAGAGATTGGTTAATTTTTTCTTCAATTGATTGAAGGTGAGAAAGGATTAATGAGGTGGTCGATTCCTAAAATTTCTTATTGATTTTCAAAAGTCTTGGTTTGACATCAATGCCTCTCTCTAGATCATAAATTGTCTATCCTCTATAGTTTAGAGAAATTACCTTGTCTTATTTGTTTGGTTGATACACCTTCCAAATTGATTTCAGTTCTTTGATTCCAAATGGATAGGCATCTCTCAATGCTTGGATGAGAATGAATTTTAGAGTGTATAAGGCCAAAATTATTAGATAAATGGCATAAATAATATCATTATACAAGTTTCCTGTCATAAATGGAGACTTGAATAAAAACCCTAAAATTGAAAGGGTATAGAAAATCAACCGTTTAAGGATTATATTTTATTTGATATGCAAAAAAATATTTTCCATGGGTCTTTTAACCCAAACAAAAAAAGTGTGTAAAATTAAAGTGAGATAGGCTCATTGAGCCAATAAAAAACAATACATGACAACCATAGTAGAGGAATAGTGAAAGACACTAGAAGAGAATCAAACTTAGGTAGTAGGAGATTTAATAAAAGATTCATGAGAGTCTATGCATTCCATGAGATGGGTTATGATAGTCATTTCCTTTAGGTCCTTCTTATAGATGACATGTTTACCTTTCTTATTACTTTTAAATAGGGTGAGTTGTCTTTGTGTTCTTTTGAAAGGTCCTTCATTTGAAGCTTATGTTATAATCAAAAGTTGCACTATTGAGGATGATGTTAAAGCCTCCTCACTTAAGTGATAGCATGGGGAATCTTCAAATTTTTTGGGTGACCTTATAGCTGAAGATAACCTCTAGATAGGGCTAACTCCCTTGATGCATCAATTAAGAACTATCACTAAACCTACTAACTTGCAAGGGGAAAGGGAGAGAAAACTAGAAGCAAACTAAACTATGGAGGTGATGTACCAAATTTATCTCCTCCACCTACCTTTCATGAACTAATAACATGAACTATGACTTAATCTAATTGCACAACTCAAATGGAGTCTCCAATTATGAGTGTTTCACATAGAGGATATAACATGATACATAGATTGTGGAACTGATCAAGAGGTCTAAAAGACACTAATCAATGCTTCCACTTTTGATCCATAAAATGATATTGAATTCACTCTATATAACCTATAAATATTACTAACACCTAAAAATAGGTAAGAGATAAGACAAATGAGAGGAGGTTGCATTAACAATCACTACCATTCATCAACTAAAATGAAGCATACACTAATTACAAGCATAAGAAAAGGCTAATACTCAATTTTATTCATCTTTAATTCAAATTAAAAGTGTTCATTTGGATATGGATATGTCATATGTAACAAATGGATCTTTTTTAATGCCAAAATTAGGCATACATATAGGAGAAGGAATAAAAGAGAGAGAAAAGGTCAAGAACCAATGATGGCTATGAAAAAATCATGGAACAAGTTATAGGCAAGAAAAGTTTTCCAAAATATATTTATGAAGTCTCTCTTCAACATGTGTGTGCTCTATTTTATCACAACTTGAGCAAAGTGGTGTAGGAGTTATGTTTGGCTTGATGACTCACCCTTAAGCTCTTAAAACTACCTCTTAGAGTGATTATGAAGTGACCAATCATATTCTTGGGGTATAAATACTTTTTAAACTTTTTTAACATCCACATTCCATCATATTTCCACCTCTATTTTTCCAATTCCTTCATAGTTCTCATGTTCTCTCTCTTAGAGACCTAAACTTTGTAGCCTTGTTTTGGTGAAAAGTTCCTTGGTTTGACATATAAAAACACATATTTGTAAAATAAAATAATATTTGGGTACCCATTATTCCCTTATATATTCTCCCAAAATGTTAGGTCCCAAATCCTAAGGTAGATCCACTTTCTTAATACCCACCTTTCCCAATTAGGCTTAATTAGGCCTAATACAAGCCTACAACACCATAGACCATATAAATACTTAAATTACCAAAAAAAATATTTATTTCATATAAAAATAGGTTTTATGGAAAAATTTCAAGATATTTCATGGGTTATAACTCAAGTTAGAAAAGTTGCAAGTTTTCTAGCCCTACTTGGCAACAATGCATGCATGAGTAGGCTGAGAGCTAAAATAAATGAATAATTTGAGTTTCAAGGGGTTTAAATAAAAATAAAATGATTTTTCAGGTATTTAAAACCCTCTTTAAACTATTCCAAACATTATTTTTTCAATATCAACCTTTTAACCCTCCAATCACACTAATTTCTCCTAATTTTATTTGCATTTTGGACTGTATGCATCGTTTTAGGAGTTTTTTGTGTTTAAATGACCTTAAAAGCATGTTAAATACTTAAAAATGATTATTATGACTCTCAAAACTTACTATATCTATTAAAATCACAAATTCCAATGTAAACATTGTATATTTCCTTGAATTCTTGAAAATAAGGCTAGAAAAGGGGTTCTTAAGCAGGATTAAAAATGATTCTTTTGATTGATGCATGTCAAGAATTCAAGAAAGTTTTTTTTATCAATTTTTTTATATTTTAAATATATAAACATACCTTTATCACATATCATCATGTATTATTACCTTCATTTTCATCCTCAAGCATCATACTTCATGCAAGGTTAACTCTCTTGCTTGAGAATGTTGACCTACAAGTTTGTAGACCTGTAACTCTACATTATTCTACATTTAAGAATTTAATTCCATGTTTATTGTTTAATTAAACTATTAAATATTTTAATTGACCTTTATATCATTTTAAAATATTCAAAACTTCTTTGGATCTTCTCAAGTTATCTTCAAGCTCTCAACTTTGCTTTCAAACACTACACTCATGTACTTTAGGCTTATACCTTATAAGTGCACTTAAAAAATGGTCTTAAGAGTTTGATACATTATGTTTACTACTATTATATTCTCTCTTATCTCAACCTTGAAGTGTTTCAATGCAAATTTCACCTCCATTACTTCTCAAAACATCCATGACATTTGTTTATAAGACCTTCTTACCTGTCTTTGATGATTATAGGTGATCATTTAGGAATATACATGCATTAAATGCATGATTTTGAGAACTATAGGAGTTATAATAGTGAATATTTACTCATTATAATCCAAAACTACCGTTATTTATTATTTTTTAGGTTTATTACCTACTTGTTCACACTTGAGACCTTGTGAGAGAGTTCAAACCACTTGACTAAAGGATTGTTACCTACAATCTTCTTTAAAATATAATATGGATTGAGTTTATTAATATTTAATATTATTATTTAATCCATATGGGTCATTAATATCCACAATAAACCAATTTTAAAATTAGTTTCTCGAGGAACAAAACTTAAAAGCAACTTTACTCATTTGGATTCAATAGACCTAAAACCTCCTACAACAAGGTTTTGATCGAAACATCATTTATCTCGCCTAGATCAATTATTTTTTGTATTAACCACTCCCAAAAAAATTTAAATTACTAATAATATATTCAAGTCTTTGATAGTCATTGAAAATACCATGGATTTACCTTTTCTAGGCACTTTTGATAACCACCTACAGGTAGTATTATGCACAATCAACATACTAATTCTTTTGATACTTGAACTTATTGTTTCCTAAATAAGGTATAATAATGTTTATTTAAATTATTAAAATTTTATCCTTACAAACACAAATTTATTATATGCCCAAAGACGTCATAATTCTCATAAACCCTATTGGCCACCTTCAAAACAACAAAAACACAAAAAAATTGTTGTCTTGGTTGCCCCACATACTAACTGATGGTGGAAAAGGATATGAAAGGGATATTAATACCCATTAGGATATTTAAAAAATAAACATATTCATCCATTATCCTAGAACCTGTTGGAACAAAAAAAAACACTATCTATAAGGTTTTAAGAGGGTCTTAGGCTGATTAAATTATTAATGATTATTCATAATGTTAAGCCCCTATAACATGAAAATAATGCATATAATCTTGATGTAATAGGGTACCCTATCAACCCCCAAGATCACTAATCCCAACTCTCCTTCCTCTTCATGGAATGAGTACTTAAAAATTACCTTTGCAAGCTTGCAAAGGGAGTGATGGAGAAAATGAAACATTTTTTACATTATTTGTACCTACCAATGCTACCACTAGACTCATTTGACTCTAAAAACCTTTGAGGGACCTGACCACATCAATTTATGACCTAAACTAACCACCTCCATGTTTCAAAATTACTTTATATACCTTTAACAAGTGTGTTTATACGTTATACTTTAGTTTCTTGATATTAGTCACACCACTTATTTCACACTTAAATGACTTGGGTGAAAATGTGTTGATGGAGTTATAACTTTTAAAAAAACTTAGACATGAATTAGAGGTCTCAAAATTTACTTAATTCTTCTTATTATTAAAGTTAAACATTACCTTAATATCTCCAAAAGTACCTTAATCTTTTCTAAACATGAAATAACGATGCTTCACCTTGTCATACCTTGCCTTTAGAAAAATTCATCCACCATAAGATATTAGATCACCTTGTATGGTCCATACACCAACATTTCACCATGGGTCAACATAACTTTACCTTTATAAGTAACCTTAAAGTTTGCTAAAATACCTTAATCTCTCCAAAAATCAAATAAGACCTTAAAAAATGAGACAATGACAAGACTAGGAGTATGACTCACTCTTATAGACCATATAATAGAACTTAAGATGAATAAACACACTTGAAAAAACATCCTTGTTATGACCAAGTTTGACCAATAGACCAAGACTCTCAAAAGGCTACTAACAAGGTTAAACAGGTCTAGAAGTAAAGTTTAAAATTGTTCTCACTCATGGTGGCCAATTTTTCCTAACATATTTTATGACATCCTAAGATTACATGCTTGTTATGCACCTTAGATGAATTTCCTAATCCATCCATTGGGGTATGGAGTCACCCAGGTTAAACACAAACTTGACTTGACCTTGACATTTGATTTCAAACCTCTCACAAAAAGAATGAAATAGTTGATTGACTTCACCAACACATATAACAAGATAAGAAGGAAACCCAGCAAATAAAGACACCAAACAAAACAAGACACACATTGTGCTAATAAGCACTTAGGGAAGACAAAATAAGAAACTATCATATTTCTCCAAGACCTCTCAACAAGATCAAATACACACATGAAAGCTATGGAGTAGGTGAGATATATTACCAAAAATAAAATAGCATAAAATTATATTCCCCATTAACTCTAAATTATCAATACAAAGGAGAGAGGTACATATATAGGTGGGAGAGAGAGTGAAACCTCACATTCTAGTGAATGAGGAAATAATCTTCCCAAATGGCCTCTAAGACCCTAAGCAAGCATAATGAACCATGTAGACAAAACCCATAGGATAATAGTCTACATAAACACCCCCCCTTTAAGTGTATCTTAGGTGGGCTAGATAATTGGGTCCTGACAATGAGGCCTAATGAGTTACCCAAATACATAGCAATGATCTCAATATCTTACAAAATATGAATGATGTGTACCTCCACAAAGAAGAGAGAGAAGGCAAGTGAAAAATGTTGCATGACAAATGCTATAGTAGGTCCTTTTGCAATAAATGATGTCTCTTACTTTTGTAATAAAGAAACCCTAATATGTCAAACTATTGAATTCCCAATCAAGTGAAATGCAAGGAGGAATAATGATGTAAATCTACATAAAATGCTCAAATATCTCCCTAATAGTGCTCAAATGTGCCAAAGTCTGATCAAGTATCACATGACTAATAGCATAATATGAAAAATAATAAGCATAAAATTAAGGGGAGAGAATAGCCAGAGAAGAAGATAGGCATGGAACATTCACTAAAAGAATGCCCATGGGAAGAGGAGATCAAGGCTTAAAAACCATCAAAATTGATGACTGGTTTGCAAATGAATCACTCAGATCTACAATATGAATATCCATAGGAACATATGAGTTTTTAATACTCTCAATGTATATACTCTCATTGGAATCAATAAATTCCTCTAAATTCCAAGTCTATGAAGGATCGAGAAGAGAAATAATCTACTCAAGAATGGATATAGAATCTTCAACAAGACAACTAAGGTCTGGTAGAATCTCATCTTGTAGTGGTGGATCGACAGAAGAAAGAACAATATCCACCATGGATATAACATCATAAGAAATAAAATCATGAGGAGAGAGTAAAATATTCTCAAAAGAGATAATAGGAAGCAAAAGAGGAGGTGTGACATAAATCACAATAATATCCCTAAATATACTCTGAAGCATGTTCTAAATAGTAGAGGGACATTCTATGTGCTTCACATGGTAGTGTAGATCCCATGAAACATGCAAAAACAAGTGAGCATAGACATAGTCATAATAGTTTTCCCAGTCATCATATTAACCTCTATCAATAGGAAAAATAATTTGTCCATATAATTATGGAATAAGGTCATGATCTATGAGTGAACATTCTATGTACACACACCATGAATCATAATTGGTCTTCCCAAGAAGGACCTATAGTTTATACTTAATGTTCCTCCTATGGATTCTCTCAAATGAATTCATCATGACTGAAAGAAGACATCAAGGAAGTGCAAGACTGCACAATACAAAATACAATCAACCCCTAAAGCATGCTCATGAATGGGACATCAGGCACAACCAAGAATGCATCCAAGGGATAAATTAGTGTTGGGGTGATGAGGTATAATGCATTCTCAAAATGGGATGTCATACATAGTCAAAAATACATTCATGAGTGAGTAATTGGTGTATCAAGTACAATGAAGAAAGTAGTAGGGCCCATAGCATAAGTAACCCCCTTGAATATGTAACTTTATAAATTTAGTAAATTTACAATAAAAATATGACCAATTGAATGAGAATGAAAAATAAATAACTTTTGAAAAAAATGTCACTCAAATCTGAGTCACTGAGAAAAAGTTATAGCTAATAACATTTCTTGTCATTAATGACCTATTTAATGAACTTGCACTTAAAAGCTTAAAATACACAACCAAACAAAGTGTAAGGTAACCTTCTAGCCACTCATTGAAACTGGTACAAAATGTAGAATTTAATGGTTTAGATTATGATGGGGGATTGGCCTCGTACCAACTCAGGCCTCACCCTTCATCTTTGACAAGAAAAATAACAAGGCTATCTAAACACTTAAATAAATCTTAATATAATCTCCCCAAACTGACTTGTATTTAAAAAACATAAAATTCTAAATTTTTAAATATTAATAAATCACACTATAAAATAAGAGTAATGTCCACATTAGAATGTGATGGGGACCACAAGGATGGTGTAGAGTTTTTTTAGGTTATTGGAAAACCTAATAATCCTTATTGTGTTGTTGTGGTTGGTGTATGGTGTCACCAAGGGAGGATAATTCTCAAGATTTTAGATCTATGCCACCCTGGGGAAAAACACCAGGTTGTAGACACTATTAGTAGGTTATTGTTCTTTCTTTTTTCATAATAGATAGATTATAAGACACTCAGCTTGACAACAGATCATCAAAATACCTTTTTTAGGTTGTATAGAGATAAAAAGTGTCACCAAGAGAGAGAGGAAGCTCACTCAAGTCACCATAATCCATTTAGTAGCTACATGGCATTGGAAGGACTGTAGAATTAGAGAGAAGAGATGTAGAGACCCATGTGGAGTTCAAATCCAATTCCAAAAAACTCAAAAGAGATCTCAAAAAAGCATAGATAAACCAAATCTACCTGATCTAGGAGATTCAATTCATAGGAGGGCACACCATAGGAATCCAGCATTATAAGTCATTTTCAAATTAGCTATATTCCATGCAGGACTTAACCCTAAACAAGTGTTATGCCAAAAACTTGTATGCCACATGTCCTACATTGAATACCACCAACACCATGATTTTAAGCATATGATCACCCAATGTATATGACAACAAATATTATGTATATATGATGAATTGACAGGGGTTGTTAATGTTTAATCAAGATCTCTACACCAATTCCCACACTAAAATCATTGTTAAAGACTTTTTTGTGGATCAAGATATTTTCTTCCAAAAATTTGCACTGGTAATGTGTAGGTTGAATGAGGGTTTTAAGGTCAATTTAGAGGCTGAACATTCGAATAATTCCATGGAAGATCATGAAGGGAGACATATACTTTGAAAAGGCCCTAAAACCTCCTTTATAGCTTTGAAATGACCTGAGTAGGCATACAAATGCCATAAAAAACCTATTACATAGCTACAACCAAATTCATAAAACCAATGCAAATAAGATCCACTGATACAATGCAAAATTATGAGGAATCTCACCAAGGATTCAAGTAATCTCATCAAGGATTTTAAAAAATGCAAAGGACCATTGAGTGTAGCTTTGATACCATGTTGTATTTCTCTAAGACCTCTCAACAAGATCAAATGAACACACAAGAGTTATCAATTAGGTGAGAGAGATTACCAAAAAGGAAAGAGCATAAAATGATATTCCTCATTAAATTTGGATGATCAATACAAAGGGAGATAGTACATATATAGGTGGGAGAGAGAGTGAAACCCCACATTCTAGTGAATGTGGGACTAATTTTCCCAAATGACCCAAATGGCCTCTAAGACCCTGAGAAAGCATAATGAATTGTGTAGATAAAACCCATAGGATAAAATTCTACACCAACAAAAACTACTAATAAATACAAATAACCTAAAGATATCTTCCTCTTGGATTAAAAGGAAAATTTCTAGAAATACATCATCCATGAGATGTACAATGATGTAGAACATGTTGCCTTTTGATCCTAGTGTTTTATGGAGTAGACCTCTTGCTTTCTAACTCCTTTGGCATACTCTCAAGTGAGTTATCAGTAGAAAATATGCTTCTTATGAAAACACACTCATCTTGTGTCCCAAAACTCTTCTCATGTTACTCTTTGATGTTTTTAATTCATCTCAAACATGATCACATCTTGGGTCATAGGGGTAGCATCAAATTTGGCTTATATTAGCTCCATGTAATGGTGTGTTTGATCTTGAATGACCTCTTGGGGCTTCCCACATTGTTCTTCAAGAAAGAGAACAACTTTACAAGCATCTTTAACCTGCTCAATAAGAGATATAGGCTCTTTAGTAGCCTCAATTCTAGACAAATGCTCAAACACTACTACCACATGTCATCTTGAAAATCTTCACGTTGACTTGAGAATGCATATTGAATATGATTTTCACCTTAAGGATGTATCTCTATCACCTTTATAACTATTATCATGTGACCATGAGCTTCACAGTTATTGCTTAGAAAGTCATCAATCATTGTTGCAACTTGGCTTTGCTCTTGCTCATTAGAATCTATTTCAATCCCATTTAAGACTTCATCTTATTTATTTAAGAGTATTCTATCTCAAGATCAATTTTAAATTTTTCATTGAGACTCTCTATGCAAATGTTCCTGATCCAGGTGACACTTTAGGTGATAATTCAAGTGATGGTTCTACCTCAATTACTGGTAAAACTTTTGAGAGCCATAACTTTTGCACCATAGCTCCGTTTGACTCATTTGAACCATTGTTAATATAAGAATGAGGAGAATGTGATGAAATGTCATAAGCTATGCTCGATGGTTTTTGACCCCTAAAAACCCAATGGAAGTGCCCCAAATTCCAATTTTAATAGTGTAGTCTAAAAATAGTAAGTTTCTAAAAATAGTAATTTCTTGAATTCTGTAATGTTGTAATTCATGGAAGTCAAAGAAATTTATCTCCCTCGAGATTGGTGACCTTCCAAATCCTCTTCTTACCTTAAAATTATGTATAAAAATAGATGTAGCCCAAAAAGGAGATTAGACATCTCTTCCCAGAGATAAGCATATGTTTTTTGCAATTTTTGTGAGCAATAAAGCATCTCTTCCTAGAGATAGCATTATATGATTGTGTTATTTTGTGTTCTCGAATTATCTTTCAGCCAAAACCTCTGAGTTTTGGATCAATTCCCTTTTGATTCCTCTATTTCCAATTCAACCAAGTCATTTTTATAACAAGAAATAAGGCCATAATTTCCAATCAAATGATGGAGTTTAAAACAAGAGTTTACCTCATTTTTACCACTTGAGACATATTGAAAAGTGTCCAAATGCACTTGTATTGTATCCAGTTGTTATAATTCATTAAGAGGCTCTAGGAACTATTGTTCTTATTCATCCATGATCTCCTTGAGGTGACTAGTTATCTAGGAAACTACTATAACTATCTCAATTAAGCTTTGTCCACCTTCAAGAGTGTTCTCTCCTTCAAATTTTGCTACCACTTTATAAATATCACTTATCCCTTTATCTATAAATATTAATGTACCTCTTTATTCACTAAAGGGAGTGTCAATAATGACTTATTCATCATGTTGAGTTGAAGAGTCCTCATCATTTTCAATTAGAGCATTAGTCTCTTCACTTTGATGCCCATCAATCCTCCATACAACTAGATTTTATTTCAAAATGGAGATAGTGGGAGGGAAAACTTGTTCATTTGATAGAGTGAGATGAATAGGTTCATGAATTAGCTAAGGGATTGGGTAAACACTCTTGAAGCTTGGGACTTGTCTCTTATTTTGGATGCCTTATTGGATAGACTTCCATGATGGAAAGGTTTGGGATTATTTAAGAGATATGAATGGTGCTTGGATGTAATCTTTAAACTTATCAATAAGGACTTCCTTATTCTTTTGAATACTTTCTTTAATTTACCACCATGATGGGGAGGTTTTAGGTTCTTAAGGAGGGAGGGTTAGGGATTTAATAGGAAAAGGGTCCTCTTTGGATTCCATTACTAAATATAGGCATTACCACTTGATTCCAACTTAGAACCTTGAACCTAGGATATTCCCCTTGATTATGTGTTTCCACTTAAAGGAAGGGTAAAGGGCTTGGGAAGCTTTAAAATTGCCTTGGCCTAACCTCAAATTTATGATTTTGGATGAGCATGGGAGAAGTTTATTTATGGAGAATAGGTGGATCTTGAGGAACAATGGATGAGTATTTCATAGAATCAATATTTTTTGATGGCATATTACAAGTTGGATAAATTTAGGAGTAGAATAAGGTCAATGTGGAGTAGGATAAGGTAATTAATTTTGATGATATTGGATTTAATTTTCCTCTCATATTACTATAATATACTCATGCATTAATTTAAGTCTCTTATTTCCAACCTTTTATTTGTCAGGGCATGTGGTTTTCCTTCTTCAAATGCTACCCACTCACTCCTTGTAAACTATAATGAGTCCCTTAGATTTTTAATGAGGTGAATAGGGACAACTTGGCTGAGTTATACACTTATATATATCCTTATATTATTATTTCATTCTTTAACATATTCATGAGGAGGAGAGTGTCTTTCTCTTTCTTAGATTGAATTTGCCTAGTTATACACTCCTCATATCTTAACTCTTATTGATGGCAAGATTGAAAGGACTTATATGAAGGTTGACAAGCTTTGTAAGGTTTATGAGGAAATGAGGAATAATATAACTCTTGATAGCAAGGTTGGTCATATTTATAACTAGAGTGATGTAAAGGGTAAGTGGGGTCATTATAGGGTTGATATGGATAGCCATAGAGCTGATATGGATCATTAGGCTATTGGTAAGGATCAACATAAGTTACGTATGGCTCACCCACTTGAGTAAAATTGAAATCCAATCTAAACTCAGCCATTACACTTCATGAGAAAGGGAAAATAAAGAGGGTAATTGATTGAAAGATTACATGATCTGCTAAAACCACCTGAATGTGTTCAAATTCACTATTGATATTTGTGTCCATGCCTTTGAAGGCTAGTATATTGAAGAACAACACCAATCACTCTTCAATGGATGAAATATATTATCCCATCAGGCATTCCAAAACTATTATCATCAAAATTTTCACCCTTGAAGCATATTTTCAAGGCTCCTCACTTAAATGATAGTATGGGGACTCTGCAAAGGTTGTGGGTGACCTTACAGTTAAAGAGAACCTATAGATGGGGTTGATTCCCTTGATGCATCACTTAAAAATTATCACTAGACCTACTAAATTATAAGGGAAAAGGGAGAGAGAACTAAAATCCAACTAAACTAGGGAGATGATGCACCAAATTTTTTTCCTCCACCTTCCTATCATACACTAAGAACATGAACTATAACTGAATCTAATTGCACAACTCAAATGGAGTCTCCAAACATGAGTGTCTCACATAGAGGTTATAGTTTGATACATAGACTAATGGGTTGATCAAGAGGTATAAAAGACACTAATTAATGATTATACTTTTGATCCATACAATGATATTGAAATCACTCTATGTAACCTACAAATATGACTAACACTTGCAAATAGGTAAGAGATATGACAAATGAGAGAAGGTTGCATACACCATCACTAGAATTAATAAACTACCATGAAGCATACACTATTTAAAAACATAAGATAAGGATATAAATTATTCTTATTCATCTTAAAGGAAAATTATAAGTGTTCATTTGGATAAGGCTATGCCATATCCAAAAAAAGGATCCCTTTCAATGTCAAAATCAGGCATACATATAGGAGAAAAAAGAAGAGAGTGAGATAAGTGAGATGTCAAGAGAAAATTATGGATATGAATAAATCATGGAACAAGTTAAAAGAAATAAAAAACTACAAGAGCATAGTTATGAAGTATTTCTTCAACATGTGTGTGCTCCATTTGATGACAACTTGAGCAAGGTGGCGTAGGAGTTATGTTTAGCTTAATGACTCACCCTTGAGCTCTTAAAACTACCTCTTGGAGTTATTATGAAGTGACCATTCCTATTATTGGGTTATAAAATCCTTATAAACCTATTTAACATCCAAATTCTATCATCTTTCCACTTTTGTTTTTCCATTACCTTCATAGTTCTCATGTTATCTCTCTTGGAGACCTAATCCTTATTACCCTATTTTGGTGAAAATATCATTGGTTTGAGAGATATAAAACACTTATAAATAAAATAAAATCATATTTGGGTGAAATTTATCCCCTTATATATTCACCCAAAATTTTAGGGCCCAAATCCCAAGGTAGATTCTCTATCTCAATACCCACCTTGCACAATTAGGCCTAATGCAAGCCTATAGCCCTATAAACCATAAAAATAATTATATTTCCACCTAAGTAACACCAAAATACTTTATTTAACATTAAAACAGGCCTTATTTCAAATTTTTAATATATTTCATGGGTTAGAACTCAAGTTATAAGAATTACAACTTTGTTAGCCCTAGTTGGCAAAAATGCAGGCCTCAATAGGATGAGAGTTAAAATAAATGAATATTTTGAGTTTAAGTGGTTTTAAAAACAAAAAAATATTATTTTTATGTCTCTCCCACCATCATTAAACTATTACAACCATAAATTTTTCAATATCAACCTTTAAAACCCCCCAAACATGTGAATTTCTCATAAATTTGTGTGCATTTTAGACTGTATGCATGATTATAGGTGTTTATCTATTTTTAAATCACATTAAAAGAATTTTAAACACTTAAAAATGATTATTATTACTCATAAACACTTAATATATCTATTTAAATCACCAATTATAATGTAAACATTGCATATTTCCTTGGAATCTTTAAAATAAGACTAGAAAAGGGGTTCTTAAGCAAGCTTGAAAATGCTTCTTTAGCTTGATGCATGTTAATGATTAAATAATTTTTTTTTATAAATTTTTATCTATTTTAAATCTCTCAAAATACCTTTATAACATATTATTATTTATTATAAACTTCATTTACATCCTCAAGCATCATACTTCATGTAAGGTTAGCTCTCTTGCTTGAGAATGTTGACTTACAAGATTGTAGACCTGTAAGTCTACATTATTATACATTTAAGAATTTAATGCCATGTATTTTTTTTTTTTTTAAATAAACCTTAAAATATTTTAATTAACCTTTATATAATTTTCAAATATTCAAAACTTCTTTGGAGCTTCTCAAGTTGTCTTCAAGCACCCAGCTTTGCTTGCAAAGATAGAACTGATGTACTTTAGGATTGTACCTTGTAAGTGTACTTAAATAATGGTATTAAGATTTTGATACATTTTCTTTAATACTATGATTTTTTATGTTATCTCGACATTTAATTTTTTCAATTAAACTTTCACCTGCAATAATTTTAAAGACTTTCATGACATTTGTTCATAAGACCTTGTCTTTGATGAATGTAGGTTAACATTTAGTATTGTATATGCATTGAATGCATGTTTGGGCTCACTTTATGAGTTATAAGATTTAATATTGAATCATTATTATCCAATAATACCATTATTACTTCTTTTTAAGGTCTGGTACCTACTTGTTCACACTTGAGACCTTGTGAGAGAGTTTAAACCACATGGCTAAAGGACTATTACCTACAATCTGATTCAAAATATACCTATGGAGTGAGTTTATAAATATTTAATATGATTATTTAAGCCATATAGGTCACTAATATACAAAATAAACCAATTTTATTTTTGGTTTCCTGAGGAACAAGACTCAAAATCAACTCTACTCCTTTAGACTCAACAAGCCTAAAAACTCCTACAACAAAGTTTTGATCAAAACACCATTTAGCTTTCCTAGATCACTTATTTAGTGGATTCACCACTTTTAATATGTAAATTTATCATAATAGATTAAATTATTTTATATTCATTTTAAACACCATGGATTCACCTTTTTTAGGTACTTTGGCTAACCACCTACATGCAGTCTTATGCATAGTCAACATACTTACTAATTTTCTTTATATTTGACCTTGTTGGTGATTTAAAAAGGTATAAATAAGATATATTAATATTTATGGAGGTTATTACAAAGTTAAACTTCCAAAAATAAACTTATTCTAATCCCAGCTACATCATAGTTCTCATAAACCCTACCTGCCACCTTCAAAATAATAAAAACATAAGATTCTTGCTATCTTGGTTGCCCACACATGCCAACTAATGGTGAAAAAATATATGAGATAGATGTTCAAACCACTGAGGATAATCAAAAATCAACCATGAAAACATTATCATAAAACTCACTAGAACCAAAAAAAATGTGCTTGTGGGGTTTTAAGAAGGTTTTGGGTGCTTAACTTGTTAACAATTGTTCATAAATTAGACCTCTTGCTTGACAACTCATTTGGAATACTCTAAATTGATTTATGTATAGAAAACATGATTTATATGAAAAAACACTCATATTTTTCCGTAAGACCTTTCTTATGTTTTTCTTTGATGTTTGAATTCATCTCAAACATGATCACATCTTGGCTTATAGGGGCATCATCAACTTTGGCATCTAGTGGATTAATGGAATGGTGTTTTTTATCTTGAATGACCTATTGGGGATTCCCAAATTGTTCTTCAAGGAAGATATCTTCTTCACAAGCATCTTTAGCCTATCCAACAAGAGATATAGGCTCTTTAACATCCTCAAATTCATTATAAATGCTCAAATATTACTTTCACATGTCATCTTAAAAATCTTCATGTTGACTTGAATAGGCATATTGCATATGATTATCACCTTGAGGATATATCTCTATCTCCTTTCTAAATTATGTCATGTTACCATGAGTTTCATGGTGGTTTATTAGAAAGTCATCAATTATTTCTACAAATTGGCTTTGCTCTTACTCATTGGAAGCCATTTCAAGCACACTCAATAATTCATCTTGTTCATTTGAGAGGTCTTATATCTCAAGATAAGTTTAAACCTTTTAATTGAGACTCTCTATGAGAATTTTCCCTTGTGATTCCTCTATTTCCAATTTAACCAAATCATTTTTGTAACAAGAAAGAAAGCCATCATTTCCAATCAAAGAAGGGAGTTTAAAATAAGATTTTACCTCGTTTTTACCACTACAAAAATCTTCAAAATTGTCCAAATAAACCCATATTGTAACTAGATATTCCAATTCATCAAGAGGCTCTAAAAACTATTGTTCTTAGTCATCCATGATCTCTTTGAGGTGACTAGCTAGATGGGCAACCACTGCAACTATCTCAATTGAGATTTATCCACATTCACAAGTGTTCACTCCTTCAAAGTCTACTACCACTTCAATATCACTTCTCCCTTCATCTCTAAATACTGATGTACCTATTTTTTCACTAAGGGGAGTGCCAATAATGACTTATTCATCATGTTCACTTGAATAGTCCTCATAATGTTCAATTGAATCATTAGTCTCTTCTCTTGGCTTCTCATCAATCTTATATACAACTATATTTTCTTCCAAAAGGGATATATTGAGAGGGAAAACTTATTCATTTGATAGAGTGGGATGAATAGGCTCATGAATTGGCTCCAAGATTGGGTAAACATGCTTAAATATTCAAACTTCTCTCTTATTTTGGATGCTTTCTTGGATAGACTTATATGATGGAAAGTTTTTAGATTCTTGATTAGATATGGATGGTGGTTGGCTTTGATCTTCAACCTCCTCAACAAGGACTTCCTTATTATTTTGGATAATTTCTTGAATTTACCTCCATGATGGGAAGGTTTTAGGTTATTAAGGAGGGAAGGTTGGGGATTTAATAGGAAAAGATTACTTTGTGACTTTGATTTCTAAATCTAGGCATTTTTCATGTTTCTTTGAATCTACCACATGCTTCCAACTTACAACCTTGAACTTAAGAACTTCTTCTTAATGTTGTGTTTCTACTTAAAATATGGGTGAAGGGTTTGGGAAGCTTGAAAATTAACTTGTTTTGGCCTCAATTTTCTAATTCTAGATGAGCATGGGAGAAGGTTCTTAAGGGAGAGTAAGTGGAGCTTGAGGAATAATGCATGAGGATTTCATATAATCAAAAAAAATTGATGGCATATTGAAATTTGGATCAAGCTAGGAATATAAGATGGTTGATGTAGATTAGGAGAAGGTAATTGAGGTTAATGATATATGATGTCTTAATTCTCCCATATTACTAACCTATCCTCCATGCATTGATTTAAGTCTCTTATTTCCAGCCTTTCATTGGTTAGGGCAAGTTGGTTTCCTTCTTCAAAGGCTACCCACTCAATCCTTACAAGCTATAATGAGTCCCTTAGTTTTTAAACGAGGTGAATAGGGATAACTTGGCCAATTTCTACACTTTTATCTATCTTCATATTATCATTTCATTCTTTAACATATTTATGAGCAGTTGAGAGTATTGATCTTTCTTAGCTTGAATTTCCATAGCTATACACTCCTCCTTATATCTTAACTCTTACTGATGGAAAGATTGAAAGGACTGATATGAATGTTTATAAGGTTGGTAAGGTTGGTGAGGAAAGGAGGAAGAGTAGCACTCTTGATAATAAGGCTGGTGATATTAATAATTAGAGTGATATGAAATGTAAGTGGGGTCATTACAGGGATGATATGGATCAACATAAGGATTATATGAATCATTAAGCTATTGGTAAGGATCAACATAAGCTTGATATGGCTCACCCACTTTAGTAAAATTGAAATCCAATCCAAACTAAGCCATTACACTTCGTGAGAAAGGTAAAAAAAAAGAGTACTTACTTGAAATAATACATGGGCTGATAAAACTAGTTGAATTTGATTGGATTCACCATTGGTGATTTTGTTCATTCCTCTAAATGTTTGTCTATTAAAGATAATCACCAATCAATCTTCAATGGATGAAATATCTTATCCCACTAAATGTGCGAGAACTATTACCATCAAAAGTTACACCATTCAAGAGGATGTTCAAGCCTACTCACTTAAGTGATATCATGAGGACTCTTAAAATGTTATTTGTGATCTTACAATTAAATATAACCTATAAATAGGGCTAGATCCCTTGATGCATCACTTAAGAACTATCACTAAACCTACTAACTTGAAAGGGAAAAGGTTATAGGCATTAGAATTTTGCACAATAATAATTGTGCTAGTGTAGGTCTTAATCCCCCTTTCTTATTACATCCCTTTTTCATCCCACATAACTAAGTTTTACCAATTACTATTTTACCCTTACCCCATGTAATTAGTTTTATTAATTACTATTTCACTTACATAATTAATTTTAAATACTTATCAAAAATTAAAATATAGCTAAATATACTAAAGCATAATAAAAGTAAAACATTTTAACCCCCTAACAACACCCTCACCATCTAAAATCCATTCAACACATTAAAACCTAGTTTAAATTCACTATTGAAATAATAATAATAATAATAATATCCTTTGGTTAAAATAAGCTGGAATCGATATTGATCCCTATGATCGACATCAATTTGGTAGAATCAATGTTGATTTAATCATAGATATCCCTTGAGCAAAGGACAGTAATTTTGCACTTGAATGTTGAAGGAATTTCTCTAAAAAAAATGTCAAACAAATTTCTTACTTGTTTGAAAGCCACACTCCTACTTCAACCCTTAGCATTCATCCAAAGGTTAGAAATTATCTTGTCAACCTCATAATTACTATATATTTGGAGCATTGTGAAGGTGAATACATTCTATTATTTTAATAAATTCTATCTTTTTATGTTCTATCTTACATTCTTTTTTATTATTACCCTTATCATTGATAGATCATCCTAAACTATCCTAGATCTCATCAAACCAATCCTTAGGCCCCTATTTTTAGAATATTACCTATACTATAAGAATCAATGTTGATTCATAGAATTAGCATCAATCCTACATGATCAACATTGATCTATATTTAAATTATTCTTTATCTATAATCCAAACCTATTTATGTTAGCGTACCTTAATTGATCTTTATCATCTATTTCTTAAACCATGGTTTCACCTATAAATGGCATTGCCCAAAGTTGTGTATGATGTAATCACCATTTATGATTTGCCTATAATCATATAGCCTTTTTTCACCAAAGAGAGTGACATTAATTTTTAATTAGGACTCTACGTAATTGTATTTTCCCTACCATAGAGGCCATTTCTGATTAGTTAGAATTCATACAAGTAGAATAAGATTTAATTGAAGCTTATTGGCATGCTCATTTTGCTAATCTCAATGGAGTATATGTAGATTAATCTAAATTATTTCAATTTCATAGCTGTATCATTATATGCATTTTGTAATTTCCTTTACTATTTTTATCTACTTAATTGCTTGATAAAGTAGGCTGACATCCTTATTAGGAAATGTACCACTTCCTGGGACTGGTCTAGTTTGAGGCAACCCACTAAGATATCCTATTAATCAATTTTTTTTGAGTTTTCTCTTGTGTGTAGGTAGTCCTTCCTAGCCAAAAATTATTTGTCATGTTCACTAAATCAATGGTGCACAATCTTCCAAATCATAGGTAAGCCTTAAACCTTGTGTTTCAATTTAAGTTTTTAGTAGTCTATTTTATAAAAGGATGAATGAAAACTACTTAAACACTTTGACATACCCATTGGGACCCTTTTTGGGCCTTATTATTCTTTATTATTTATTCTAGTTTTGTTTTTTTTATTTTGTTTAGTAAAACTTTTTGTGTTCTCATTTAAGCAACAAAATTTAAAAACAAGAAACAAGAAACAAAAAAATATATAAATTACTTCCCTTTTGAAAGAATTTTTTTTGTAGTTTTCCTGTTTAAGAAGCATATGTAGTGTAAATAGGAGGATTAGTTCACCATTTTTAATTGCATTCCTTTTTCCACACACTACCAAATCACACTAATCTTAAAATTGACAATCAAATAAATCATACCTAGGTAGACATACTTGGATTTCATCACCAAGGGGAAAATTGACTCAATGTTCTAGTTGAGTATAAATAATTGATTGGTAGTATAAAGGCTAAGTGCCTAAAACCCTTATTTATTTAGGTTCATGAAGTGAAGGGGTGGGCCCCAATACCAATCCATGTACTACCACTAACACAAATTCAATCCTCACTATAACTTCATGCATATCAAAGATTCTAGATTTAAACAAACCCAAAACCAAACTTAGCTTACCACTTTTTAGGACCTTTGTTAACCCAATAACCCATCACATTCTAAAGCTTATTTCTTAATAAAAGTAATAATAATAAAGTTTAAATAGAGTTTGTTCTTTATCCTCACTAAAATGAGATAAGTAAAACAAGTTGTGTGTTTTTACATTTACATTTTGTTTTTATTATTTTAGTACTACATGGTTGTAATATGATAATAGTCACAGAGACATATAAAATAACTACATTTATCTTCCTCAATGGAAAATTTTCCAAGCCCTCTACTTCTCTTAAATCCATTTGGAATGGTCTCCATCAATTTTACCCTCAGGGTGATTATAATTTTTTTTTTAATATTGGATAACAATCCAATCACCCTAATACATTACCTTACCTCATGATCCATACAAACTCCTATTTCCCCTCAAGGCCAATCCTCCTAATTTTTATATGGCATGCCACCAAAAACATTTGAGGGGTACACGGTGGCCATAGTTTCCTCTTCTATCAACCCACCACCATGAAAAAGTTCCAATACTAACATGACACAACCTCTAGATACCCAATTACCATTAGTATCTAGTAGCCCCTCTGCAATTATTATTAAAACTCAAAATTTTACTATACCACAACCTATAACCAATCAACCACCCTCTCCCACACTTTGTAATTTAGTATTATCCATCTCGATGACTCTCCCTCTAATTCAAACATACATAAACTTAAATCCCTAACACACCACTCAAAATCCACCATCCACACAACAAATCCCCCTAAGTCAAAAGTTTAAACAAAAAATCCCTTTAACTACCCAATACCAAATTTCATCATAACCCCTTATGATTACTTAACCCATCCCAAAAACAAATCCTACCCCTACTATTCCTATAGTATGTAGTTGTATCTCAACCAACCATTACTACTTATATCAGCTATCCCATTTCATAACCACTCACAACTTCATTTCCTCATTATCAACATTTGTAATAAAATGTTTAGGAGGTATCCCTCAATATAATACCCAACCTAACATCATGCATATCCTCATGGATATGATGGTAAACTTATAAGATTCAACTTTTGGGTAAAAGAACATGCTTAAATATGAACAAATCTATAATGAAACTATTAACCTTACCATTCTAATCAAGCCGTATCCATCATAGTGTGAACTTCCCAAGTTTACAATTTTTTAAAATAAGAAAGACCCCCAAAAACATATTAGGGCATTTAGCCACTCATGTTACCTTATAGCCCATGGCGATGCCCTCCTTTTGAGGAATTTCCCTATGTTGCTATCAGGGCCATCTCTAGATTTGTATAGCTCTATCCCCCAACATTATTTATTCTCCTTCAAACAATTGGCTCAAAATTTCTTAGAATAATTTTCAATTAATATCACAAGTAAAGTAACCATCACCAACCTCTATGCCATTAGGCAACTTGAAGATGAGTCAATTTTAGACTTCATGACCAGATGGTAAGGCCTTATAAATCAATTAACATTCTCCATTACTCAACCTGAATTGATTGAGTTTTTTCTAAGGTTGTGTGTAAAACATATATCATCCACACATCAAGTCCAATCATTTAAAACCTTTGATGAAGCCTTTACCATGCCCTGTAAGCTAAAAACTTGAGATTTAGAAGAAGGGAAAGTTAAGCTACGAAATAAAAAATTTAAGCTTTATCCTCTAAAGGGACAACCAATCCTAAGCCAAAAAGCACATCTAATTCTATTGTCCTAAAGTTAGCTTCTCCATTGATGACAAACCAACCAAGCTCTTCCTAGACATAACCATAGAAAAACTTAACATGATTTTCACCCAATAAATATACACCTTTAGGGGAATCTTATGTTGTTATTTTGGACAAACTATTAAAATAATCATTTAATTAAATCCCTTCGATCATACCTATCGATAACTCTTGACTAAAATAGAATTGGTTAAAAAAAATGATTTTTGCACTTATCATCACGTACTCGATCATGATATCAATAAATGTCATCATTTCAAAAGTCTAATCTAGAACCTCATTGATCGAGGGGAATTGTAGATGGATAATCTAAATGTTCCTCAAAGTTAATCCCTTGAATATTTAGGCAACCATTCCCAAATCATTTATCCTCATCTAATTATGTATAAAAAAATACAAGATGCACAAAAGATTAGGATGCACACATAATAAACACTATTCATGATCAACTTCTACCTAAATAAGTTTATAATACACCTAAATTGTATTTCATAGTAACAATAATAACAAACCTCCTTAGATGAGATACTTTTGAACTATCTCAAGTAACTAAACCCTTTTCTACCATCCACTCAAGCCTCCTTGATCTAATTATATGGGATCTTATAGAAGAAGGGTCATCCAAACACACTGAAAGTCACCCATGAAAACTAGAAGATAAAAAAAAAAGTTACTCCAACCACATGGGATAAGTGCCTTGGTATGTCAAAGGGTAAAGCTTTACAATACTCACCTATAAGGCTTTAACTCCCCTAAACATCCAGAAATGAGGATCCTCATAAAATTACTCTCACAACCTCTAACCATGTGCAAAAAGGGAAAATGACTATGCCCCAAGGTCAAACTAAGCCATCTATATTAGGACCCCATCATTCCTCTAAATATAATATCATAATTACATAATCATCTCTCAAGGGACCTAAGCTATCATTAAAACCTCTACTTATACTACCAATAGCATTACCTCAAATTAACCCTATAGACTTTTATTATCCCTAGAATTGATCTAAAACACCCTTACCACCCATTAAAACCACTCATACCACCAACACAAAAAGGAAATTATAGAAGTAAACACAATCTAAAAATTGATACCTTAAAAGATGACAAAAACACAGCAATATCCTTTGTGAGGATCCTATTCCTCCATCCTTAATTAACTTTTACAAACCTCCCTTATCATGTTACCTCTTATCAAACTAGTTAATCCCCATATCCAAAAACTAGCATGGTATAATGAGAACAAGGTATGTTCTTACCATAGGATACCTGGTCATGACACTAAAATTGTCAATGCTCTTAAATTCATAACCCAAAATCTTTTGGATGAAGATAATCTCTTAATTGAACAACCTTGCCACGATCCCCTCTTCAACCCAAACAATAAAACCAAACCATTCCTAAGAATAACATAGTAAAACCGTAAATCCTTTACAAGGAAAATCAAAATAAGCATTAAAAACATGATTAATAGTCTTGACTCAGCCCTTAATAAACCTCTTTCCAACTTCCCTTGAAGACCTTCAAGTATAGATAATTTAGGAACTTTGGCAAGTCCCCCACTATCTCAAATCAATACGATAAACATAGCCCCATGGTCTTAAATGCAAACCCCTAAAACCCAAAAACTAAATAAATCCAAAGTTTTAGCCAAAGCCCTTGTACTAACCATAGAAACCTCCAAACCCTCTACTAGAGAACCAAAAATCTCCATTTTAGGGAAAACATAGAAGAATAATTCCTCAAAACTCATATAAATATCAATTCTAAAGCAACTCCATCAAACCCCAATCAAGATATCCTTATATGAACTCATTGAGAATTCCACACAACATTGTCAAGCCATGATAGAACCACTTTAGGACATCCAAGTGCAACCTGATGAACCTCAACCTCTAACAACATTCATTAGAGCTTTGAAGATGGCTTCATCTATTATTTTTAATGATTTGTAAATAGTCCCATTACCATATAAATACTAGGACATGCCCCTATTTATCACTTCTCAAATTAATCAAACTCATATCAAAAGAGTTATTATTAAAAATGGGGATAACATTAACATTATATCCTCACATGCATTTAAGCAACTCTAACTTTTGGAAATGGTTATGGCCCAATCCCCAATCATCTTATGGGATTTGTTTGATATAGTGGCTCCTACTCTAGGAACCATTATCCTCCCTATCTAGGTAGGTTATTATATGCTTCATGAGTTATTTTATGTTATAGAAGGTGATTTCTAATATAATATCCTCTTAATACACCATTGGATCTATGTTATGCATTATTTTCCATCTACCTTGCATCAATGCATCAAATATGAGCATGAGGGCCAAGTCCATGTCATCCCAGCTGATCCTCATCCATTCAAAACCTAAAACCTAACCTTTTGACCTAAATATGTTCTACTCCCTCTAAAAAACACAACCCCATCACCATGATCTAGTGAATCATTGAATAGTTTGACAATCTCTTCATCATGAATCTATGATAAATTTCCACTTGACTCCATATCCCAATAACTCTTGATATGAGAGTATAAGTTATTGACACTTAACACCCTTACTACTCCTCAAGAGTATGGGCACCTAGATAAATAATGAAACTATCAACCTAGCCTAGGAGATTTTTTTTCCTTTAGTCCTTCTTTCCTCCAGACTCATTTGTTCTACAAAGGAATTGATTAATCTTCCTCATGTCTTGATGTCCAATCTCATGCCAAACCATTCTCCTTGAATTTCTCATTCTTAGATAAATTGAATATTTCTTATATATACTAACAATGATGCACTTGGAAAGGCTTTGGTATGATATGTTATGATTAAGGACCACATGATATCACACTAGGAGATTTTAGGAAACCCCATGAAAAACATGGCTTTGGGTTTAATAAAACTCCTAAATCCATTCCTAAAGTAACCCTTGTAGACACTAAAAAACCATACACTATGGTTATAGATGTCACACTAACTTTTAGACCACCCCTTGACCCCCTAGGGACCACTTCCTAACCATTACCCCTCTAGTCATTAGAAGAAATGGCTAAACTTATCCTTTATTTCTGTAAACTTGATCGCCAGCAATCGACCCCTAATTGTCAATAGTTAGCCTTGACCATTGATGGTTGACCTTTAACCACCTCAAGGGTTAGTTAATACTCAACTATAACTTGTTTTTATTTTTAGCTATTTGATCTATGTGCATAATAAATGCATGTTAATGCTAAAATTAGACAAATTGTTGAACTTGTTAAAACTATTATTTCACCACTCCCTTTTCCCTATATAAAGAGAAGAAGAGGAGGTGAAAGGGGAGGAAAAATCAGCAATCATCAAAGTCTTATGCATCAAAGCTTCTTTTGTAGGTATTATTCTCACTCTCGATGAATTCAAGAAGGATTACAATGAACCATCAACCATGATAGAGATCAAAAGTGCTACTACTCATCAATCAATAGCCAAGGCATCATCACTCTATTAGAATTTACCCAAGGTCCACAACAAGTTTTTAGCCATTCACCTCAATGTTTTTTAGACTAACAACAAAGCTAAGAAAATGTTTTTAGTAATTTGTTCCTTTATTTCTCTCCCAACCCACCCTCCAAAACTTTTCTCCAGCCTTCCCAACCAAACTTATTTTTACCCAAGCTAAATCTAATAGCAACCATCAATGATCATCTAACCACAAATAATTTGCCCCTAATTATTGATGGTTTACCCCTAACTATCAATGGTCACCTAACCACTAATAGCTACCTAACCCCTAATGGTCACACCCCACCACCGATGGTCACTATGTGTCAATTTCCAAAATAAAGTTTATTTGACCTATCAAACCCTAACCAAATCCTACTTTCTAACTTTCTACTTGATCACAGAACATCACTCTATTGTTTGAACCATGTCTGATTTATTTGGCATTAATATCTAATCATGTATTTCTAAAATTAGTCAAATTCATCTCTTTTTAAACACTTCTTGTATTTGATTTTAGTATCTTCTATTATTTATGTAAGTAATTTGTCTTTCACTTTCAGAACTTAATTGTTTAAAAGTATGGATTGATAGCCTCCTAAGAAGCATGTGCTTCTTGGATCTAGCTCACGCTAGGAAATCCACCCTACTATCTAACTAATCAACCATTTATTTATTGTTTTCTTATTTGCAGGTCATCCTCCCCAGATAAAGAGGATTATTTACAATCATTTATATCAACACGTGCACAATATATCAGGTTATACTAACCTCACCCTTCTTTCAAGTTTTAAAAATTTCTTTCTAAAGAAAATAAGAAAAAAAAAATTGAAACATTTTGGTATGCTCAGTGGGAACCTTGAGCCTTTTCTTGGGTTCATAGTTGCATCTAGGTGATTCTTCTTATTTTCTACTCATACAATGAAATCAAAATTTCATTTTGGGCTTAAAATTAATTACATGCATTATTTTATTGAATTGATTAGCTCACATAGCTTAAATTAAATCAAGTAAATTAATTATAGTCTCACTTCTCTCCACACACACAAGACTAAACCACACATTCAATCAAACATCAAAATATTGACATAAGGTCCAACTAATATTTCATCATGTAGTGATCACCTTTCCTCAACTATCCTACTTAGATTTCATCACCAAGGGGAGAACCAACTCAGTACACTAGCTGAGTATAATCTCTAGCAACTCAATATATTTTGGCTAAGCACCAAACACCCTTATTGTTATGGTGTGTGAAGTGAGGGGGTAGGCCACAATATCAAGCCATGTACTAAGTTTTAATATATGTTTTTAGAACCTTTAACTACTTAAAATCATCCTTAGATATATTATTCTAGTACCTACTCTACAAACCCAAGTTGGTCTTCATAACTTCTTTAAAATTAAGGAATAAGCCTAAAGAGAGAAAATAAAGTATCCTAGGATTTTGATGCACATTAATGTATGCATTACTTTCCTTGAGATCTTTTTATTTTGATTGCTTTTCTTTTGAGTTGTGAGATTACTTGCATCTTCCTCTTTCCCTTATTTGTATGGTTTTAACTAGGTAACAACTAAGAAACCAAGCAAATTAGGATCCACCTCCTAATCATCTATCTTTTTCTTCTCCTTCATCCATGGAGTATGTCTTGAATGTAGAGAGTTATCCCCATCCTTCTAGAAGTCCTAGTATCCCTTAGATGATTTCCCAAGGTGATGTAGATTTTTCCACCTTTCTAGATAGCAACCCCATATCCCACCAACATTACCTTAACACCATATCTCATTGTACCCCTACTTCGATTCCACCTATAGACCCATCCTATGGTATGTCATCCCAGCTTATGGGTAGCACCTTTATTACCTCCATTTCTAACCAACATCTAGTCATCAAAAAAAAAATTTATACCAATAATCCCATCAATACCATAATCTAAAACCAACCCACCCAACCAAGCAACACCCAAACACCTTCTACCCCAACTAGAAACCCTTTAAGTATAGGAGCAACCCAACATCTAGGCACCAGTACTTTGCTTACCATAGGAATACCCTCTACTAGTTTTACCACCATTCTTATTATTTCCAACCCACCTACCTCCACTCCATTCTAGAGCTTGGTGGTTCCCATACCTTCTACCCTTCCACCCGTTAGTACCAAGATTATTACCCATCCTCAACCTATCAACCTAACCATACCTCCAACCCAACCCATGTCACTTCCTCAACATGTTCCAATTTATCCCAACCCAAGCTATGTTCCAAACCCATAGGGGTATATGGCTCCATCATCTACCCAACATCCTATATCCACCCACCCATTTGTGGCATCCTCCCAACCACTAATGTCCACACACCAATATGTGACAACCTCCTAACCTTTCACTAGCCATCCTTATGTTGTACCTGCCCAAACCCAGCATAATCTACCCTATAACTATGGGTGTGTACAACCACAAATGGATCTTGTTAATATTTTAATGGATAAAATGACCACTTTGGAGTCATCTATTTCTAGCACCCATAACCTCTTATCATATGACCAAATCTACAATGAACCAATTCATCCATCCATCCCCATTTGACCTTATCCTCCTCAATGATAACTTCCAAAATTTTCAAAATTACAAAGCAAGGAAGACATTCAACAACATCTATGAGCCTTTAAGCATTCTTTCTATTTGATTGCCTATGATGATGCTCTCTTTATTTACACCTTTCCCATGTCTCTATTCAGTCTAGTACTAGATTGGTATAGTGTCATTACCAATCACTCCCTCTTTCTTTTGCCCAACTAGCTCAAACTTTCTTAGATCACTTTTCCAAAAACATCTCTAAGAAAGTTTCCATCACCAATCTTTACTCCATCTAGGAATTTGATGACAAGTCCATTTCTGACTTTGTAGCTCATTGGAGAAGATTGATAAATAAACTCTCTTTCTCTTTTCCCCAACCCAAGTTGATTGATCTCTTTGATTGGGCTTGTGCCAAACATAATTCCTCCACTTTGTGGCTTCAGACTCTCAAGACCTTTGATGAAGCTTTCATCATGGCATGAAAGTTAGAGAATAGAGCCATTGATGAGGGGAAGTTAAAATTGAGAAACAAGAATTCCAATTTCAAATCAAATGAGGTTTCCTCTTCCAAAAATAACAATCAAACTAACACTAACACTAAAAATAAGGGAACCGCAAATGCGGTTGTCCTTAAAAATTCTCCTTCACTGGTTGTTAACTAGCCTAATTCTTCCAATTCTTTCAACCAAAACACTAGAAACCAAAATCACAACAATCAAAAACAATTTACTCCACTAGGGGAGTCATATGCTTCGGTCTTGGAAAAATCTTTAAAATAAAATATCATACAACTTCCACCAATCAAACCTCCATAGTAATTTGATTCCTCTCATCCTATACCTAGTTGGTATAAGTAGAATGAATTATGTGCCTTATACCATGTCATTGGGCATGATGTTAATAGGTGAAATACTTTTAAAAACGTTTTCCAAATTGTGATTGACAAGGGGGAACTTATGTTGGATAACCCCAATACACCCCTAAATCATTCACTTGACATATTTAGATTGTCATTCCCCAACCATTCCCCTTATGTGAATAATGAAAACAATAGAGTGGAATCCTCTCACAGCCATGAGGTCCATACCATTAACGTAGTTCTTAGTGAACTCATTATTGAGGAAACCATTGCCCAAACCACCTTTCCTTCCCCTCCACTTATTGAGGTAGTGGAGTCATTTTCTATTCCTTTTGTAAACTAAGACAAAATAAACAACCACTCTCCTTTCTTCACTTATCAAGATAGTGGAGCTACCAACCTCTCCTTTGGAATACATACTATAAGAAGTAACTATTACCACCACATCTTTATCTTCCATCATACAACAATCCACTCTTCCTTTGGAAAGCATTCCTAAGGAAGAAGTCACTCTACCTACCTCTCCTATAGAAGACTCACCTTCCCAAACCTTGGAGCCTTTTATTATGGAAAAGGATGAGGTAACCACTCCTCTCTCTCCACCCATGGGTTTGTCTTTTGAGATCAATACCAAAGGGATAAAACCCATCTATAAGCCTTTCTATATATTGGTTCAAAACTTGGAGTACCTATCCCAACCCAGC
Source organism: Torreya grandis (assembly GCA_037957365.1). NCBI lineage: Eukaryota > Viridiplantae > Streptophyta > Pinopsida > Cupressales > Taxaceae > Torreya > Torreya grandis. Next base: position 1,678,172 of record JARHVA010002507.1, read on the forward strand.
ATAGATCATGTCATATTTTGGCATCATCTTAGGCTTCCTTACCCAACCAAGTAAGAGCCTCCAACCACACCATTGTCAACCCAACCTTCTATTTCCACTATTAAACCCACCATCACCCCAACCAAACCTTTATAAACCTCTACCCCTCAAGTCATAGTTGAATTGACCAAACTAACTCCACCTAAAATATCCCAAGTAGCTTCCCCTATCACAACTAAACTTGTCAAAACCCTAGGCATGCTCCCTACTCAGAGCCTTGCTCACGCCCTGCTAAAGTTAAATTTAGCAGCACCTATCCCATCAAAGGAACCCCAAAATCAAGTCAACCAAGAAGGAGAATCCACCTAGGATCCCAAAAGCTAGAACCTTGCCACTTATTTCTACCTTGCCTTCCATTTTGGGACCACATCCTTCTTCCCTCCTAAGACCACATCCTTCAATTAAGAAAATATGTTTCCCAAAGAAAACCCAAACCCAACCTTCTCTTCTATCTATGCCTCTACCTACTATTTTCACATCCTCAACCTCCAAACCTTCCACTATAAAATATACTACTTTTAATCCTTCTATTTTCAAACCACCCACTACCAAGCTTGTTATTTCTAAAAATTCAGCCTCCAAACTACCAACCACTAAGATTAATCCATTACCCAAAACTCTTGCTACTAAGCCTACTCCTAAGAAATCTTCCACCATAAAAGTCAAAGCTTTAAAATCCTTTCCACATTTACTTGAGTTTTACTCAACCATCCTACAGAGGTTATTTCAAGCTTCTTGTTTGACTTTACCTCTCATCAAACTATTTGACCCCCATCATCCTAAGCCATCCTAGTTTGATGAAAACCTAGTTTACTCATACCATAGAACACTAGGACATGATAAAGATAACTATAAAGCTCTCTAAGTCTTAGTCAATTAGCTATATGATGAAAATGACTTATTATCAAAAGATCCACCCATAAACCCATAAGCACTTCAAGAATCACGCCTTATCACCCAAAACCTACCTGCTCCCACACTCTCATCCAAGAGTGAGGAGGAACTAAAGAATTCCTCTAACCCAACTCCTCCCCAAATATATACCATTCATGTGGGCACATGATCACAAGTCTAATAAAAGGATAAGGAGAAAGCAAAGGTGGCCATTCTATGGACATACCCTTATTCTACCACCCCATCACTCAAACCAACCTAGATAACCACACCTTCTCCCAAACCCAAGATATCCATTTTGGGTACCTCTCAATCCAACCCTTCCAAGTCAATCCAAAGAGTGGATCTAAATCAACTTCACCAAACACTGGTGAAGATGAGTTTATATGAACTAATCAATACCTTACCCCATCACCACTAGACAATGATAGAAGCTTTGAAGTCCATAGAGGTTCAACTAGAAGATCCACAACCTCTTGTGGCCTTTGTCAGATCCCTCTAGATTTATACCCTTATTACCTTTAAAGATTTATAAATAACCTTCATTCATCCCTAGGATCTAGTCCCTCCTCTCTTCATTACTACATACATCAACTAAACCCACATCAAAAGGGTTATGATTGATGAGGGGATAACATCAACATATTTCCTCCCATGCATATGACCAAACGAAACTATCAAAGAAAATTATGTCAAAAACCATAGCAGTACTTTTTTCCTTTAATGACACTATGGCAAAAACTCTAGGAATTGTCATCCTCCATGTTCATCTCAGACATCACACTCTTCTTGAGCTCTTCTACATAGTAGAAGGCGAGTTATAGTATAATGTCCTATTTAGATGCCCTTGGATCCATTCCATGAATTATGTACCATCCACCCTACATTAGTGCATCAAATTTGAGAATGAAGGTCAAGTGATTACCACACAAGTTGACCTAAGTCCTTTTACATCATGCAACATGACATACCACATGTTCTCCTTCTTCCCACTACCAACTCTTCATCAACCAATGATTATTCCACTTCTCCTATCAACCAAGCCTCTACTATCTCATCCATTATTTATACCTAAATCCCCATAGTGGACCCCTTGGAATCTACATTCCAACATCTCTCACTTGGGGAATATTACCTCTTAGCCTTGGATGCCTTTCCTACTCCCTAAAAGTATGGGAACCTTGACCAAAACTCTAGTTATAACCCTAATATCATAACCACTATTTATTTTGGACCTCCTAATCTCCAAAAAAAATTATCTATGGGGGACTTGATCAACCACTTGTCTCTTCTCCTCAAACATTTACATCTAATTTTTCTTACCTAGATAAACCAAAGTTTGCCAAGACATACCTCCATAGGTGTGCTTAGAAGGGATTGGGTCTACGATGTTACAAGTATGAACCACCTGAGTAACCTCCATGTAAGACCCTAAAACCTTGTGAAATATTTTGTCATGGTTTCACTCCACCCAAATATCCAACATACTCACCTCCCATTACCATAATTTATGAGGAAATTCCATCCTCACCATCTACTCCACCATTGACATATGAGGATTTAGACATCATCCCCCCTAAATTTATTTTTCATCAACATGATCAGCCTTGGACCATTGAATTACCAAAAGGATGGGGAGACTATAACCATTCCTTTGACTCATCTAGAGATGGTTGGAAATGACTATCCTACCATTAATATTATTCAGTGTCAGGATGGTGATTTCATTCTTGCCTATCTAGGTGTAGAAGATTATTCTATCAACATATCACTTCCTCTTGAGAATTCAGCTATGTTGAATGAATCCAGCATGGATATCAACTTGGGTACTTTGGATAACTTATGCATTGTTAAAATTAGGTAATCATTAAATTCTAAGGAGCTTTAGGATTTCCCCTCCTTCCTGCAAAATCATAGCATCACATTTTCTTGGTTTTACAGTGACATGCCAGGAATCAACCCCTCCATCACCACATCTAATATCATCACCAACTATGATTCCAACCCAATTAGGCAAAAACTTCATCGAATGCACCCTTGCATAGCCCTTCTCATCAAACAAGAAATTTAATGCCTCCTATCTATAAATTTCATTCAACCCATTGATTATCCCCAGTGGGTCTCAAACATTGTCCCTATCACCAAATCCAAAAGGGGAATTTGCATTTGTGTATACTTTTGTGACCTTAACCTTTCTTACCCAAAGGATGACTTTTCATTTCCAAGTATTGACCAACTTTTTGATCTTACAATCAGCCATGAGATGTTATCTCTTATAGACAGGTTCTTGATTTATATTCAGATCTTAATTGCCCTTGAAGATCAACACAAATTTTCCTTTATCACCCCATGGGGAACCTTCTTTTATAGGTTCATGCCTTTTGGTCTGAATAACATTCGTACAACCTACTAGTATGGTATGACCTACATCTTCCATGACCTTATTCATAAAATTGTAAAATACTATGTCGATGACCTCCTTAGGAAATCCAAATGTCATAAAGATCATTTCGTCATTATTAATATTATCTTCAAGTGCATCATCCATTATCATGTTTGCCTTAATATCAAGAAGTGTATTTTTGGGGTTTTATTAAGAAATCTCCTTGGATTTATCATCTCCCTTAAAGGAATCAAATTTGATCTTACCAAAATCAAAACAATCCTCAACATGCCTCCTCCCACCCACCTCAATCAACTTTGCACCTTGCAAGGGAAGCTACAATCCATTCATCATTTTATCTCTTAGCTCTCAAATTGATTCCAACCGTTCCACCACCTTCTAAATAAGGATGTATATTTTACATGGAACATAGACTATCAAAAGGCCTTTTATTCACTTAAAGAGTACCTTTTATCTCCACCCATTCTCATTCCTCCCAAGGAAGATCAACCTTTTTACCTTTATATTTTTTCCACTAACCACTCTTTAAGGGTAATTTTGGCTCATCAAGATGATCAGCATAAAGAGAAATCCATTTACTACATAATTTGTACACTTATAAAGTATGAGACTCAATACACCCATACCAAAAATCTTTGCCTTGCCTTAGTCTTTGCGACCACCAAACTCCATCATTACCATCTTAACCAAAAGACCTTTATCATCACTAACATCAACCCACTCAAGTATGTGTACTCCAAGCCATACTAAAATATATGTATGGCTAAGTGGCTCATGATTTTAGCTAAGCTTGAAATTGAATTCTTCCAAAAAAATTCAATTAAAGGACAAGTCATCACTAACCAATTTGTTGAAGCACCCTTATCAAATAACCAACTACCTTCCCTTGAGTTTCTGATGAGTCCATCACCACCCTTTATCTATAATACATCACCTATTAGATGACCTTATTCTTTGATGGGTCCAAATATCAATGTGGTGGGGGAGCTAATATAATATTTATTCCCCTTAATGTTGAGTTGCTTCCTTTATCTTTCAAACTTGACTTCAATTGTATTAATAATATGGCCTAATATGAAGCCTTAATGATAGGTCTCTAAACTACATTACTCTTGGGAGTCAAAATATTCAACATCTTTGGTGACTCTCAACTTATGGTCAATCAAATCAATGGCTCTTATCAATGTAAGAATGATGTTTTGCAATAGTACAAACAACTAGTTGATGTACTCTTAACATCATTTGAACACTACCATATCCAAACCACTCTATGATACGAACAAGTTTTTTGATACAATATCTTCTCTCACTTCCCAAATCCCACTTTCACCTTCTAAATATAAACTATTTATCATTATCCATCATCTTACTGAGCCTTCTTATATCAAATCAGACTCTTTAATCATATTTAATGTGGAAGGAACCCAACCTGACCTTTGGTTTTAGTAGATATCAACTATCTCAACTTTCTATCATTCCTTCTGACCTTTCCTAGAATGTTCAAAGAGCATTCTTTCAAGGCACCTCTCATTACACCATATTAGGAGGAATCCTTTATAAACATGGCTTCAATGGCCTTATTTTATATTACTTACATAGCCATGAAATCTCTCATGCTATCAAGGAAATTCATGATGGGATCTATGGGGGACACTTTAGTGGCCTATCCATTGCTAAATGCATCCTTCAAATTGGCTATTATTTTCCCAAACTTAACCAATGTTATTATGATAATTTACATCACACAACTAGCCATAGTCTCCAAGTATCCAAGGATCTCTGTCCCTTCTCACAATGGGCTCTAGATCTTATTGGTTAAATTAACCCCCATTATTCATAGTGACATCATTATATCATCACTACAACATCATATTTTACCAAATGGGTAGAGGCTATTCCTCTCATCTCAACCAAAGATGAAAAGATTATTGATTTTTTCAACCATCACATTATCTATCATTTTGATGTAGCTCATATAATTATCACCAACAATGGTATATATTTTAAGAAAAAATAATTCCAAGGTATTTATGACACATTTAGTATCAATTTAATTTTCTAATCACCTTATCATCCATAAGCAAACAAACAAGTCAAAGCCTCTAATAAAAATCTCAATAACATGCTAACTAAAATGGTTAATACATTTGGTTGGGATTGGCCTTTACACATCCCCTTCACCTTATGGGCATATTATATTAGCATTCAAACCCTTATGGGTGCTACCCCTTTCTCTCTTATGTTTGGATTAGAGGTTGTCTTGCCTCTCAAAGTATAATATCCCTCTCTTTGCATATCCCTACAAGATCTCATTTCTGAGGGTGATTATCATCAAGAACATTTATACTAATTTGAGATACTTGATAAATTTTGTTTAGACATGCTTACCCATCTTTGTATATATCAATAAATCATCAAGTATGTCTATGATAAACACCTCAAAGTGTGAGAATTCAATATCAAAAATATCATCTTAAAGTAAAATCAACATGTCACTATTATGGAGAAAAGTAATTAGGGCAAGTTTGATTTCAATTGGATTGGACCTTATATTGTAATGCATAAGTATGGATCAGGAGCTTATCATTTATCCTCTCTCGAATGGAAACCAGAACCTGATACCATAAATGTTTTACATCTGCATCTTTTATTTTTTTTAAACAAGATCAACCTCACCTTTTATCTAACTTAAGTTCATCCCTTATTTTCAGCCACATGTATCTCCTAATTTTAAGGGAAACCAATTAAAGCAGGATCATATGATTATTTTTCATAACCTTGGCCTAATCTTGAACTTGGGTACCATGGCTCTATATATGGCATGATTCTAATGGTTCTTTTCATCCCTTTATAGGATGGATTCCCATGGTCATTTTCACTTAAACCTTTTTTACCCATCATCAACCTCTTTGTGCTCCATTTTTTACTTCATGAAGGTGAACTTTTTGAGCCTATATAAACAAATCAATGTAAATAGAAAAAACAAAAACAATCAAAAAATCACAAAAAAGAAAAAAATCATATATTATGTGGGTCATTTCTAGCATTCATAGACTTCTCCCTTGGAGGATAGTTGCCAAAGCAAATCAAAATTTCTCGATGTAAGGTAGACTACTCCCTTAAAGGATAGCTATCAAAATCCTTAAACAAATCTCACAAACTTTGAGCACTCCTTGAAGGATGGCTAAGTAAAGCATTTGTTAAAGCATAATAATTCATGAGAAGCTTCTCACATCGATCAGCTTCCCAATCAAATGACCAATTATAAAAAACACAAAAGGGCAAAAATAATTTTGGAAGCTACAATTAGCTTTCATAAGTAGACTTATTGCATTGATCAGTCTATACCTTATATGACATGGACTTGTTTATACTAGATCTTTGGTAACTTACAAAAGAGGAATGTTAGTCCCATGAGAAGGTTAAATTATCATCCACCTCCCCTTTATACCCTCTATTAATCAATGGATTTTTTAGCTTACTTGACATTGGGTGGTTAAGAAACTTTTTACCCAACTAGCAAACGCTCATACAAAGCATTCGAAGGGCTTATGTTCATAAGCTAGTCTAACTTTCATTGGTTTTAGTCCTTAAAAAAAAATCGTCATGCCTTCTTATTCTCTCATACTTACTTGTTAAATCACTCATTTAGATGCTTGTCTCTTGATTATCTTATCTCTCTTATCTTTCCTCACATTTAGTTTTATTATAAAACTTACTCTATGTGTTTTAAGATTAATTTACCTATATCTACTCAAAATAAAAATTATCCATCTCATACATCAAACATCATCTACAACTATCTATCACATATACAACCATTTTATCATATGTCTAGAAAATAAATGATTCATTCACATATATTATCCACACCTATCTAATCTAGATACGAAAGCATATATTCATTAATTTAAAACATGATCATAACAAAAAAACAATACCTCATCATAATCATAACAAACATTGTATTTCTTTTACAAAAGTTTTTTGAAGTTGATATTTCCCATACCTACAGAGAAGGCAATAGGGTCGCTGATGCTTGTGCCAACCTTGGGCAGCAATTTTTCAGGTTGGAGGGTGTGACGACAAGGTGTTCATATTCCCTTAAACATTAGGGAGATCATTCAAAAGGAGATGACTTGTCAGGAATGATGTGTATTGATGACCCTGAAAAGACCCCTGTTGATACCCCCAACTCCTTTGCGAGCAAGAAGGGCAAGAAGAGAAAGGTTGATGAAGAGGAAGAAAATATTAAAGAGACTATGGAAGGGACCCACAGGAATTTGAGCAGGGCCACGGGGGGCCAAGGTGGAAAATCTCACAAGCCTTCCAAAATTAATAAGGAAGGATTCCCCTCCAAAATACGAAGGTTGGGGTAGATTGTTGGTAAACCAGCCCCGAAGGCTAGACTGATTGATTATTCATAAAGTGCTTTGGAAGAATCAACCCAGGAGGAAGAGTCTAAGGAGCTGTAAATCCAATAAATTTTGGAGGACACTGGAGGGAAGCAAGCTACTAGGGATTTTGAGGTTACTGAGGAACAGGGTGCTGACATTATGGGAACTGCTGACAATAAGGGGAAAATGTATGTCGAGGAAGCTGGTGAGGGCACTGAGAATGAGACTAATTGGAAAACTGAAATTGGGGCCCTAAAGGACTGCATTCAAAAGCTGGAGAAGGTCTTTGCCAAAGGGCTTCGTAATACAATTATGTTGAACATGTCTATGCTGGAAGTGGTGGGTAATACTGGGTATGCTAACAACGCAGAGAATGAGAAACTCAATGATCTTATCAAATCAATAGTTATGTAAGGGGAGACCTCTCTAACTCTGGTCTTCCCATGGCTTGTGTTTTGTTTCTATCTATTGTTCTCGGCTGTGCTGTTTTCTCTCTGAAGGCATTTTTTGTTTATTTGCCTTCTTGTCTTTTTTGACTATATAGGGTTTGGCCCCTGGTTTGCACCTTACTTTATCAAAAACAAACATTGTCATCATAATTTCATCATATCATGAGCATATTTCATCACATCATAAATTAAATTAGATTTAATCATCAAGGACCATGATCCATAAACATAATCATCATGAACATAACTAATAACATCAATAAGAAACACCATTAATCCATATCCTCATCATGAACATGATCATCAATAACCATGACAATAATCACAAGCATCATATCCATGTCCAACAAAACATAAACATCATATTCATCATCACATCATGAACATAATAACATTTGTCACATATCAACATCATCATGTGCATAAATTAAATAGATACATCATCACATACCTAAGCTAAATAAGTAAACATTAACAATCAACATGCTAATCATAGGCAACATCATGATCATAACACATCCATGAATAATAAACCATAAACCATGATCATATATATATTTATATATTTATATTTATATACATAAATATATATATATATATATATATATATGTATGTATATCATGAACTCATAAATAAGCATCATATATATAATAATGTACATGTCTCTTAATAGGGTATATAAATCTTGCTACATTGGATCATAGTTCAGTATCAAAATCATATAATACATCAAAATATAATGTCTCATGAGATTCTAGGACCCTGGATCACCACTACCTCTTAGAGGTTATCCACCTCCTACTTTTGCCTATCCACCTATCAATGCAGCCCATTGACTTAGTGTCATACTACTAGCCCCTCTAGTAATCCCTACTCTATACTCACCCCATCTGGGCTCATCTAGAAGGTGTGTGAAAAATAAGGCCTCATATACCATAGCTCCTCAATTATCACTACATATCTCACCATGGAGATAGTCCCTGATGCTCTTATACGCATCGATACTCACCCTCCTACTTATCTAAGAGAATCCCTCTCATATGTAACCATAGCTATCTAAGCTCTATCATTATCCCTCTCCCCAATAAGAATGGCCACCTATCCCTATATTTCATCCCTCTCTTGGGTTACTACTACTAAGGATTTTTGTGATATGGATAATATCACCCATGCCTGATCTTTATCAATAATTAGTGTCTGCCTGCCAATAGCATCTACCTCCATCTAATCTACACCACCCTCATCCATGTCAATTTCCATGTCCTTCTAACCATCATCTCTTCCAAAAATGGTTGCATCATAATCCACCTAAAACCATGTAGGGTAGTCATCAGTGACACCTACATTGTCAACATCAGCCCTCATTGGTAGCTCCTTGTGATTAGTGAACATGTCCTCTAGATCTAGAGTAGGTAATGGTAACTCTACATTATCCCTCCTATATCTCAAAAAGTCCCTCAAAATATCTTGGATAAGCACAAACTATCTCTTCACCCTATCAAAAGGTATGAGCTCCACCTCATGGTCTCACCTCCCAAAAACCCACTCATATCTCTACAATGATAGAGTGTGTTTGGCATATCACCCATGATAGAAATATAAAAGATGGTCACCAAATTATCTCACCCTCTATAAGTACCTCCAATCAATATCTATATCAATTTATGTCTCATGCTCCTCCCCTGGTTTGATGAGTGCATAATCTTCTCTCTATCACATGTAACCAACCTTGAAATCTATCTGAGCAAAACCATGCCATGGTAGTCCCTTGGGTCTTATTACCCTAATGTGCTCATATGCCCAACAATGTAGCACAACACCAATGTTGATCCCATATCTCTTATGGTCATGGTATCCCCATTGCTCCCAATAGATCTGAACTAATAATATACGTACCCATGTAAATATTGTATGATCTAACAACATATCAACAAGCACCCCTAAAAACAAGTATGGAAATCTCCCACTTCTCAAATTTGGTAGTGTTTATCATGTGATGTATATCATCATCATCATCATCAATAACCTTATCGTATCCCTATCCCTATGGTATAGTGATGTGTAATGAAAACCTCCAAATTGCCACCTCACTAGCATAAGGTCCTCTCCATATAAATAATCCATCTGCCCATCTCTCTCATCACTATTTATATGGTATATTAGCTCACCCCATATAGGTATCTACACTATCTTTTGGATGTCCTCTGATAAAATGGTCATCTCTCCCGTTGGTAGTAAGAATGTGTTAGTGGTAGGGTCCAACCTCTCTATGAGTGTCACTAACATAGCTGCATCTCACATGTTAGTAGTACCTCATGATTTCTATGTCTACATCAGTCATGTGATCCCAATCCATGATATTCATTCCTTTACATACCTCATCTAAGATGTATGGCACCTAGTCTCTCATCTTCAACTACTCCCTTACCTGGAAGGTTCGATATTAATACCTTAGTTCAACTAATACCAATGTACTTGGCCTATGAATTCTACTAATTACCCCTACCTTCTACCTTAACCTACTCACCTCAATTATGTAAACTATGCCTAATTCAACCTATACCCAATATTTACCTCCAACCTCACCTATCCTACCTTATCTCATCTACATAACCCTTTTTCAAACACAACCTTAAACTATGTGTATACCAATACCTTCACCCAAACTTAACATCATTTATTGATCCCTAATGATCAAGTGTTGACCAATGATGGTTCCTTTTGGAACCATCATCGATCAACCATTGACCATTAATGGTTAGTTCATCAACCAATGATAGTCCATGCATTGGTTGTTTGATGGTCACCTATCAACCATTGACGGTTGATAATGACCACCTATGGTCAATGTGTGGTGACTACCAATAAATAAACACTAACCCTACCCCCCTAATCTCTCCAATAAATCACCATAAAACTCCTTAAACTACCTCACACCTCTTAAAGACATCCCTCCCTCTACCTAACTCTCATCCCTCTACCAATTTCACCTCTAAACATCTCACAAAAACAACCTAATTTTTTTTTAAAAATACACACAACAATTTCAAATTCAACTCTAAGCTATAAATCTAATTACAAAACCTACCTCATTCTATGAACACCATCATGAAGGATCCCATGAAACTATCACCTATCCCTATACTCTCCCTCATCTTCATTACATCCTAATTGGTTATCCTCTCTACTCTAGCCCATAGGTCAAACCTCTAACACAACCTTCAGTCAATGCAAAAAATCTCTCAGCAAATCACTCAACTCACTCAATCTCTATCCATCATCATTTTTATTCACTCAAACTCAATGCAATCACCGTAGGTTACAAATGAGGAAAAAATAATCCTTATTCAACCTTTTACGATATCCCTTTTAGGGTTGATGTCTGACCATCGATGGTCACTTTATGATCTTTGATGGTCAACCCTGACCATCGATGGTTGAACCCTTTAGGGATTTTTCAATCCCACCCAACCTTTTTCAAACATAATACTACTATAACTACATGTCAATGGAGATTCACTTTTCCACCAAAAAACTACCCAACCACATCACCTTGACAATGGTCATTTTATCTTGACTTTCACATATTTTGCAATAACCTTGCCTTGGTCATTTTGACTAAAATGACTACATTAACATGACTAAATAACTTGAATTTATGATACTTTTGTGCATAACCCACTTATGTCTTCTTGGGATCACTTCCTACCTTAAATACCTAAAACTACATTTAACATGCCTAGGAGACTTATGTTTATGAGTGAAACCTAACTGTGATGCCTAAAGTGTGGTCACTTCTTTTACTTGTCACTTTTCCTTTTAGTGATGAAATTATTTTTACCCACCTACCTTAACTATGGAAAACTAGTCTATGCATGATCTACAGTATCATATTTAGTCGCATTTTATGTGAATTTTTGTGCTTTAATACCCAAAACTATCATCAACCTACCAACTTATCAAACCCGTACCCAATTTGGTTTTACTTAATTAATTCCTATTTTGAGGAGAAATAACTCCTCTCATACTCGAGGAAGCCAAACCTTTGACCCACCATCAATTTTTTAGTTTGAAACTTATTGATACAAACTACATAATAAAAAGGAGTAAAATATAGACACTATAAAAATATACACTACCATTCTAGATGTCGCATTAACCTTTATACCACTCCTTGACCCCCAAGGGACCACTTCTTGACCATTATCCCACCAATCATTAGAATAAATAGCTAAACTTAGCCATTTTTTATTGTAACCTCAACCATCAATAATGAACCCCTAACCTTCGATGATTAGCCTTAACCAGTGATGGTTGACCTTTAACCACCTCAAGGGTTAACTACCACTCAACTACAACTTGCTTTTTTTATTTTTAGTTATTTGATCTATGTGCATAATCAATACATGTTAATGTTAAAATTAGACAACTTGTTAAACCTCTTATTTCACCACTCCCTTTTCCCTATATAAAGATAAGAGGAGTTGAAAGGGGAGGAGAAATTAGCAATCATTAGTGTCTTTTGCATTAGAGCTTCTTATGTAGGTATTCTTCTCACTCCCATCAAATCCAAGAAGGATTACAGTGAACCAGTAACCATGACAGAGATCAAAAATGTTTTTGCTCATCAATCAATACCCAAGGCATCATCACTCTACCAAAATTGCTCTAGGGTCCACAATAAGTTTTCAACCACTCACCTCAACATTATTTAGACCAACAGCAAAGCTACATATCTATTTTCAATAATTAGTTCTTTTATTTCTCTCCCAACCTACCCTCCAGAACTTCTCTCTAACCTTTCCAACTAAACTTTTTTTTACCCAAGCTAAATCTGACAGTAACCATCGATGGTCACTTAACCACTAATGGTTTTACCCTAATCATCAATGGTCACCTAACTACTGATGGTTGCCTAACCACTGATGGTCACACCCAACTATTGATGGTCACTATGTGTCAATTTCTAATAGCAAGCTTATTTGACCTATCAGACCCTAACTAAATCCTACTTTACAACTTTTTGCCTAATCACAGAACATCACTCTATTGTCTGAACCACATCTAGTTTATTTATCATTAATAGCTAGATATTTATTACTATAATTATTCAAATTCATCTCTTTTCAAGAACTTCTTGTATTTGATTTTAGTATCTATTATTATTTATACAAGTAATTTATCTTTGGCTTTCAAAACTTAACTATTTAAAAGTGTGGATTGATAGCCTCTTAGGAATCCTATGCTTTTCATGCTAGGAAATTCACCCTACTATCTAAATAATCAACTATTTCTTTAGTGCTTTCTTATTTATAGGTTATCCTCCCTAGATAAAGAGGATTCTCTACAATCAATTTGCTTCAACATGCACATAACATATCAGGTTCTACTAACCTCACCCTTATTTCAAGTTTTACAACTTTATTTATAAAGAAAATAAGAAAAATTTTAGTGAAACAAACCCTTTATCTAATCTCAAAGAAACTATCTTAGTATCACCATCTAACATGCCCCCTAAAATAGACAATGTCATTTCCATCCCCTAAAACTTTTTTTTAGTCAATATTGTGGACCTAGGAGCTCTCACGTATCATAACAATGGAGAAACTAAATCCATTCCCCTTACTTTCCCTAATATGATACAAAAATATTACCCTACCATCCCCATTCTTCAGTGTCAAGATGATGATTCTATCTTGACTTATTTAGGCATAGAAAACTCGCATTTTTGCAATTCTCTATTGGCTAAAACATGTAGTCTTCTAAATGAAACCACCATAGATATTAATGTAGGGTCTCAAGAAGCCCTACATATTATTAAATTTATTAAATATTTAGACCATTACAAGAATCAAGAATTCACCACATTCTTAGTAGACCATAGTGAGTCTTTTTCTTGTCTATATAGTGACTTGACAAGTATCGATCATGTTATCATCATTCACAATATTGTCACCATCCCTAAAGCCAAACCAATGAAGAAAAAATTGTAGAAGATACAGCCTCTTATTGAGATTTTAGTCAAAGAAGAACTATAGTGCCTCTTATCTATTAATTTCATTCAGCCAATAAATTACCCTCAATGGGTGTCCAATATCGTGTCTATCATAAATCCCACAAGGGGTCTCCATATTTGTACCAATATTCAAGACCTCAACCTTGCTTGTCCAGAAGATGACTTTCCTCTCCCTGACATTGATCAACTGGTGGACCTGATAGCTAACCATGAAATCTTAGCACTTATGGATGGATTTTCCAAATGTAATCAAATCATTACTACCCTAGAGGACCAACATAAGACTTATTTTATTACCCCATGGGGGATTTTTTTCTATAAGGTTATGCCTTTTGGCCTAAATAATGTAGCAACCACTTATCAAAGATCTATGACTTATATTTTCATGATATAATCCAAAAAATTATCAAATATTATATGGATGACCTTCTCAATAAGTCAAAGCTTTGAAAAAACCATCTCTCTATTCTTAAAAAAATCTTTGGCCATTTAATCTAATTATGTGTCTATCTCAACTTCAAAAAGTGTGTTTTTAGAGTATTGACCAGTAATTTCTTGGGGTTTATAATCTCCATTCATGGTATAGAGGTTGATCCAATTAAGATTAGGGATATTATAAATATGCCACTGCCATCCAATCTTAAGAAAATATATAGCCTATATGGATAATTACAATCCATTCATAATTTTATCTCTCAATTATCCAATCAATGTCAACCATTCCATCAAATTTTAAGTAAAAATACCCAGTTCATCTAGGACTCTAATTGTTAGGAGGCCTTTAACACTCTCAAAAACTACCTCCTTTCCCCACTGGTTATTATTCATCCCATGGAAGGGAGACCTTTCTTCTTATATATTTTAGCCTCAGATCATACTCTATGGGTTATGCTTGTCCAGCATGATGAGTAGCACAAATAATAGGTAGTTTATTACATAAATTTTAATCTTGTTGAATATGAGATGCACTATACACATATATAAAAACCATTCCTTGATTTGGTTTTTGTGGAATATAAGCTTTGCCATTATCTACTTAATCACAAGACCTATGTAATCACAAACATTGATCCCCTTAAATTTATGCATTTGAAGCCTTACTAGAATCAATGTATGGCTAGATGGCTCATGATTTTAGCTAAATTTGATTTGGAGTTTAGCCATCAAAAGTAAGTTAAAGGCCATATCATCATTGATCAGTTAGTTAAGACACCTCTTATGTGTGGTCAACCCTCTAATTTGAAATTTCTTGATGAATCCATCATTTCCACATCCCAGGTGGATCATAATTATCAGATGACTTTATTCTTTGATCAATCTAAATGTGATCATGAAGGGGGTGTTGGAATCATTTTTATACCTCCATAGGGCACTCTTATACCTTTATCTTTTAAAATTGGTTTTGACTGCACTAATAACATGGTAGACTATAAATATTTAATCATAGTTATTCAAATTGATTTAACCCTAGGTGTTAAGTCACTTAGTATCTATGGAGGTTCTTAGTTGGTTATCAATCAGATCAATGGCATGTATCAATATAATAATGGCATCCTCAATAAATATAAAATGTTAGTAGATTAGATATTAGCCACCCTCGATCACTCTACTATCCAAGCCACTCCTTGATCAACCAACAAATGCATAGACACCATAGCCTCCCTAGCTTCCTTTATCCCATCCTCCCCTCAGGAATCCAATTTTTTTGTCCTCATATACAAAATCAACCAACCCTCTTATACCAAAATTAATCTACCTTATGTCCATAATGTGGAATAAAATCACTTAGATCTATGATACACATAGACATTTGATTATTTGTATAAAGGTATTATCCCTTTAGATTTATCTAAAAATAGTAAACATGATTTTCAAAAATAAACCACCTATTATGTTATATTGAGGGTGTTCTCTATAAGTGAGGATTCGATGGTCTACTCCTTTGATGTCTCTAGAATTTTGAGGCTACCCTTGTAATCAAAGAAACACATGATGGGTTATGTGGTGGACGCTTTAGCAGTCTAGTTATTGTCAAGAAGAATATAAGAATAGGTTATTATTGTCCCACTTTGAGTTTGGACTATTGTGAATATGTCAAGAAATGCTTAAAATGTCAACAATACACTAATATATCACATGTCACTAGTCATAAATTTTAGGTACCTAGAGACTTTTGGCCATTTTATTAGTGGGGGATAGACCTTATAGGATAAAATAATCCCAAATCTTCACAGTGATAAGGTTTTATCATTACCCCCATCAAATATTTCACTAAGTGGGTGGAGGTTACTCCCCTTTATTTCAACCAAAGTAGATAAGATTATTGATTTTATTAATAATCATATTATTTGTTGCTTCAACATTCCTCATAAGAACATTTTAAATAATGAAAATTATTTTAAAAATAATAAATTCCAAAGACTTTGTGATTCCTTTAACATTAAGCTAAGTTTTTATTCACCTTATTATCTGCAAGCCAATGGATAAGCCGAATCATCTAACAAAACCCTTATTAAAATGCTAAGCAAGGTAGTCAATGAGGATGGAAAAAACTAGCATGTTCATATTCCTTTCACCTTATGGGATTATTGAAAAAGCATTCAAACCCTTATGGGTTCTACCCTTTTCTCTTTGATCTATGGCACAGAAGTTGTCCTCCCTCTAGAAATAAAAATTCTTTCTCTTTAAATTTCTCTTAAAGACATTATTGCTGAAGAGGAGTATTGTCAAGATAAATTAACACATCTTGAAATCTTAGATGAGCATTGATCTGTGGCTGCCCTCAATCATCTCCATGTATATCAATAATGAATAAAACATACATATAATAAATATCTAAAAAAATGATAGTTTATTATTGGTGACCTTGTCCTTAAATAAAATTAGCATGCCACAAATATGGAAAAAAGTAAGCGAGGAAAATTTGCTCTAAATTGGCTTGATATTATTACTCATAAATATGGATCTAGGGCATATCATTTGGCCTCTCTTGAAGGAAAACTAGAATGTGAGCCTTTTAACTCTTTGCATCTATGTCCTTTATATTGTTAATAAACTTAAAACAAACTATAATCAATATAGGTTCTCTTCCTTCGGTTTAAAAGCAATCTAAAACCACACCTCCTATCACTTGAAAAATACCTAATAATGCTAAAAAATCAAGTGGATATCTAGTAGCACATCTACCCTAACCTTAAATATGAACACCTTAGCTTTGTTTATATAATATTCTAAATGGACAAGCTCTGCCTATAATAGGAATGAGCCCTAAATCATTGTTTCTTGAAATCTCTCACCTAAAAAAGTTTATTTTAGGGATAGAAATATTATCTCATGTAAATAGATTTAAGTCAGCCTAGAATACCTTAAACTAAATCAATAATATGGGATAAAAACATCAAATCCAAAGGTAAAATTATAGATTGTTCCCTTGAATGACAACTATTTATAGAGTCATAAAATCATGGATTGATCCCTTGAAGGATAATTGTGCAAGCATATATCCTAAATTATAGACCACTCCCTCTAAGGATGGATATCTAAAGTGTCAAATACATTAAAAAACTTCCATCATTGATTAGTTTTATAAAATCATGCCTATAAAATAAAAATCCCTGAAGGAAAATCCAAAACATCCCAAGAAAGCTTCCTGCATTGATCAACTCTCTCAATAGTCATAGACTTTTTGCATTGATCAGTCTACATGGAAGGTTTTATGGTTAGCCTTATAGCTTTGAAACATGAAATGAGACTTATATTCTTAAAAAACATGATCTTTGACCTACATCATATTAAAATCAAAATCCATATTAATTCCATTCTAAGAGGTCATGAACTTAATTGATATAGGGTTGTTAAAAGTAGTTATTAATAGTAAACAAAGGACACATGTGTAGATGCATCAAGTTGTCTATTTATGATTAGGATACAAGACAATAAGGAGTCACAAAAACCTCCTTTATTTTTTGTCATAATCATTAAAATATAATCAAATTATCCATTATTTAATATAATTATCTATCCACAAATCCCATAAAATTCAAGCTATAAAATCATTAATCATTATAACTTATCCCATTATTATCATCCATAAATAAATAAATAAAAACATAAAATACATCATTATATATATCACATAATAAATCTATAACCATGGAAAAAAATAAATACATCACATAATCTAAATCCTTAAATCACATCACATCAGCACATATTATAAAAACATATAATGCAATGTTAACTCATAATAAAAAATCAATAATCTATATATATATATATATATATATATATATAAATCATGAATATACTTCATCAGAGGTCTCAAAGTATAAGTATATACCAAATAGATCTATGGATAGTATAATGAGTAAAATATAACTACCGAGTAAAATGAATGCAACTCAAATGGATGTTCTCATTTCCTCCACCCTTGCCTCCATCCCTACCTTAGTCCCCTCCTCTATCTCCCCCTCTATCCCTACCATCTGTGCCCTGGGATACACTTCAAAAACTGGGAGACCTACCCTGATTCCATCATGATGATCTCACTTATGTAAATACATAGGTGGCATATCAGGGTACATCTAAAAGCCACTCTAATATAACCTACTTATAGTATCAAAACTCTACAATAATATCCTAGTATCTATCTAGGATTACCATCCCTCCCTAACCTATGCTCAGTCCTACTCCTCCTATACTTGTTGCCTTGCAACCACCATACCACCTCCCCATAGTCTATCCATCTCTTCCCAATATCTATCATGATCTCACTCTACCTGATCATGGCTCTCTTATAGTATCTCTAGTTGGGTCTTTAAGTAATCATAGCTACCCTACATCTCTATCAGAGTCCCTTAAAGTGTGGCCACTTATCCATGTATTGCATCATGCTCTACCCTCTAGTACATCATGCTCTTTAATAATTTCCTATATATCAGTTGGCTCCTCCTCCCCTACCTCCTCTATCTCCACATCTCTTCCATCCTAATGAGACCATTATACTCTCTCTTATCTCTCTCCCAACTGATTCCCCCACCAAAATGAGTATGCTAAGGTGAATCCTACATCATCCGCATATATGGTTGTTGGATCCTACTTTGGCCCTACCTATGGATCAATATAGTGTGTCTCTAACATCCCAGTCTTTGTATCATTCTACCTATATAGCTGCAACACATCTAGGATAGCTTATACCAACCCAAACTATCTCCTCACCCTCTTAAACTATAACAAATTTAGGTTCTCTAATATCCTCCCATGTAACAACCTATCATGTTATCATTCAACCAACTCTCCCTCCACCATATCCATGTTGAAAACCCCACATATGGTCTTCAGATCACATCTCCCTCCTGTAACCCCTCTAACACCCACTGATAATAATCTAGGTCATGTACTAACCAATCAATAACTGGTATCATAAGTTCTTCCTTCCACCAAAGGAATCCAATAATAAAATATATTTGGTTCCATCATGCCCATAAAATTCCAAGTGGGAAAACTACTCTAATGTGCTCATAAGACTATCACTACAAGACAAAGGTCACATCTAATCCAAACCTTCATTGCATCCTCTACCCCCACATCTCTTTGTACACCTATGCTAAAAGGGTTAGATCCCACACAAATATTGTGTGATGCTCCCACATGTTCACCATAAATCTTGTCAAGCTCTAGAGAAATTGGCCTCCCCCTAAATCTAGAAATGCATAGTAGGAGATGGACAACATCATCATCATCATAACTAATCTCCCCTTTGTGTCCTCATATAATTCCTCAAAAATAAAACCTCTAGATATAAATGTGATGTCCATATAATCATACACATATAGTCATATCAGTGTTGTTGCACGTCCTATTTTGTCTACTATTATAATCACTACACCCTACACTGGTAGCCACAATATATAATAGATGTCCTCCACAATCATAGTGACCTCCTCTATAGGAAACCATAAGGTCCTTATCACCACATCCCACTACTCCAACAAATATACCAACATCCCCACATACCTTTACACATGATGATAATGGTGTAATCCTTCAAAACCAAAAGCCTCCATGTGTTCCTGATCCTCATCACTCATTTGGTCTATAACTATTGTGGTGGTACCCAGTCCTACATCATAATTTGATTTCATACCAATAATTATAGGTCAGCCTTCATCATTATATTTCCTATACTCTTAATCTCTCTTAGCTTTTGAATATCCTAGCTTAAATTGACAACAATCCTAAGGAATCAATACTAATACTTAAGGACTATATCAATCAATTACTATCCAAAGAAGATTGATGTTGATCTAATAAAAATTGAAATTGATCTTTGTGTGTTTCTTTATTAATATCTAAATCTTAAATTATACCAAAAAATGTATACAATTCAAAAAACTTAACAAACATTAAACCTACCTCATCATGAGATCTCTACCTCTTCCTCTATCTACTTCTAATATCATCCATCATCTATAATTATCTAAGACATGTAAATGGATGTCAAATTTTTTACTCTCATACAGACATCATCGATCATAAATGAATTCCTAACATGTTAGGATTATTATATATCCCTTGGAGATCGATGTTTATTCTATTAAAATCAATGTCAATTTTGTGGAATCAACATTGATCTGTATAGATTGGTATCGAGTGGATCTATTTGGATCATTTTTTACATCCCTCCAATATTAACCCAAGGTCATATAATCTATCTTTCTTACAAATATCTCATTACTTATTACCTTGCATTACCAATTAGTGGACATAGATCTGCTATTGGTCTTAGAGCCTTTAAGAGGCCTACACTCATTTAGGATAATCTCCCTTATATATCTTGAAAGTGTACCTCATCTTGAGAACAACTATATCTAGGTAATTCACATGTCCCAAGCACACTAGATTATTTGGTTGGCCCATCCTATCCTTTGGTTTATTGATTTATTTAAATTGTGTCCACTTATTCATAGTTGTGGTAATCCCTTTTTTTCCTTGGGGCATTTTTGATTTTATATCCCATATCTTGTTTGTGTAAAATTGTACTTCTTTGCTACCCTTACAACTTTGATACTCATTTTCTATCTATCTCATCCATTACCACCTCATTTCAGACCCATTACCAACTCATCATCCTTTACCAACTCTCAATTTGAGGGGGGATACCTCCTCACATAAACTTGGGGCATTAGAACTCTCTTAGTTTTTTTCTCATTGTAGGTTATTATAAACTACTTAAAAAGGGGGGAAATGTAGGCACTAAGATTTTCACTATAATATTTGTGCTAGTGTAGGTATTAATCCCACTTTTTTATTCCATCCCTATTTCACCCAACGTAGTTAAGTTTTACCAATTACTATTTTACCCTTACCCCAAGTAATTAGTTTTACTAGTTACTATTTCACTTACGTATTTAATTTTAACTACTTACCAGCAATTAAAATCTAGATAAATCTACCACAGCATAATAAAAGCAAAAAAATTTAACCCCCTAATAGCTCCCTCACTGTCTAAAATCCATTCAATAACTTAAAACATAGTTTAAAGTAATAGTTGAAACAATAATAACAACCTTTGGTAAAAATAGGCTAAAATCAATATTAATCACCATGATCAATGTTGATTAGGTAGAATAGATGTCAATTTAATCGTAAACCTCCCTTGATCAAAGGATGATAATTTTATACTTGAACACCGAAGGAATTTATCTAAAATCACTATCAAACAAATTGCTCACTTTTTATAAATCCACACTCTTTCATTAGCCCCTCAACATTCATATAAAGATTAGAAATAAACTCATCAACCTAGTAATTACTACAAATTTGGATCACTTTGAAAATGAGTACATTTTTTTATTTTAAGTAAATATATCTTTTAATGTTATATTTTACATTCCTATTTGTCACCCTTATCATTGCTAGACTGTCCTATATTATCCTATATCTCATCAAACCAATCCTTAGGCTCCTATTTTTAGAATATTACCTATAATGTAAGAATCTACGTCAATTCATAAAATCAACATCAATCCTATAAGATAGACATCGCTCCCTATTTAAATTATTAAGAATCTACGTCAATTCATAGAATCAACATCAATCCTATAAGATAGACATCGATCCCTATTTAAATTATTATCTGTGTGTAATATAAACCTATTTTTGTTAGCATCCTTAAATTAATCTTCGTCATCTTTTTATTAAACCATGGGTTTCACCTATAGATGACATTGCCTAGAGTTGTGAATGATGTAATCATCATTTGTGAATTACCTATAATCCCACATCCTTTCTTTGCCTACTATAATGGCATTGCTTTTGAATTAGGATATAATGCAATTGTATTTACCCCTAACATAGAGGCCATTTCAATCATTTATAAGTCATACAAGAAGAAGAAGATTCAGTTGAATCTTATTAACATGCTCATTTTGCTAATCTCAATAGAATGGATATAGATTAATCTAAATCATTTCAATTACATATATGTATCATTATATTAATTTGGAAATTTCCTTTACTATTTTTATTTGCATAACTTCTTGATAAAGTGGGCTGACATCCTTATTAGGAAGTGTGCGACTTCTCAGGATTGGTCTACTACTAGGCAACTTACTAACATATAATATTAATCAATCTTTTTCAATATTCCTCTTGTGTGAAACTTGTCCTTCCTAGCCAAAAAGGAGCTCCCACATTCACTAAATCAATGATGCATAATCTTCCAAGTCATAGGTAAGACTTAAAACCCTATATTTCAATTTAAGTTTTTAGTAGTCTATTTTGTAAAAGAATGAACAAAAACTAATTAAATAAAGGGAGAGAGAATTGAAATCAAAATAAAATAGGGAGGTGATGCACAAAATTTGTCTCCTTCACCTTCCTATCATTAACTAAGAACCTGAATCTAATTACACAAATCAAATAGAGTCTCCAAACATGAGTGTTTCATATAGAGGCTATAGCATGATGCATAGACCAAGGGGGTGATGAGGAGGTATAAAATACACTAATTAATGCTTCCACTTTTTATCCATACAAGGCTATTGAAATAACTCTATGTAACTTATATATATGACTAACCATGTAAATAGGTAATAGATAGGACAAATGAGAGGGGTTGCATACACCATCACTAGTGTTCATTAACTAAAATGAATCATATATTAATTATAATCATGATATAAGGATATAAATTATTTTATTCATCTTAAATTAAAATTAAATGTGTTCATTGGATATGGTTATGCCATATCCAACAAAAGGATCCATTTCAATGTTAAAATCAAGCATACATATAAAAGAAGGAAGAGAGAGAGAGAGAGAGAGAGAGAGAGAGAGAGAGAGAGAGAGAGAGAGAGAGAGAGAGAGAGAGAGAGAGAGAGAGAGAGAGAGAGAGAGAGAGAGAGAGATGTTTATGAATAAATAATTTAATAAGTTACAATTAAGAAACAACTACCAAAGGATATTTATGAAGTCTCTCTTCATCACGTGTGTGCTCCATTTGATGACAACTTGAGCAAGGTGGCGTAGGAGTTATGTTTAGCTTGATGACTCACCCTTGAGCTTTTAAAACTACCTCTTAGATTGATTATGAAGTTATAGTCATATTATTTAGGTAAAAATACCATGTACACCTATTTAACATCCACATTCCATCATCTTTACACCTATGTTTCCATTTCCTTTATAGTTCTCATGTTATCTCTCTTGGAGACATAATCATTGTAGCCCTATTTTGGTGCAAAGATCCTTGGTTTGAGAGAAAAAAACTTCTCAAGAAAATAAAATAATATATAGGTACCTATTATCCCCTTACATCTTCACTCAAAATTTTATGGCCCAAATCCCAAGGCATATCCATAAACTCAATACCCACCTTTCCCAATTAGGCCTAATACAAGTCTATAGCCCTATATACCATACAAATCTATAAATTAACACCTAAAACCCACAAAATTAATTTATGGAACATAAAAATATGTCTGATGGAAAATTTTAAATATATTTAATGGGTTAGAAGTCAAGTTAGAAGAGTTGCAAGTTTTTTAGCCCTTATTGGCAAAAATGCAGGCCTGAGTAGGTTGAGAACTAAAATAAATGTATATTTTGAGTTTTATGGGGTTTCAAGATTTAAAAAAGGCTATTTAAAGTCTAAAAACAATCCTTAAACTATTTAAACCATTATTTTTTTAATATCAACCTTTAAAACCCTCCAATCATTCCAATTTCTACTAATTTTGTGTGCATTTTGGACTATATGCATGGTTGTAGGTGTTGTTTGGTGTTTGAGTTACCTTAAAAGCAT
The DNA here is from genome assembly GCA_037957365.1 of Torreya grandis. NCBI lineage: Eukaryota > Viridiplantae > Streptophyta > Pinopsida > Cupressales > Taxaceae > Torreya > Torreya grandis. The sequence goes on from JARHVA010002507.1 coordinate 1,702,678, forward strand.
GTTAAAAATTTAAAAAGGTTTATTATGATTCCAAAAAACTTATATAGCTATTAAAATCAAAAATTCAAATGTAAACATTTGATATTTCCTTGGATTCTTGAAAATAGGGCTAGAAAAGGGGTTCTCAAGCAAGCTTGAAAATGCTTCTTTTGCTTGATGCATGTTAAGGATTCAAGAAATGTTTTTTATTAGTGGTTATATATTTTTCATATATCCATAGACATTTATAACATCTAATAATGTATTATAACCTTTATTTTCATCCTCAAGCATCATACTTCATTCAAGGTTAGCTCTCTTTCTTGAGAATGTTGACCTACAAGTCTGCAGACTGTAGGTCTACAATCTTCTCCATTTACCATGTTTATTGGTCACATAAAACCTAAAATATTTTCATTGACCTTGATATCATTTTAAAATATTTAAAACTTATTTTGAGCATCGCAAGTTGTCTTCAAGCACCCAACATTAATTGTAAACACTAAAATGGTGTATTTTAGGCATGTACCTTATAAGTTGACTTCAAGAAAGGTGTTAAGAGTTTGATCAATTATTTTTACTCCAATTCAGGTTTATATTATCTCCACCTTGAATTTTTTCAATGCAACATTCACCTACAATACTTCTCAAGACTTCCATGACATTTATTCATAAGACCTTCTTGCTTGTCTTTGATGACTATAGGTGAACATTTAGGACTATATATGAATTGAATGCATATTTGGAAGCACAGTAGGAGTTCTAGGAGTGAATATTACCTCATTATAATCTAACACTACCATTATTTCTTATTTTTTAGGTCTGGTACCTACTTGTTCACACTTGAGACCTTGTGAGAGAGTCCAAACCACATGGCTAAAGGATTGTTACTTGCAATCTTCTTCAAAAGATGCCTATGGAGTGAGTTTATCAATATTCAAGATTCTTATTTAATCCATATAGGTCACTGATATCTAAAATAAACCAATATTCCTATTGGTTTCTTGAGGAACAAAACTTAAAAGCAACTTTACTCCTTTGGATTCAACAAGCCTAAAACCTCCTACAACAAGTTTTTTATCAAAACATCATTTAGCTTGCCTATATCACTTCTTTTGTGGATTCACCACTCCCAAAAAATGAAAAAGGACTCATAATATATTCAATTATTTGACATTAAGATGAAACACCATGGATTCACCTTTTTGTTAGGATAAAATAAAACAAAGATTTATCCCCAAATTGCATACAAGAGAAACTATGAAATGAATCAATCAAACACAAAAATTAATCATAAACATGCACAAAATAGGAGACACCAGATTTAATGTGGTTCACCAAAGATGGGCTACATCCACCAAAATTGTCCAATATATTATTTCCAGTAATACAAGGGAGAAATAAATCCTGTAACAAAACCTGTTACACCTCTTTACCTTCTTTGTCTCCTCTTTGTGTACAATAATATTATCTTACCTCTCAGCCATATCTCAATTCACTTTAGGGTGAAAAAACACCTAAATATAACCTCTACCATTAGATCTATAAACCTATAATCAATGGCCTAGATTGACTATGAAATTTAAATATTTACAAGGAAATTTTAATAAAATTTTCCCTTCGAGGGTATTGCCCTCAAACCCCCACCGGGGCATGCGGCCCCTAAACCCCCTGGACCCCGTAAGGGGGGAGAAACCCCCATTTCAACCCCCATCACCATCATGGATACAAATAATGGGATCCAAAACCTAGCTAAAAAAAACATTAGAATTTTAACCTCTGATCCTAGAAGACAATCAAGCTCCACACCCAACACTTTTCTAGGTACTTTTGATAACCACCTACAGGTAGTATTATGCACAATCAATATATTTTATAATTCTCTTGATATTTGACCTTTTTGGTGCTTCAAGAAGGTTTTAATAGGGTTTAGGAATCTTTAGTGAGGTGATTAAAATGTTATCCTTTCAAACAAAAATGTATTCTATGTCCGAAGACATCATAGTTCTTAGAAACACTACTTTCCACCTTCAAAACAAAAAAAACACAACATTTTTTCTATCTTAGTTTCCCACACATGCCAAATTATGGTGGAAATTGATCTGAGAGGGATATTTTGACCCGTGAGGATATCCAATAATCAACCATGTGTATCCATTATCTTTTAACTCATTGGAATGAAAAATATATATTTGTGGGGTTTTAAGAGGGTTTTGGGTTGCTTAACTTATTAATGATTATTCATAAAGTATAACTCTTGATTTTCAACTCTTTTGGCATAATCTCAAGTGATTTATTAGTATAAAACATGAAAACTATGAAAACACACTCATCTCGTGGCCCAAGAATCTTCTCATGTTTCTCTTTGATGTTTAAATTCATCTCAAACATGATCACATCTTGGCTCATAGGGGCAACATCAACTTTGGCTTCTATTAAATCCATGGAATGGTGTGTTTGATATTGTATGACTTGTTAGATCTGCCCACATTATTCTTCAAAGAAGATAAAAACTTCAAAAGCATGTTCAACTTTCCCAACAAGAGATATAGGCCCTTTAATAGCCTCAAATTCATTTTAAATTCTCAAATATTGTTGCTACATGTCATGTTAAAAATCTTCATGTTGATTTGAGTAGGCATATTTCATATGATTTTCACCTTGAGGATATATCTCTATCACCTTTATAACTACTATCACATGACCATGAGCTTCCTAGTGGTTGATTGGAATGTCATCAATCATTGTTACAAATTTGGCTTTACTCTTGCTCATTAGAAGTAATTTCAATCCCATGCAAGAGTTCATCTTGTTTATTTGAGAGGTCTTCTATCTCAAGATCAATTGTAACCTTTTCATTGAGACTCTCTATTCAAATGTTCCCTTATGATTCCTTTATTGCTAATTCAACTGGTTCTTTTTTTGCAACAAGAAAGAAGGCCATCATTTCCAATCAAAGGAAGGAGTTCAAAACAATATTTTACCTCATTTTTACCACTTTAGACATTTAAAAATGTCTAAATGCACCTTTATTATAGCTAGTTATTCCAATTCATCAAGAGGTTCTAAGAACTACTATTCTTGGTCATCCACGATCTCCTTGAGGTGACTAGCTAGCTAGGCAACTATTGTAATTATCTTTAATTGAGATTTATACACCTTCAAGAGTGTTATCTCCTTCAAATTCTATTGCCACTTCATGAAGATCACTTCTCCCTTCATCTCTAAATATTTATGTACCTCTTTATTCACCAAGGGGAGTGTCAATAATGACTTCTTCATCATGTTCACTTGAAGAGTCTTCATCATGTTTAATTGCATTAGTCTCTTCACTTGGCTTCCCATCAATCCTCCATATAACTAGATTTTCTTATGAAAGGGAGATAGTGGGAGGGCAAACATATTCAGTTGATAGAGTGGGATGAATAGGTTCATGAATCAGCTTTAGGATTGAGTAAACACTCTTGAATCTTGGGACTTATCTCTTATTTTGGATGCCTTCTTGTATATAATTCCATGATGGAAAGGTTTGGGATTATTGAAAAGAGACAGATGCTACTTGGATTTGATATTCAACATTATTAACAAGGACTTCCTTCTTATTTTTGATACTTTCTTGAATTGACCTCCATGATGGGAAGGTTTTAGGTTCTTGAGGAGGGAGTCATGGGGATTGAATAGGGAAAGGTTACTCTTTGGATTCCATTTCTAAATCTATGAATTTTTCATATTTCTTCCCCCATGAATCTACCACTTTCTTCCAACTTTGAACCTTAAACCTAGGAGCTTCCTCTTGATGGTGTGTTTCCACTTGAAGGATTGGTAAAGGGTTTGGGAAGCTTGTAAACTGCCTTGGTTTGGCTTCAAATTTATGATTTTATATGATCATGGGAGAAGGTTGTTAAAGGATAGCAGGTGGAGCTTGAGGAACAATGTGTGAGGCTCTCATAGAATCAAGTTTTTTATGGTATATTTCAATTTGGATCAAGTTAGGAGTAGAATGAGGTTGATGTGGAGTAGGAGAAAGTAATTTAAGTTGATGATATTAGAATTATTGCTTCTCCCATATTAATAACCTATCCTCTATGCATTGATTTAAGTCTCTTATTTTCATCTTTTCATTAGTTAGGACATGTTAGTTTCCTTATTCAAAGGCTACCCACTCACTCCTTGAAAAATGTAATGAGTCCCTTAGCTTTTGAATGAGGTCAATATGGACAACTTGGCCAAGTTATACACTTATATCTATCCTTCATATTATGATTTCATTATTTAACATACCCATGAATAATGAGAGTCTTGCTCTTTATTAGCTTGAATTTTCCTAGCTATACACTCCTCCTTATACCTTAACCCTTGTTGATGGAAAGCTTGAAAGGACTAATATAAAGGTTGGAAATCTTAGCAAGGTTGATGAAGAAAGGAAAAAGAGTAGAACTCTTGATAGCAAGGCTGGTCATATTGATGGTTAGAGTGATATGGAGGGTAAGTGAAGTCATTATAGGGATGGTCTGGATCAACATAGGGTTGATATGGCTCATTAGGTTGTTGGTAAGGATCAACATGCTACCAATAAGTATCAACATAAGCTTAATATGTCTAATCCACTTGAGTAAAATTGAAATCCACTCCAAATTCAACCATTACAATTCATGAGGAAGGAAAAATAAAGAGGGTAAGTTCTTGAAATAATACATGGGATGCTAAAACTAGATGAATGTGTTCGAAGTTACCATTGGTGCTTGTGTTCATGCCTCCAAAGGATAGTTTATTGAATAGCAATACCAATCACTCTTTAATGGATGAAATCTATTGTCCCACTAGGTGTCCCAAAACTGTTATCATCAAAATTTGCACCTTTCAGGAGGATGTTCAATCTTCCTCACTAAATTGATAGCATGGGGACTCTTCAAAGGTTGTGGGTGACCTTACATCTGAAGAGAAAATCTAGATAGGGCTAGCTCCCTTGATGCATCACTTAAGAACTATAATTAAAATTAATAAATTATAAGGGAAAAAGGAGAGAGAACTAAAATAAAACTAAAATAGGGAGATGATTCACCAAATTTTTCTCCTCTACCTACCTATCATGCACTAAGAACATGAACTATGACTGAATCTAATTGCACAACTCAAATGGAGTCTCCAAAATGAGTGTTTCACATGGAGGCTATAGCATGATACATAGACTAAGGGGATGATCCGGAGGTCTAAAAGACACTAATGAATGATTCCACTTTTGATCCATACAAGTTTATTTAAATCACTCTATGTAACCTACAAAGATGACTAATACCTGCAAATAGGTAAGAGATAGAACAAATGAGAGGAGGTTGCATACACCATCACTAACATTCATCAACTAACATGAAGTATACACTAATTAGAAGCATAAGATAAGGCTATAACTCAATTTTATTCATCTTAAAGGTAAATTACAAGTGTTTATGTGGATAGGGATATGTCATATCCAACAAAAGGATCACTTTCAATGCCAAAATTAGGCATACATATAAGAGAAGGAAGAAGAGAGAAAGAGAAGTGAGGTGTCATGAGATAATGATGGATATGAATCAATAATATAAGAAGTTAAAATGAAGAAAAAAATTCCAAATTCTAGTTATGACTTCTTTATATAAAATGTGTGTGATCCATTTTATGACAACTCAAGCATGGTGGCATATGAGTTATGTTTGACTTGATGACTCACCCTTGAGCTCTTGAAATTACCTCTTAGAGTGATTATTAAGTGATCAATCATATTATTTTGGTATAACTACCTTGTATACCTATTGAACATCCACATTGCATCATCTTTCCACATTTGTTATACCATTTCATTCATAGTTCTCATATTCTCTTTCTTAGAGACATAATCCTTGTAGCCTTATTTTAGTGTAAATCTCCTTAGTTTTAGATATAAAAAACACTTATAGGAAAAATAAAATAATATTTGGTTACCCATTATCCACTTACACCTTTAACCAAAATTTTAAGGCCCAAATTCTAAGGCATATCCACTTTCTTAATACCCACATTTCTTAATTAGGCCTAATTAGGCATAATACAAGCCTACAACCCTATAGACCATAAAAATAAATAAATTACCACCTAAAAAACACCAAAATAATTTATTTCACATCATAATATGTATGATGGCAAATTTTCAAGATATTTTATGGGTTAGAATTCAAGTTAGAAGAGTTGTAAGTTTTCTAGCCCTAGTTGGCAAAAATGTAGGCCTAAGTAGGCTGTGAACTAAAATAAATGAATATTTTGAGCTTAGTGGGTATAAATACAAACCAAATCCTATTTTATTTCTACCCCACTCTATTTCAAATATTCCAACCATTATTTTTTCAAGATCATCCTTTAAAACCCTCAAATCATGTCATTTTCTCCTAATTTGGTGTGTATTTTACACTATATTTGGTGTGTATTTGACACTATATGCATGGTTGTAGGTGTTTTTTGGTGTTTTAATCACCTTAATTTTTAAAAACTTAAAAATAATTATTATACACCCACACACTTTATATATATATATATATATATATATATATATATATATATATATATATATATATATATATATATATATATATATATATAACTCCAATGTAAACAATGCATATTTCTTTGGATTTTTGAAAATAGGGATTAAAAATGGGTTCTTAAGCAGGATTGAAAATACTTTTTTTGCTTGATGCATGTTAAGTATTCAAGAAAAAAAATTTATTAGTGGTTATATCTTTTACATATATACATATACCTTTCTAACATCTCATCATGGATTATAACCTTCATTTTCATCCTCAAGCATCATATTTCATGCAAGGTTAGCTCTCTTGCTCGAGAATGTTGACCTACAGTTATGCAGACTTGTAGGTATACATTATTATTTGTTTAATAATTTAATACCATGATTATTGGTTAATTAAACCATGACATATTTCCATTGATATTTATATCATTTTACAATATTTAAAACTTATTTGTAGCTTCTCAAGTTATCTTTAAGCACCCAACTTTACTCGCAAATACCAAATTAATGTACTTTAGGCCTGTACCTTGTAAGTGTACTTCAATAATGGTATTAATATTTTGATAAATTTTGTTTATCCATATAATGTTTTATATTATCTCCACCTTTAATATTTTAAATTAAAATTTCACCTGCAATACTTTTCAAGACTTCCATGACATTTGTTCATAAGACCTTCTTGCTTGTCTTTGATGATTGTACGTGAAAATTTAGAAATGTAAATGCATTGAATTAATGTTTGGGATAATTCAAAGGGTTATAAAATTTAATATTTCCTCATTATAATACAAAACTATAATTAGTGCTTCTTGTTTAGGTTTGGTACCTGATTGTTCAAACCTAAGACCTTGTGAGAGAGTTCAAACCACATGGCTAAAGGACTGTTACTTGAAATTTTATTAAAAATATAACTATGGAGTGAGTATATAAATATTAAATATTATTATTTAATATATATAGGTCACTAATATCTATAATAAACCAATGTTCTTATTGGTTTCTTAAGGAACAAAACTTAAAATCAACTTTACTCCTTTGGACTCAACATGCCTAAAACCTCCTAAAATAAGGTTTTGATCAAAACACCATTTATATTTCTTAGATAACTTATCTTTTGTATTAAAAACTCACACATAATTTAAAATTAATAATTAGATATTAAATTCTTTGATATTCATTTAAAACCCATGGATTCAACTTTTCTAGGCACTTTTGATAACCACCTACATGCAATCTTATGCATAGTCAACATACTTGCTAATTCTATTGATATTTGAATTTTTTGGTCCTTAAATAAGGTATGAAGAAGGTATAATAATATTTATGGAGGTGATTAAAATTTAATCCTTCCAAACACAAACTTATTTTATGCCTAAAGACATCATAGTTCTCAGAAACCCTACATGCCACCTTCAAAACAATACAAACTGTTAGGAGACCCCTTATCCAACGGAAGCACAATTTATTACTTGTTTATAAGCAATTAAACACGGAAATATACCAGAATGATTAAGTAACTAGAAACATGAGATAGCAAATAATTTGAGAGACAATACACACTCTTGTATTAGATAATACTAGAAGAAAATACAATAAGGAAGATGCCACTTCTTCCTCCACCTCAAAGGCTTGCCACACCTCAAGACCTTCTTCCCTCTCTCTCTTTCTCAACACAAAACCAACTCTACAACCTAAGTTGCTATCCCTCCTTGAATGCTTCAGCTGATCTCTTTGACCTTACACCTGTAGATCTCCTTGACCTTGCTTGCTTCAATGCTCTTACTTGATCAATATGATAATTACAATACATGCCTCATGGGTATTTAAATAGAATCCCATGGTTACAAAAATAGAAATCTAACTACTAAAATTAGACACACAGCTCGCGACTTAAATTAGCCCCTTAACATGCAAACACTCGATTCAACTAACTAACTATTCGTGCAACGAACAGTTCTAGACTGCACAGGCGACCGACGTCAGTCCCTGCTTGTCTGGTGCTGCCGACGTCAACTGACTCTCTACCATCGCCAATTTCCTTCTCTACTGTATGTGACTGACGTCGGTCATGCTGCCGATGCCAGTTCCTCTGGTTCTTTAGCATCCTTTTCTAGTGTGTGCAAACAGTTGAAGCTTTTAGCTCCACACCCTAACAATCTCCCACTTGGAGATAAATAGTTGCTACTGTACCTGTACCTGTACACCATCTATTTTGTTCCTTTGGCTCTGTATCCCTCTTCAAAGTCACTCTTGAAGACCAACCACCATGCAAACATGTGATGCTATACCTGTCACTTATGCCACAAGAATTTTGCTGCTCCCAAATTCTTCATGACATACTTCTGAACCAACTCTACCCTTAGCTCAAAAAACTCCCTGTATATGCAACCCTGCAAAAAATAACACAATATAGTAACAGGATAATGTAGCTAATATTATCCAACCTAGTAAAGATAAAAAACAATGGTCAAACCTCCATTGCCATGCAGCTAACTCAAGACCATATACCATAGCCTTCTGTCTCAGATGTCCATCCACTCTCTTCTTTAAAACAGGAATCCATCCCTCTATCCAGATGATAACTCTACCAACAAATACTTGTTTGGCTCTACTCCAAGGACTCACACTCCTCATCCATGTCAAGCTCCCACTGTTTCTGGATTCTAGCATTGCTTTCTCCATCTTCCTAGTTCATGACTATCAGTAAGCAATATAAAGAAGGTGAACAACGAATATGAGGTTCACATACCTTTTCTGACCTTTGTATGGGTGTTTGAGACTCCTTGACAACTAACTGTCCACCCAACATCTGTTCTAGTGACCGATCTAGGCCATCTCCCAGTCTTCTCCTGATCGATGTCGGTTCCCTGCACTGACCCTGACTACCGACGTCATTACCCCTGGCCGACGCCGGTGTCCCCCTGCCGACGTCGGTCTTAATGACCGATGTCGAACTTCTCCTACCCGACCTACCGACCCTGCTGGTCTGCACAAGACCGATGTCGGTGTCTGACTGACCGACATCAGTTCCAAGTGACCGACATCGGTGCCTGTGTGTTCCTATGAGTGATGAATTCTTCATCTGCGAGCTCTTCTTGGATCAAATCTCTGTCCATGCTGCCCTGCTCAGATTTATTCAGTGCCTATAATTGTTCTCTGGCCTTTATCTCTTCCAAAAACACCAAGACTTCCCTGTTCTTGTCAAAAGCCTCAAATTTCCTTTTCTTGCAATGAACTCTATCTATGCCTTCTGAATTTGAACACATACCTTTTGAATCAAGAACTTCCATTCCCTTCTTATTCATGTGACCCAGCCTATTAGACCACATCTTCGAATCTACACCAGAAGTAGAATCAGTAATACAAGTAGATAGATAAAGAGTACCTACTTTCTTACCTCTAGCTAAAACAAGTGCTCCCTTGGTAACCTTCCAAGAGTCCGCTGTGAGGGTTATTGTGCATCCCTCATCACCCAACCTTCCTACAGAAATCAAACTCTGCTTCAGAATTGGAACATGCATGACCTCCTTCAACACCCATGTGTTGTCAATCTGTAATCTCAGCTACACTTTCCCTTTGCCAACTATCTGACAAGGCGTACCATCCCCTAAATAGAGCACTCCAAAGTCTCCTTGTTCATACTCATGAAACAAATCTCTGTTTGGGGATGCATGAAAAGATGAACCAAAATCTAAAATCCATGATCCTACCTGACTATCCAAAGAAAGTATGAGAGCATCCTGTACCACAATATTTGCATCCTTTGCTTCTTCAATACCTGCATGTTGATTCTCTTTATCTCGCAACCAACACTCCTTCTTTGTATGTCCTTTCTTTCCACAAAACTAGCAGGTAATACCTTTAGACTCGGATCTCCTTCCCGACCTTGATTTCCCTTGCTCAATCTTCTCCCTTTGCCTTCCCCTGCTTTCCGCACTTAGAGCATTCCCTGATGATTCACCTGTGCTTCTCCTACGTATTTCCTCATTCAAGATCACACTCACAACATCATCAACTTTTAAGATTTTAGAAGCAGATGCAGAATTACTTACTGCCATAACCAAACTGTCCCAACTTTTAGGCAAAGAACATAAAATCAAGAGAGCCTTTACCTCATCATCAAAAACAATATTGACTGAAGCTAATTGGTTTACCAAACCATGGAAATCACTGAGATGAGTATGTACCGAACCACCTTCCTGCATTTGCAAAGTAAATAGCTGCTTCATAAGGTATACCTTATTAGAAGCCGAGGGCTTTTCATATAAATTCGTCAAGGACTTTATCAACTCTTCCATTGTCCTACACTGTGATAAGCTGGAAATCACAGATGGTCCAAGGCTCAACCTTATGGAACTGAGAGCCTTTCGATCAAGAACACTCCATTCTTCATCCTTCATATCTATGGGCTTGCATGCAACCCCACCCAACGGTAAGTACAGATCCTTCTGATATAGATATTCCTCAATCTACATCCTCCAGTGTTGATAATTCTTGCCGTTAAATTTCTCCATTCGTAGCTTACTTTCTTCTGCCATTGTTGAACTCCCACTCAATCAAAAAACCCTATGAATGACCTGTAATCAAAAACAATAACCTACTTCCTGCAAACCGTAGCTCTGATACCAACTGTTAGGAGACCCCTTATCCAATGGAAGCACAATTGATTACTTGTTTATAAGCAATTAAACACAGAAATATACCAGAATGATTAAGTAACTAGAAACATGAGACAACAAAGAATTTGAGAGACAATACACACTCTTGTATTAGATAATACTAGAAGAAAATACAATAAGGAAGATGCCACTTCTTCCTCCACCTCAAAGGCTTGCCACACCTCAAGACCTTCTTCCCTCTCTCTCTTACTCAACACAAAACCAACTCTACAACCTGAGTTGCTATCCCTCCTTGAATGCTTCAACTGATCTCCTTGACCTTACACCTGTAGATCTCCTTGACCTTGCTTGCTTCAATGCTCTTACTTGATCAATATGATAATTACAATACATGCCTCATGGGTCTTTAAATAGAATCCCATGGTTAAAAAAATAGAAATCTAACTACTAAAATTAGACACACAGCTCCCGACTTAAATTAGCCCCTTAACATGCAAACACTCGGTTCAACTAACTAACTGTTCGTGCAACGAACAGTTCTGGACCGCACAGGTGACCGACGCTGGTCCCTGCTTGTCTGGTGCTGCCGACATCGGCTGACTCTCTGTCATCACTGGTTTCCTTCTCCACTGTCTGTGACCGGCGTCGGTCATGCTGCCGACACCGGTTCCTCTGGTTCTTTAGCATCCTTTTCTAGTGTGTGCAAACAGTTGAAGCTTTTAGCTCCACACCCTAACACAAACACAACATTTTTCTATATTGGCTGCCCAAGCATGAAAACTAATGGTTTAAAAGGATATGAGAGGGATATTAAAACCCATTAATATCTCAAAAAATTAAACATGTGCATCCATTATCCTGAAACTCATTGTAACCAAAAAAAACTATGCTTATGGGATTTTAAGAGGGTTTTGGGTTGCTTAACTTATTAACAATTGTTCATAAAGTTAAGCCCATGTAACCTAAAAATAATGAATTTAATATTGAGGTAATGATATCACCTATAAATTGCCAAGCTCACTTTTCCCAAATCTCCTTCCTCTTCATGGAATGAGCACCTAAAAATGGCATTCACAAGCTTACAAAGGGAGCGATGGAGAAGATGAAAAAAAAATTCATTCTTTGGAACTACCAATGCAATCACAAGCCTGATTTGACTCTAAAAACCTTTTAGGTACCTGAAAACATCCATTTATTACCTATACTTATCACCTCCACATTTAAAAAATGTTTTTCAAGCCTTTGACTAGTGTGTTTATACATTCTAATTTAGTTTCTTAATATTTGGAAGGTCCCACCACTTATTTCATGTTGAACTAACCTAGGTGAACATGTGTGAGTGAGTAATAACTTTGAAAAGTATTAGACATGCATTGGAGGTCTCAAAATGCACTTAATTATTCATATTTGTAAAGGTAAACATTACCTTAATATCTCTAAAACTAAATTAACCTTTGATAAACATGAAATAACAATGTTTCAACTTGACATATGTTGTATTTATAATCCTTCATCCACCATAAGACATTAGATCACCTTGGAAGGTCAATAGACTAATATTTCACCATGGGTTAACATACCTTGACCTTTGCAAAGTAATCTTAAACTTTGCTAAAATACCTTAATCTCTCCAAATCTCAAATAAGACCTTCAAGAAGGAGATAATGACAATACTAGGGATATGACTCACTCTTCTAGACCATGCAATAGACCTTAAGCTAACTAAACACACCTAATAGGACATCCTTGCTATGACTAATTTTAACCAATAGACCACGACTCCCAAAAGGCTACTAACAGGGCTAAACAAGTCTATAATCAAAGTTTAAAATTGTCCTCACTCATGGTGAACAATTTTGGCTAACATCTTCCCCATTTAAACAATTGAATATTTCATTAAAAGATGGTAGAGGCCAATACTCAAATTGAGAAATTTTTTATGACATGGTTAAGGTGAAGAAGAATACTGAGGTAATGGGAAATTGATACGCTTAGAATTAGAGATAAGGGTGGTGAAAGCAGTGGTTAAACTTTGTGTACTAAAAAATCCTTTCAAGCAAGTGTGAATGGTTTCCATTTATTTACATTCTTTCTGAGTATGATTATTGACTTCCATTATTATTAACATAATTTTTGAATAAGCATGCACATGCTTTTAGAATGTGCACTCTGAATGTGATCACTACACACATGAGTGCATTCTTATGAGCTTTTCAAGGAAATAAATATTGCTTCTTAAACACACTCAAGGTTAATCAAATTCTGATTAAAAACTATCACATCTCAATATAATCAGGAAATCAAATAATGACACATTAACTTTTTTTTCTTGGAGATTAAGATTTGGTTTGAGTCCTTATTTTCCAACCAAGTGAAAATTTTTAGTGATGTCATGAAAATAGAGCTTCAAAACTAGATTTGGTTTGGTTTATATAGAGTCTATCATTGCATGTGAGTATTGATGTATTAAATAATTGCTAAATCCACCAAAATCAGAGTAATCATTTCTTTCCATGAGAGATAACATTTACAAATGAATCCAAATGTTGAATGGGATGCATTACCTAATGTTTGTTATTATTAATACTATTTAATATTATTATTGTTTTTATTCTTACATACTTTTCATTATTCTTTTTTTTCTAGTTTATGATATTTCTACATTTCTTATTCTACCTTTCTTTTTTTCTTTTTTCCTCATCTTTATGTTTCCATTTTTTCTCTTATGCTTGCTACTTTTGTTTTACCTATAGTTTCTACACATCTATAAGAAAAACAACTCCTTATTATGCTTTGGGCAATATGGTAGTCTTGATTGTTTGTTGTGTTCCTATTATCTCCATTTCTTTTTATTTTTATCTCTATGGCTCATATTATGCCATGTCTTATTTTATGATTTGAGCCTCAGTGGTTTATGTATGAGTCTACAATTATTATTCCTCTACTACCTCTATATTTGATATGATGATGGACTCTTATTTCATAAACGACAAATATTTGGAGGTCTTGATGCATTATATTTTGCCTTTCTATTTATTTATTTTAGGTGGTTATATCTCTAATGTTTTTCTTTTGGATGTGTGCATGGTCGTTTTACACCCCTCATTTATGATAAACCACCACCTATGTACCTTATGTTTGTGCCTTCTGATTGCTTACCTTTTTCTGATGTAGATAATTGGACATCCTCCATTTATTTTGAGTAAAGTAATTTTTTATTTTTATTGAGCATGCCTCAAATTAGAATAGGCACATGCCAATTCTACACAAGATAAGAATATTATCAATTAAGAATCTAATAATTTTAACTTGTGTATAATGGGAACATAATATAATAGACTTTAATTGATTAATATCCTACACAAGATAGGAATATTGGATTATTAATTGATAATATTTTTAATATACTAAACTTGTGTATAATGAGGCATAATATGAGTAATTATTACTCAATAATCATAATATTATTATCTTGTGTAGAATAGACACATGCCCATTATACATAAGATAAGCACATTATCTATTAAGAATAAAATAGTCTTAGTTTATGTAGAATGGACACATGCCCATTCTACACAAGTTAAGACTATTAGATTTTTAATTGATAATATTCTTAATATATTGGACCACTATAGAATGGGCATAATATGAACACTTCTTGGTCAATTTTCATAATATGGTTATCATGTGACCTATTTTATACAAGATAAGACCATTATATATTAATAATTCAATATTCTTAAATTATTTATAATGGGCACATGCCTATTCTATACAAGCTAAGACTATTGAATTCTTAATTGATAATATTCTTAATATATTAGACCCCTATAAAATGGATATAAAATGAGCACTTCTTATTGAATGCTTATAATATTTTTATCTTGTGTAGAATGGAAACATGCTCATTCTACACAAGATATAAAATTATCAATTAAGAATCTAATAGTCTTAGCTTATGTATAAAGGGCACATGCTCATTCTACAAAATATAAAAATATTGGATTCTTAATTGAAATATTATAAATATACTAGACCTGTGTAGTATTGACATGCAAATGACATCAAAAAATGAATTCATATTTCAATGTTTGAGATGCTACCATTTTCATGAGGAAAGTATCATAATTACATTAATCTATCATCTTTTCTAAATTAAGCATAACTAAATAGAACACCAAAAATGTTAAAAAAAATAAATAATGATGTATAATTCACTTCATATTACTTCATATGTATAGAAAAGTATTCTAATTACGTTAATCTAACATATATCCTAAATTAAGCATAACTAAATAAAACACAAAAAATGTATAAATGAGATAATGATGCATAATTCACTTTGTATTACTTCATATGTATTAAATACACATGTATATATCAGAATATATTTTCAATTGGGGACAGGTTATTAGAATATATACTCAATAAAACCAAAATGAAGAATCCCATAATTATTTATGTGTTTGTATTGGGTTGTAAAAATTATTGATGCTTGGTAAGTGACTTATCCTCAAAGGATTTCCATTCTATGATGTATCTATTGGCCCATTGTTATTGGTCCAACTAAATGTTTTTGCATATCAACTCTATAATGTTGTTTGGGGTATGATTGTAGGAAATAGAGTTGTATGAAGTCTCCATCTCCTTTGTGACATGTTTTAGCCTCTGCATAAACTAATTAAAGAGTTTTCTAGACTTGTTGAGATCGGTGAAAAGTTGTGCACAGTGCTCCTATTTGACCAAAAATTACTCGCCCAAATCCAAAATTATTTTCTTGTCTTTGCTAGTTGAGTCCTTAATGATATCATACTAGGCTATGACTTGATTTAGTTCCTCCTTTAGAATATATAATGCTTTATTTTATGTTACTATTGTCATTGACCACCCTAGAGTAAATGAAAAGTATGTTTTGGCATTTGAAATTGATTTCCAAATAGAAGCAATGTGTTTTGATTGTGTTCCAATGTTGGGAATTTTTGGCCATTGGTTTGGTATTCTGTTTGAATTTGAATTTTCTATTGCAGTTTCCTTTATTATCCATTTTTTTGCTTTTATGAGTGTTTGATGTTTGATTATATTATAAATTATATCATGCAAGCATTGTTCCAACGACCATTTGGGATCAGCTTCTTACTGTGGTCTTGTCATGGAGATAACCTAGATTACTTTCTAGATTGTTTCTTCTAATACAACACATCTCTACATCTAGTCTTGATTTTCACTCTCATGAAGAATGGTCCCCAAGTGTTGCTTATGTATTGGCAATGATTTTTTTAGATAGATATTATTACCTTGAGGTGTGGATTCTAACATAGTTAGAGTCAATTTAATGGTGTTGATATTTTATCGGTTGGCTAGAATGGATTTTATTTGGGTGATGGAGACATGTGGAATGATAAGTTGAGTGGTTATACTAGATTGAGATTTAGATGATGTGGTGATTTAAGATGCCACTTGCCTTGCATCTTTAGAAAGGACTTGTTTTTATTTTGAATTTTTAGTAGCTATTGTGATTACCTTCTTCCTTTCTTATACTTATGATTTTGTAGTGACATCTGTCGCTACCTTCTATTTTTATTTTTCTACTTTTTCTATGGATTATTATGCCACCTTATTCTTCTCTATTTTTACTTGTTTGGTGGCTTCTTCTATCACTTTTTTATTTTATTTTGCTATATTTTATTTTTAAGTGGCTTCTTTTATCACCTTATTCTTTTATGCTTCTTTTTCTTGGTGGCTTATTCTACAACCTTATTATCTTTTTCTTGGTGGATTATTCTACCATCTTATTTTCCACTTCTTTTTTATGGTTGGCTTATTTTTCCACCTTATTATTTGTCAAATATTTTTTCTAGGTAGTTTATTCTACTACCTTCTTTTTTTTTTCTAGGTAGCTTCTTATGACTTCTTAATTTTTGCTTCTTTTTTTGGAGAGATTATTCTGTCACCTTATTATTATTAGATAGCTTCTTCTACCACCTTATTATTTTATGCTTCATTTTTATGGGTGGATTCTTCTGTCGCCTTTTATTTTTTTGTTTCTACTTTTACTTTTTATAAATAATCTTTTTCTAACTTCTTTTTTTCTTTATTTTTCAATTTTTTATTTTTTTAGTTTTTCTTCTTGTTTTTTTGTCTTTTGTGCTTCCATTTCCTTCATGGTTTTTATTTAGTTGTGGCTTCTTTCCTTTCTTGTTCTACTTTTGCTTGTTTTTCCATTTCATCTTCTTCTTTTATTTATATTTATTTTTATTTTATTTGTATTGTTCTCATTAGCTTGCCACATTTGTTTATTCGTGAGTCATTTCACTTATGCCAATGCCATGACTACTTCCTATTGTGCCTTAGCCAATGCTATGGATGCAGATATCTCAAGTGTTATTTTTATTTCAATTTATTTTTTCTTTGTGCAGATTTTTTTCTTTTACCATGTCACCTTTGTTTCTATATCCTCCATGTTTGAAGTTTGATCCCACAATTTTTCTTCTTCCTTTATTTTTGTATCAGAGACAATAATTGATGTGCTTTTTATTTTTGAGGCTATTTTGAAATGTATTTTTTTCCTTTTTTTAAAAAATTTTAGGAAGTGGCATCATTGATGGTTGTTCTTTTTGATGGGTGTGATACCTCTTTCTACCCTTCACTTCAAGTAACGTGCTACTTATATCTATTGATGTGTTGTTTGGCATGGATCTCCAAAGATAGGCTCTTAGGATGGTGAAGCTTGTTAAGCCTCTCCTGAAAGAACTCCCATGAGGCGGGTCTCCCTAAAGTCTATATCTAATAGGTCATGGAACACTAATCTTTACTCAATTGTGTATTTTAACAGTTCTAATTAAGAGAACTGTTGGTGGTGAAATATTCTAACATCCTGGATTCTTGAACAAACTAGATGGTAATTATGGCCTTAGATGTAGTTCAAATAAGTTTCAATTAAAAACTAAAAATGATAAAGCACGCACATACATTTTCCCAAATGCAAAGTTGGGGTTTTAGATAAAAAATAGTTTAAAATGCCAACAATATGGTAACAAAGTGGAAATGAAATAAAACAAATAATCGAGATAAATGAGTATAAACATATTGTTATCAAATAAAACCCTAGCTTAATAGATTAGACAAAGAAATGTAAAAGAGAAGGGGGAAAGAGATAAAGCTTACAATAATGAGGATGAATCCAAATTTCTTGATCATTTAAACCCACAAATTGATCTCGTCTGACCAACATGTGCACAATCATAAACAAAGCTAACGCATATGCCAAATGAAATTAGACAATGAAAAAGATCCCACAACCACCATTTGAATGCACATGTTGAAAACAATAATTCCAAAGCCTTCTATTTATCAAGTTGTTCTTATTAATAATTATATTAAAAATTCACCATGATCAATCCACCAAAAATTTGCTAGCATAACGACAGGGTTACAAATGAGGGATAAGATAAATTGAGAAAAATAAATTGAATCTAAGTGTTTTGGAGTAAAAAAAAGTCAACTCTTTAAATTTTGATTATTTCATTTCCTATCCAAATGATCTATCACTTTTCCATTCCTTCCACTTTTCCTTTTTGCTCAATTTTTTCTTGTAAAAAGATTTTTAAAAAACTAAAATTTTATAATTAAAATCTTCCCAAGCAAAGTATAAAATTAAAACATAGAAATATCATTGCACAAAGAGAATTTTCAAGAAATAGAAGCATCGATATATCCATGTTGGAGTCAATTTTCCAATGACTCTAATTGTTTTGAAAATAGGATAATGAGGACCGGGTTACAGCACCTAGAGTGACGAGTGGTCTAAAATGACACTTAGAAGCCCTAATATGGTTTAAGATTGCATAAAACTAAATTGAGAGTAGATTTTGACTCAGGGTAAATTAGTTGAAACTTGGTGGGACCTCCACAACTAGACTAAAATGAGCTTTCTAGTGGTGCACATGGTTTAGAAAATTAACTCATGCGGTAAAAGTTATGCCTCCAAGAATAACATAATCTAAAAGACTTAGTAGAAAGAAATTGACTCTGAATTATAATTCATCATTGACATGTATTTTTTTATTATTACAATAAAATATTAAATTTTGTCCAAAAAAAAACATTAATTAATCGAATTTCATTAAGTTTATTTTATTTTAATAAAATTAATTTGAAATTAATTTTATATGATTTTAATTCATTAAAATTAAACTACATAAAACTAATATTAAACAAAATTAAATAAAATGAAACAAACGTCATAAAAAGAAACTAAATTAAATTAATAATAATAATAATAATAATAATCCTACGTGGAAGAACACATCCACCACCACTACTCACCATTCGCTATTACGTGGTCTAAGATCAAATCCCAATTAACAAGCACGGAAAAACATCCTCCCAACACACAAATACCATGGAATGGATTAACAAGGGGTGAAATAAATGACATATTTTAGATTTTATTTCCTAATTTGATGCCACAAAATCCACAAGACCTATGCAAGAATAGTTTCGTCGGATTTAACAAATAAATGTTAAGTCAAAAGTGGACAAGACCTAATCGGGATAATTTCTTGAACCCTCCCTCGAACCCTCCATAGACCTATTCAGAAATCCCGAATTGGTCGGTCTACACAAAGACCAAAATGATTCAAAACGCAAGATTAACATCAGATTTAGCAAGGATAAGGCCAAATTGATGACGTAAATCCTGATTACAACCAAGACCTCCAAGACCCAAAATGGATAAAAATGACGAGACTAACATTCTGTGGAAAACATTCATGCCACATAGACCTAACCACATAAAATGATGATTTTAAACCCTCATATGATGATATTTGATAAGTACCATAAATAGGGTCCGGAGTCATTTTTGGGTAAAGTGTAAAATATGAAACTAATTTGCATAGGTTTGATTGACAACATGGGGTGGGTTATGGAGGTTATAATAGCATGAAAACCAAAGTAACCCTTTAGAGTATGTTGAGATACTTAAATAATTGAAGAAATAATTTTTTTTGAGATCCTACAAACAGGATAAGTATCTCAAAAACACGTTTTTATTTAAAGAGTAAAATATGAAACTTATCTACACGAGCATGGTTGATAGAATGGGGTAGATTCTAAAGGCCCAATTAGCATGAAAATCCAAATGAACCCTTAAAATCGTTGTAGGGAGATCAAAGAATAAGTAGGCAAGATTGTGAGGCATGGATAAGTGCAATAAGACTCCACTTCGGGGGCAAGTGTTATATATGAAAATTTACCATTCAAGATTGGTTGTCACAAAGAGACAAGTTTCAAGAGATAGAATGTCACAAAAAATGATATTACCCATGGAGTAGTCAGAGAAGATTAGGGGAACTAAAATGCAATGCATTCAAGAATCGATAAGTAAGATAAGTGCCTCAAAGATGCATTTATGTGCAATGAGTAAAATATGAAATTTATCTATACAAGCTTGATTAACAAGATGGATCGGGTTTTGGAGGATAGAATAGAATGAAAACTAAAATGATCCCATAAAACATCTGTAGGGAGCGAAGAGAGCAAGCGATCAAAATTATCAAGCACAAACAAGTACAACTAGACTATGTTTTGTGGGCAAGTGCTTTATATGAAACATCACCACTCAGACATGATCATCATGATGGAGTAGGTTTCAAAGCCCAAAATGAAATGAAAACTAAGTTGAACCCATAAAGCAACTTAATAGATCTAAGCAAACCAAACTTCATTTGTTAATTGGGATGTCAAGACTTAATTTTAATGCAAGTGCCTTATACAAATTTTTCACACATGGATGTGGTCTTTCCAACAGTGATGGTTGTGGAGCCCAGTTCAGCACATAAACTAAGATGAAACAATAAGGTAACTTGAGAGTTATGAGACCAATGATCCATGAGCACAAGTAGGAGTGAAGTAAAAAAATCAAAAAAGAAGTTCCCTGATTCTTGGAAGATTTAGGGCATGTTGTGAAAGGAACAAAAATTGGTGGATCTACTAGAAAATGCTTCTGAGTATTTTAGAACGATAGAAATGTATCTACTAGCCCATAATCTCTAACTGAGACTATGTATGGAATGTGAATAGATTCAAGAGAGGAGAATATAGGAATGGCTAAAGGATAAAATCAAGTATTCTCATTGACCCAATGTGTGAAAATGATTTAATTACCACTTCTTAAAAAATGCAAGGATTAAATGCTATGGATCCAATCATTAGAATAATGAATCCTAACTTGAGAATGATTGCCTAGAAATTACTATATTCCCAGATAGGCATTTATATCCCTGATATAGTTGTCTCTATTCTCACTTAAGGCCTTACTCTACTGTTGGTTAGGTGTCCATAGTTCCAGTAGAGCTTCCCTGAATCACCTAGGATTGAGTTTTTCATAAATTCATTTTTATTTTATTTTCTTATTTTCTCTTTTCTCTTTCTTTTCTTAGCATCTCAATTTTGGGTTGGGGATCACTGTGGCAAGCGAAAGTTAGAATTATAGTTTTTTAACCCTAGATCTTCACTACAGTAGGTTCATCCAGGCGAACCCAGAAACCATTAAGATATATTTTTGTGTTTAGTTTCGAAAGAATGTCTTCATTGATTGAATAGTTTACCCAAACTTAACCTAACCTAAAAAAATTTAGAACACATAGAATAACTCAAGCTTTCAAAAATGGAATCTAAAATTACAAACTACTCAGAGTAATTATGCACCAAAATGTTATTCAAGCTACCTATAGATAGGCCTTTTGTTCTTCATTCTTAGACCAATAGGGAAACTTACAAGGCAAAAAAGATGGCTCAAACCAAAAAATACAAGCAATGAGGCTAGACAAATAACAAAAGGTGATAAAATCAAACTAAACTAACAACAAAGTAGGAAAGGGAAAGAGAATGTATTTATAGGAACTTTCTAGGATAATTCAAGCCTAGAAGTAGTGTTTGAGGAATTATCCATTGATAGGTCATGGAACATCCTCACCAGTTATACATCTTATGTATAATGTGTTCTCACCTAGGATTACAAAGATTTTGTAGGGACCCAACCATAGGGAATCAAACTTGTCATGTTGTCCCCTTTTCTCATGAGCCTTGCCCCACAGAAGGACTAAATCAGATATCTACAAGGCTTTCACTTTGGCTAGTTTTTCAAACCAATGTTTGATGACTTCTTGGTGTTTGCTAAAATACAACAATGTTGCATCATGTTTTTATTCTAGTTGTATCAAGTTTAGGAATCGAGCTTCTTTCTTATCATCAATTTCTAGGTAGTCTCTCATGAATTATAATGTGGTGATTCTCAATTTCACCAGAAAGATAGGATCTTGGCATAAATAAGATGGTATGGTGACATGGCTAGGGATGAATTAATTTTAGTCTTATCAAACCATAATAAAAATTTCAAAACATTGTGCCAGTCCCTAGGATTCTTTGTCAGTACTTTCTCAATTACATCGATCAAGTTCTTATTTATTGATTTAGTTACTAGGCTATTAGCTCATAGGTGATAATTAGAAGAGTACTTGAGGATTACCTAATTCTCATAGGCCCATTCATTAAATTGAAGATAAGAGAAAATGTGACTATTATCACACACTAAAGTGGTAGACATCCCAAACCTATTGATAATATGTTCTTCTATAACGTTGATTACCAAGTCAGTTATGTAATTCTTGACTACTTGAGATTTGGTCCAATAGGTAAAATAATCAGATACTATAATAATGAACTTGTGTCCTATAGAGGAATTATAATTGATCACTCCAATGAATTCCAATCCCCATTTTATGAATGGTTAGACCTCAATAACCAACTGCAATGGCATGACAGGGATTCATTCTCTATGTGCAACAACTTAGCAGGTATGATAGCTCCATACATGAGCATGATTATCTTTAAAAACATGTGGCCAATAATACCCTACCCTAAGTATTTGATGAGATATAACACTCACTAAACCATGACCAATTCCATATTTCCCTTAGAAATCACTGAGTACTTAAATTGTTTCTTGTTTGTTCAGTTATCTTAGATATATGCCTTCATAATTCTTTCTGTATAACATGCTTGATTTGACCATGAAGTTACTACTTTTCAGGTGTAAGTCTCTTCTCTAAGTGGAATTTAAAGGAATTGGGCACTCATTATTGATCAAATAGTAAACTACATCATGGTACCAATCATCATTTGTGATATCTTGCACTGTGTACTATTAGCAAAAGATTTGTGGGTCTACTTCAACGATGGATTTACTGAGTCCTTAAACTCTTACAATTTTCATTGGTTGGAGTTCTAGGTCAAACTATTATAGAATATTCAGATTGTGAAAGTCCACATAAATCCTTATCTCTCTACCTTTTTTTGGATTGGCACCAAATTAGCCACCCACATGGAGTGCTTGATAGGAAAGATTATCCTTACTGAGAGTAATTTCTGCACTTCCTTGAATATCCATGACTCTAGCAATGGATACACTCATCTTTACCTCTGATGAAATGGTTTGAATCCCAACTTGAGAGGGAGGGTATGCATTAGAATGGAATTGTTAAACACTTTTACGTCCTTATAGATCCATGCTATGACATATTTGAAATCCTTCAAGGCTTGAACAAACTATTTTTTTCTTTCTCAGTACATGGTGTGCCTAAAGGCAAATGTTTTGACTCATTGACATTGCCTAGATTTCAATGTTAGTGTTGCATAGATTTAGTGAGGGATGTTTTGTCCTTATTACCATGGTAATCCATTTCAAACATCCATTCTAGAGAGACCTTTCCCTTTGGTGTACTATTGGTTTTAAAATTGATCACCCCTTCTTCATCCAATTCAAACTCTTCTCTATCATCTTCATCTATAATCTATGATTCGTATACATCAGTGTTGGTGATGAATTTTATGATATCTTGGTCATCATTGAACACTTGGAAGTTCTAGATATTGTAAGGAATGGAAGGAGTAGAGACTAACTCCACTGATAACCTTCTCAACTTGGATTTAACTATTGATTCTAAAGTACTTGTAGGTATTGTTAATGGATTCATTGTATAATTTATTTTGAGAGGCAATGCTTGAATGTTGAATGCATCAAAAGATTATATTAAGTTCCATACTCGATTTTGGTATCTAGATAAACCCTTATCATCACAATTGTATTGGATTCTTACTTGTTTGACCACCAATTATGAGTCACCATGCACTTTCAAATTCTTTACTTTCTTCCTTAGAGTAAATTGGAGGCCATGAACTAATGCCTCATATTTAGCTATGTTATTCATGCAAGAACATTATAGGTGAAATGTAGCTAAGTATGTCTTCCATCATGGGTTAATGAGATCTACACCAACACCACACCTTCTCTTAGACTTAGAGCTATCAAATTTCAAAATCCACAAGTGATTTTTACCTATGTATGTAAGATTATGATGAGTAGGTGATATTTATATATTGACCTCTTCATTATTTTTATCAATCTATAATGGGAAAATGATTGGTTTCTCAGCTGATAAGGACCTTGATGTAGAGATAATATCATTCTTCACTTCACTCTCACTTTGGTTGCAAACTTGTCAATCTTCCTTAATCAATACTAAGTCTATCTTGTCCAAAATGGACTAAAACTCAAACACCTACTAAAAAATATCTTAAAACACTTAAAACATTTCATCATATTATTCCAAACCATATCAAATCATTTTTATCTTCCACATCTTACATTATACTAATTAGTCACTTTCTTGCCTTCAAATGCTACATAAGGTTTCTCACTAACTGTATACTCCTCACTATAGTTTCTCATTAATAACACTTTGTATGTACTTTACATAATCTATTAGGCCTCTTAGTTCATCCATAACCTTTTTCAATACATTAAGATTGCTCTACACCATTATGCCCTGTCTTTTTCTAAATCCTTGTAGCCCTTTTTTTCTTGTTTTTCTCCTTGTACAGAGATGTACGAAAACCAATCACTAAACCACCTATTCTTACAGGTACCTTTTTCCCTTTACCATCCACTCACCAATTTTTATCCTCCAATTAATTGTTTGGACCACCTTACTTCATGCATTTAGGCCTATTAGGTCTTTAATATCATATTTCACTCTCATAGCCCTCAATATATATGGACATGTACATATGTGTTCCAAAAACCACAAATTATTTTAGTAGTTTCACTAACCTAACAAATGACCAAGATTCATAAATTTTCACTAGAGGATTCTTGCTAAAATGTCCAAACCCTAGTTTTAGGGTTTACAGACCTCTATCTTAGCTGAGAAGCTTCAAAAAGGCATATATTTTGATGAAAGAGTTTCAAATGATTAAATAAACTTCTTTAGATCTATTCACACCTAGGTCATCTTTACATATGATTTAGACATTAATTTCAACCTTATTTGACCTTATATTACTTAATGTGCAGGAGCTCTATGTGTACCAAATGACTGTGACAGCTGGTTTATGCATTTATGGGTTTTCATTGATACTTCTTGAGAAATACTAAAATATCCTCCACCTTTCTCTTATAATTATGATAACTCATGCCATTATTGGTCTCATTAATAACACTTTCTTTTCAAATAATCCTCTTACCTTTTCACATGACTGTGCATATTCCATCAACCTACAAGCCTGCTGGCATCCACATAATGAATCAAGTTATTTTCAAGGTTTTTACACACACTCAGGGTTTCAAAAAATTTACTTCCAAATAGTCACACCTTCCTATATCATGAAGATCAATGGCATTTTATAACAAGACCAAGGGTTAGTTCTTAACTCCCTTATATAGTGACTTTATATCAAACAGGGTATTTAAGAACTACAAGCAATATTTATATGTTCCCATCAACATAAATGTTTTAACAGAGGATTAAACCACTTACCAAGCATGATATCAAGGATTTAATAACGTTTATATAGATTTTACCACTCTATGCATATGCAAACATACAGAGTTTTGTTCTCCAACACAACACATAGAATTGTATACAGTACAGAGTTTAGACATTCTCAATTCCCAAACTAAAACAACTTATTAAGAAGAGATTATCAAAATATTATAGGACAAAAAAAGTCCTTCACTAATACATTCATTTGAATCTTTAGTTCAATATCAAATACAGACTTACACAGTCCATTATACTTTCTTGGCAGACCTTCTTCTTGATTCAGTCTTGTATGCCATGTTTCTCCTCTTCTATGCCCTCCTACAAAATACACACTCTATATACTCCTTCTATATGAACTAGACTCATAAATACATGCTTAATAATTTTTTCTTGGTAAGAAACTCTTCTACATTTTCTCAAAACCCATGTAGGGTGAGG
Organism: Torreya grandis; assembly: GCA_037957365.1. Taxonomy (NCBI): domain Eukaryota; kingdom Viridiplantae; phylum Streptophyta; class Pinopsida; order Cupressales; family Taxaceae; genus Torreya; species Torreya grandis. Next base: position 1,729,143 of record JARHVA010002507.1, read on the forward strand.
GCTCTTAAGACTGCCACCTCACACTTTAGAACATGACATATGACTATAAACCACTCTTAAGACCTTTTCTAAGATCACAAGGTCTATTACATTATCATTCAATAATTACATAACATCAAAATTCCTTTAGAGCACTTAGAAAACTCACAATCCCTCCTTATAAGTTTAAAAATTCAAATTAGGAAAAAGGTGGGAAAACCTCTAAATGACTTAAATTCAAATTTAACTCACTTCCAAGTTCACTTTTTGGGCACTCCTAAGATGCCCCTGCATCATACTCCCAAGGGGAGAAAAGTACTTGACCTCTATCTTCTTCTTCTTCTTCATTCAAGTGTTCATACAAATGTGTGTGCTCCTTACTGCCGCACTTATGCCTCTGCTTCTTCTTCCATGTGATCCTTTGCTCTTGCTTCTGTTTCTGCTCATACTACTACTTGTACCTATAATCTCTCTTCTTTCTTTACTTTCTCTCATGATCTTCTTAAATATTCATGGCATTGAACATGAATTGTCTTTATTTATCTATGTCCTTTTCTAACAATGTTATTGTTGACTCTTCATCAACATACCTGATCCATATCATTTTGTCTTCTTATTTTGACCATTCCAAGGTCTCTTGTTTTTTTATAATCTTGTCCTCATCACCTTCTATCCTGTTGTTCTTCATCACATCTAAATCTTCTTTCTTGACTGTCCAACCAACCATCTCTTCACCTTGTATTTTCTCTTCATAGACTATTAATTTAATCTAATCTTCTTTTACCTATTCTTCTCTTTCTTTAAGAACTTCATGTGCTTCCAAATTCTTAGCTAATCCTATGAACTCTTCAAATAGTCCTATAGTGTCTTGATATAACACATCATCTTCATCCTCAAATTATTTATCAAAAACCACATGCACTTCATTACCTGTCATGTCTTTGTCTTCCTCATCATCTTCTGTTTGCTTCTCTTCATTTCTCCACTCTTCTCCATCAAATAACTCTCCATCTTGAGGGTGAAAAACCACCTCATATTCAATTACACCTATACTCTTCAATGCATCATCTTTTTATTCTTTATGGACCGTTGTCCACTCATCTCCTTCATTCCAAACATACTCTTCACTTTCTTTGTCTTTACCTAAATTCAACCATGATACATCATTTTTAAAATAAAAATTTTGGGCTTTATTGCCTCTCTCTCCTCTTTCTCCATGGAAAATTTTGTTTTCATCTCCTTTAGTTTTCCCTTTAAATATTCTATCACCTACTGGTTCTCTCTCTCTTGCATCCTTTCTATGAAGTGACACTTAACTCTTTTCCTAATCTTAATTCCACACTGTAATCTGTATACACTCCACATATACAAAAACTCTCTTTCCATCTTAGCCAATGCCTCTTTCATCTCCTTTATGTCTTTTTCCATCATTATTTCTTTGTGGCTTTCAAATTCAACCCTGTCCTTCACTTTTCTCCCTACTTCTCCCTTCATATTCATTTTGAGTACCTCACTTGGGTACATTCTCTCTCTTATCTATTTTTTGGCCTCACTTAGACCACCTCCTCTTTGGTTCACACCTTGAACCTTTATCTCTCTATCAGACCACACTTGGGCCTTTCAATCTCTTGTCCTACACTCTAGGATTATCTTTCTTTCCCAAGCTCTCTTTATGAGCTTGCTAATAGCTCTTATACTTTAGGGTTGCCACTTCACCATTCACTATTTTATATCATCCATACATTTAAATCACTAAATTAATCACAAACCATACCTTCTTTATATGTTATCTCTCAACAAGACTCCATGCCTTCTGCCTTCTCAATCTACCTTCTTGCCTCTTTCCTAAAAAACCTTGTCAATCATGTAATATGCATTAATTACCAAATGCATACCTTTACCAACCTATTCCTAGAGCTTCTAGATGGCTCTGATAAAAATGATGTAGAGATAATATCATTCCTCACTTCACTCTCACTTTGGTTGCAAACTTGTCAATCTTCCTTAATCAATACTCAGTCTATCTTATCTAAAATGGACTAAAACTCAAACACCTAATAAATAAGGTTTCAAAACACTTAAAACATTTCATCATTTTATTCCAAACCATATCAAGTCATTTTGATCTTCCACATCTTGTATTAGTCACTTTCTTGACTTCAAATGCTACATAAAGTTTCTCACTAATTGTATACTCCTCACTATGGTTTCTCATTAATAACACTTTATATGTACTTTACACAATCTATCAGGCCTCTCAGTTCATCCACAACCTTTCTCAATACATTAGGACTATTCTACACCATTTTGCCCTATCTTTTTCTAAATCATTGTAGCTTTTTTTTCTTGTTTTTCTCTTTGTATAGAGATGTATAAAAACCAATCACTAAACCACCTATACTTCTGGGTACCCTTTTCCCTTTACCATCCACTCACCAATTTTTATCCTCCAACTCATTATTTGGACCACCTTACTTCATGCATTTAGGCCTATTAGGTCTTTAATATCTTATTTCACTCTCATAGCTCTCAATATGTATAGACACATACATATGTGTTCTAAAAACCATAAAATATTTTAGTAGGTTAACTAACCTAACAAATGACCAAGATTCATAAATTTTCATTAGTGGATTCTTGCTAAAATGTCCAAACCCTAGTTTTAGGGTTTACAAGCCTTTGTCTCAGCTGAGAAGCTTCAAAAAGGCATATATTTTGATGGAAGAGGTTTCAAATGATCAAATAAACCTATTTATGTCTATTCACACCTAGGTCATCTTTATAGATGATTTAGACATTAATTTCAACCTTCTTTGACCTTATATTGCTTAATGTGCAGGAGCTCTATGTGTACCAAATGACTGTGATAACTAGTTTATGCATATATGGGTTTTCATTGATACTTCTTAAGAACTAATACAATCTCATCAAAATTTATCTTATAATTATAATAACTCATACAATTATCGGTCTCATTAGTAACACTTTATTTTCAAATAATCCTCTTACCTTTTCACATGATTGTGCATATTCTACCAACCTACAAGCCTATTGGCATCCACATAATGAATCAAGTTATTTTCAAAGTTTTTACACACACTCAGGGTTTCAAAAAGTTTCATTCCAAATAGTCACACCTTCCTATATCATTAAGGTCAATGTGATTTTATAACAAGACCAAGGGTTAGTTCTTAGCTCCCTTATACATTGACTGTATATCCAAACAGGGCATTTAAGGACTGTAAGTAATCTTTCTATGTTCTCATCAACAAAAAAATTTCAACAGAAGCTTAAACCACTTACCAAGCATGATATCAAGGATTTCACAATGTTCATATATATTTTACCGCTCCATGCATATGAAAACATACAGAGTTTTGTTCTCCAACATAATACATAAAATTATATACAATGCAGGGTTTAGACATTCTCAATTCCCAAACTAAAACAACTTCTTATTAAGAAGAGATTATTAAAATATTACATGACACAATAAATACTTTACTAATACATTCATTTGAAGCTTTAGTTCAATATCAAATATAGACTTACATCGTGCATTCTACTTTCTTGGCAGACCTTCTTGATTCAATCTTGTCTGCCCTGTTTCTCCTCTTCTATTTCCTCCTACAGAATACACACTCTATATACTCCTTCTATATGAAATAGAGTCCTAAAGACATGATTAATAACTATTTCTTGATAAATAAACTCTTCTACATTTTCTCAAGACCCACGTAGGGTGAGGGCTCTTAAGGTTGCCACCTCACACTTTACAACATGACATATGACTATAAACCACTCTTAAGACCTTTTCTAAGACCATAAGGTCTATTACATCATCAATCAATAATTACATAACATCAACATTCCTTTAGACCACCTAGAACACTCACAATCCCTCCTTACAAGTTTAAAAATTCAAACTAGGAAAAAGGCGGGAAAACCTCTAAATGACTTAAAGTCAAATTTCACTCACTTCCAAGTTCACTTTTTGGGCACTCCTAAGATGCCCCTACATCAGACCTTCTGGTTAGATCCTCAATGGTATAAGTAGGTATATGGCTGTCTAGAATTTTTATTTTCTTAGCTAAAGAGATTTCAAGTCCCTTATTTTTAATTAGATGAACATTTTCCATATCCTCGTACACTATGGCAGCACTATGGAATTAAGGAATCTCAAGTGCACAGAGGATATACTCATCATATAGCTGATCTAACTCCTTAAATTATAGATTTTATTGCATGGACAACATGTTATTGGAGAGGTTTACAAGAGTTTCTACTTCTTTCTTGAGTGTGTAGACCCCGAGTTCAAAATCTTTGTACAAGATTTCATTCATTTTGTTATACTATGTGATCATGTAAGTCATTTTTGGCTCATGTTCAATTATGATCTGATTGGGTAAGCCTTTCCATAGGATCCACATGTGAGAGAAGTTGGTTACCATGTTATCGTTCAATGTTTTTGATCAATCTCTACTCATGAGCATACCATAAGCATCAACTATATCCACTACCTAAATATCAATAAAGTATTATACCTTAGGATTAGATGCCAACAACATGTGGATATGGTTCAAGTCACAAATAATCTTAACCTCTAGCTTTTTCAATTGAAAAAATTTTCTATTTGACTTTGCAAGTGTCAAACCCAACTATTTGTAAATTGTACCTGACATCACATTGTCGAAATCAATTAAATCCACCAAATAATTATGTAAATTCTTACCAAAAATATAGATTGATAGGAGGAAACGAGGATATTTAGTCTTTTATTTGTATAGTGAAATTTGATCATTAGTTGTCCTATTGGATTATTTCCCTTTAGCAACAAATAATTCTTTTATTAACAAGCCATTCTGGCTAGAAATATGGAGAAATTTAAACATTGTTATATTGGTCTTAGTTCATTTTAGGTCATTTACAATGTTATCCCCATGTTTTCTTGGTTACAATAATTTGTTAGTTTGTGGGGGTGTATCATTATTCTTTGGTTGATAAGACATGGTAGGTCCCTTAGGCATAAATGGGTTGTTGCTTGAGATCTCATTAGGTGGAACCTGAGTGTTGTTTAGAGGAGTAGATATAGTTAATGGAATTTTGAACTTACTCCTTAATTAGTAGTTTTCTCTCTTTGAAATTATTTGAAAGCATGGACCTCATCTAATTTGTCTTCAATCTCATTATCTCTCTTGAATGGGAACTCATAGGTCTCTAGGACTAGATTTATACTAGGGTTTCCTCCACCTTGGTTAGAGTTGTTGTTATTAGGTATAAGTACTATCTCTAGGTTGTCTATATCCTTTAGAATATGTTTGAGTCCAAGATGAACTTGGAGCAATCAATTTTATCATGATCAATCATGTTATGAAACCTACACCAAGTGGGCAATGCTAAATCAATTAGGTTAACTAAGTTTGAAGCATTATTGTTATTATTATTGTTTGCATTGTAAAATGGACTAGGCACTCCTTCATTATTGAGCCTCATGTTCCACTGCATATTAGTTCTTTAGAATTTGATTTTTTTTGGTGAGATTATTACAATTTGTGACTATTTTTTGGCACTTGTCTATGTAAATTGACCATGTCATTCATCAACCTTTGAGCTATTTATTGTAAATTGGTTACATTAGGATTCATGCTAACATTCTACTAATTTCCCATTTGTAGTTGTAGGTTAACCACAGGTGCAATAGTGTTTATAAACATAGGGGAAATAGGGTGTGTTTGGTTATGGTCATTATTGATAGGTGTTTGATTGTTTTGAAATGATGGGACAACATGTTGCTTACTAGTAAGGGTGATCTAACCACTTGTGCTCGGTATGTAAACAATGTTGATTTAGGCTATAGAGACAAGTTGTTGATTATTTGCCTATGGTAAAACATGATTTGGAGGCATATAAGGTTTACCGCTAGGAATCTAATTCATAAGCATTGGGTTGTACACTAAATTTGGGCTTGCATACATAGCGTATGGGATTAGATTCATTAATGGAGTGTTATGTTAAAGAGCTTGGTTGATCATTAGAATTTGATTATATGCACCATGTTGTCATAATGAAGGTAAATGACCAACTTCATATCCTTGTGGTACTATCTATTGCTTAATATTGATAGCTTCATTGTAGGCTAAAGATAAGGATGTAAGTGTTATTGGGGTTCTTCTAAGAAACATGGAGTTCATTGAGTCCAAAGACATCAAGTAGGTTTGGATGGCATGCACTTTTGTTTGTGTGTAGAGGTCCTTCAACCTTTGATATAACATGTGGAAAGATGCATTAAAGACACTCATTAGTTCATTTGGTTCCTAAAGGTAGCCGTGAAGTGATGGTATATGATAGCCAAGACAATGGGTAGCCTAAAGTGATTTATGAACATTGTTTCTAGATCATTATAATAGGTGACATGCCCATTTGGAAATTCAAGGTACCAAGCATACGTGACCTACCATAAGGAGTAAGGGAATAGGTGAAAAATAACATCCTTGTGTTGAACCTGAGTTTAAATAAGGGCATATTTGAATACCTGAATGTGATCTTAAGTGGTTTGAATCCCCTTAGGCATGTATTTTAGGTATAACTTTTTGGAATTATTTGGTAAGTCATGGGTAGGCCCTCGAACATTCACAAGGCATTTACCTTCACCAAGCTAAATGAGATTAACTAGGGGGTTGATCTATATAGAGTTTAGATAGGTCCCGCTATACATATATGGTGAGCTACATATCTATTTGGGGAACTATTCTATTGATCACTCCCATATCTAGATAGGGCCCAACCTACTTACTCTATATAGGCCACCATTGGTAGGTTATGAGGGAAGTAAATAAATTGATAAAGGAAGCTATGACCATACACGAGCTAGTCACTAAGTATATTTGTCTATTTTTAGGTTTTCCTTTGTTTGATCTTAGTTTTTGATGTTAAATGAGTTCTAATATTTCAAAGTCGTTGATAATTATATTACAAATTCACCATGATGAATCCACCAAAAATCCACTAGCATAATGATAGGGTTATAAAAAAGTGATAGGATAAGATGAAAAATAAGCAATTGGATCTAAGTGTTTTGGGGAATAAAAAATCCAACCCTTAAAATGACCAAAGTTGTCCAACGTATAGATCTTATGATTCTTTCATTTTCCACTCAAATTCTCCTTCAATTTTTCATTCCCACCACTTTGCCTTTTTGCTCCATTTTAGCCCGTAAAAAGACAAAAAAACAAGTTAATTTTTTAAAAATAAATTATGTTCTTGAGGCAAAGTATAAACTTAAAACATTAAAATATTATTGTAAAAGAGAAATTTAACAAAATTAGAGGCACCAGGGTATTTGCATCAAAATTAAATTTCTAACCAGTGTAATGGTTTTGAGAATGGGCTAACAAGGACCAAGTTACGACCCCTGGAGTGACGAGTGGTCTAAAGTGCCTCCCAAAATAACAAATAATCTAAGAAACTAGACAGAGAAAAATCGACTCTAAACTTATAATTCATCATTGAAATGCACTTTTCGATTATTACAATAAAATATTAATTTTTCAAAAAAAAAAAAAAAAAAATTAAAAAATTAATTAATCAAATTTCATTAAGTTTATTTTATTTTAATTGAATTGATTTGAAATTAATTTTATATAATTCTAATTTATTAAAATTAAACTATATAAAACTATTATTAAACAAAATTAATTAAAAAAAAACAAAAAACTTAGTAACATGAAACCAAATTAAATGAAAATGAGCCTACGTGGGGGGACACACGTCTAAGACCATCCCAATTAACAAGCTACTTCAAAACGTTTAAACGGAGGAGGGGGGAACAATCCATGAGCAAAACGCAAAACCAAAGAGAAGGCACGAGGGGCTTTGGCTAAGCATCCCAACCAACACCACCAACCAAGCTTTTGTTAAATTAATCAGAAACTAAACTAAACTAAACCCACGATTGATTGTCCACCACTTGAGTAGACAATGCCACATGATCCCCTAGACCTACCTAATTGGGAGGAATAGTTCATCATTTTTAACAAAGCAATGTACGTCAAAAGCGGACAAGACCTACCTAATTGGGATGATTTATCTCGATACAAAAGCACTCCCTAATCGACCCCTTCCTAGACCTAACCCATTCAGGATTTGGAAGCCTCATTACGCATACGGGAGATATAAAATTTAAACAAAGACCAAAATGACTCGAAACACAAGAAAAGATTAACACTAGAAGTAGCAAAGATAACACCAAATTGATGACATGAATCCCAATTACAACCAAACAAATATGGCCAAGACTCAAAAGACCTAAAATGGATAAAAATTATGAGATTATGAATGAGGGAAAAAATTGACGTCAACTATACTTAACCATATAAAATGATAGGGTTTCGCTCCAAGATGATGAGATTTTGCAAATATCATAAGTAGGGTTAGGAGTCATTTTTAGTCAAAGTGTAAAACAAAACATCTACTTACATGCATCCAATTGATAATATGGGGTAGGTTAAAGAGGCCATAATGTCATAAAAATCAAAGTGACTCTAGAGTGGATTGAGAGACTCAAGTAATTCACGAAGCAATTTTTATAGAGATCCCACAAGCAAGATAAGTATTTCAAAAATATATTTTCATTCAAAGAGTAAAATATGAAACCTATTCATATGAGCATGGTTGACAGGGTGGTTAGGTTACAGAGACCAAATATTCATGAAAATCGAAATGATCTCTTGAAGCAATTGCAAGGAGTTGAGAGAGCACACATACAAGATTTCCACGTGTGGTTAAGTGCAACAAGATTCTGCTTTAAGGTTAAGTGTTATATAATAAAATTTACCATTTGTGCTTGTTTGTCAAAATAAGATAGGTTTTAGGGGTGTAAATGGCATGGAAAATAATATTACCCCTGGACTATACTAATAATCTTTAGGGGACTAGAAAACAATGCTTTCAAAAACTAATAAGTAGGATAAGCGCCTCAAAAACATGTTTTCATGTAACGAGTAACACATGAAACTTATTCGTATGAGCCCAGTTAACAATACGGAGTAGGTTACAGAGGTTAGAATGGTAGGGAAACTGAAATGATCCCCCAATGTGGCTGTAGGAGTTGAGAGATCAAGCGAGCATAATTCTTAAGCACAAACAAGTTCAACTAGACTCCATTTTGGGGGCAAGTGCTTTATATGAAACTTCACCTCTTGAAAGTGGTTATCACAATAGAGTAGGTTTCATATCCCATAAAATAAGGTGAACCCCTAAAGTGGCTTAAGAGAGTTAATCAAGCCAAGTTTTATTTACAAATTGGGAGGTCAAGACTCCACTTTCACGCTAAGTGCCTTATATAAAGTTTTCTCTCACAGACATGGTATTTCCAACAATGATGGTTGTGAGGCCCAGTTTGACATGCAAATTGAAATTAACCACCAGGGTAACTTCAAAGTGTTGAGATCAACGAGCTATGAGTGTAAGTGGGAACAAAGTAAAAAATAAAAAAAGAGGTTCCCTAATTCTTGAAAGAATTAAGGCATGTTGTGCAAGCAACAATAATATCCTCAATGCCTTTACCAATTGATGTTTTCTCTTATCTATTAGGGACAACTAAATACCTTACATTTATTCTTCTTCTAGTACTTCCTTATTTTTGAGTATTAGACATAAAATTTGAACGGGGTAGTATGGATACCAAAACTTATAATGTTTAAGTTAGGGTCCATGGGTTGCTCTACTGTGTCCTCTTAATATTATTCAGTTTAGATCATGCCTTGTGTTTTTGCTATAAGCTCTTCCAAAGTGACATTTATATGAAGTGGGCTAGGATTAAATTGTAATGGCTTTTGGGTAAAACAATGTGAGAGAGTTTTTCAATCGATGTTTTGGTTCACACTCCATGAACCATCATCAGGAAGAGAAAAAATAAAAATAAAAAAGAGGTTCCTTGATTTTTTCTGTTCCTGATGATGGTTCATGGAGTGTGAATTGAAATGTCGATTAAAAAAATCTCACAAAGTTTTAACTAGAAGCCATTGCAGTTTAAGTTATGGACTGTGGAAATACAATAGCTCTTATGGTCTAGGATTCTCAAAGAATTTAGAGAATGAGTGAATTATGGATATGAATTATTTGAATTGTTCATCAAAGACTTCATATGGTAATGGGGAAATGACACTGGTACACATCAAAAGGTCAAATGTAATGAAATCATTATTAACTCCAAAAAATAATTCAATAGAATGTTTCTCGACAATTTCTTGGGAAATATAGAATTTAGGGATTATTTTTTTTATTGAGGATGTCTCCCCATGCTAAGAGTGATAAAATTTCATTTTGTGGTGGGATCACATCCATGTGGATTTTGACTTGTTCCCCTATTGATTTTTCTAGGGACCATTTAACTTATCCCTCTATACCTGGGAGTGTATTGGTATAATACATTATTAAACATATCAACAAAGAGCCATAACATAAATCATGCTTACCCCATTTTAATATTATCAATGTTGGCATTGAAATGACATAGTAGTCCTTAGCATAGATTATACTTAGTATTTAAGGAGATCATATTGATCCACCATCACATTTTTTGGGCTCATGACATTCTTTCTGTTAGTGAAATAGACCTTATAGGGCATCACTTTGATTGTATATGTAAATATTAGATTCTAAATTGAATCACTTGTGATGCCTATATTATTTGGTACAAACCCTAATTAATTGGCACTGTCTTTCCCTTTGGCTAAACCTTTCTTCCCATATTTGTGAATATTATGACCCTCATTCATTAACCCCATAACACATTCAATATCTGCTGTAGTGATGATGTATGGTTATTCCAATAATAAGATGCCATTATGGAGGTGTTTGAGTAGGATTTTAAGTACACTATTGCATAGATAAAATAATAGGAATTTGGCCAACACATCTAGTCTCATATGCTAAATAATGCTAGTTTTAGTTTTCCATTCCCATTGATTAGTCTTGGGTATTTATTGAATGAGCTAAGTTAGGTCTATATCCATCCTCATGTGATCAATTTCAATGATATTTGCATCGATATAGTGAAATGTATCCTCTAAGTTCCCTAATTTATATGAGATGAAAAAAATGTCATGTGGATATAGTGTGATGGATTTCAGTATAACATGCTTAGATTTTGGGATCTATAGCTCCCTTTGATCAATAGTTTAAGGGGAAGCCATTGCCACTCTTTATATTTAGACTATTGATATTTGCTATGCTGCGGAGTGATTTTGACATAACTTAGGTGTGTATTTTTTATGTGAATCAAAATGAGTGATTATTGTAATTTATAGAACTCCCTTTCTACCACCCTTCAATTATTAATTTAAATGCAGACATGATGTGTGATCTTGTTAGATTTCTTGTAAATTATGTTTTCCAATGGTTTGCATAACTATCATGTATATTTTATCTTATCAATGTCCATTTTTTAGTGTCATTAATTTTTGGGTTTAAATTATATACCTACCACAATCTTTACCTTTATTATTTTTCTTCTCTTATGTTTATTAGATGTATTTGATTTTAATCATCATTATTTTATTTACCTAGGGATTTATAGCATGGTCAACCATCCAATTGTCTTAGACATCTAGCATAGGGTTATAAATGCTACTACTAATCTAAATATTAGCACCATGAATTCCATTGACAGTATGACTTCTAACCCACACACTAGAATGGGTAGTACTTTGTTAGTATTTTATATGTTGTTGTTAGGTTGTGGAGCTAAAAGCTTCAACTGTTGCAAACATGGAGGAGGTTGCTAAGTTCCAGGGAGACCGGCGTCGGCAGAGTATAGTGCAGAGAGAAAATGACATCGATAGGTGTGAACTGAAAGACAACCGGCATCGGTAGGAGGTCGGTCAACGTCGGTCACCTCCAGGCAGACAAGGACCGACGTCGGTCACTTGTGGCAGTTCCAAAACTGTTTGTTGCACAGACAGTTAGTTCATTGAACTGAGAGTTTGCATGTAAAGGCTAATTATAGTCTTGAGTTGCGTGTCTAATTATTGTAATTAAGAAAGTCTAATTATTGTATGCATGAGATCTATATAATAGACTCATGGGATGTATTGTAAAAGCGTGCTAGAAAGCCATTGAGCTTGAAGAGAGAGCTAGAGTAGCTCTTCCTAGTTCCAAAGGGGTGCTGAGTGTGTATGATCAGGGAGAGTTGCAGGTTGTGCAAGTTTTACTAGGAGATCCACCGGGGTACTGGTTGAAGAATCATGAGGACTTGGTGAGGTAAGGACAAGGGTTATTTAGGGTGTAGAGACATCTACATGGTGAGTAAGGTCTATTGATTTGCAGGTGGCAGCAAGGAAAGGGAGATCTATTTGGAGTATGGTTGTGTACTTGGTGTACTGGTATCGTTGTTACTGACTGGTGGAGGTGAACAACAACTCTGTATTTGAGTTGTGTGTTGGGACCGTAAGAGAGAGAGGGAAGAAGTCCTTGAGGTGTGGCAAGCCTTAGAGGTGGAAGAAGAAGTGGCATCTTCTTTATTGTATTTTCTTCTGAGTGATTATTAATACAATTGTGTATTGTCTCTCATATCTTGTGTTGTTTCATATTTCTAGTTACTTATCATTCTGGTATAATTACATGTTTAGTTGCTAATACAAGAGGTAATCATATATACTCTTATTGAGGAGTAGGATCCTGACAGTTGGTATCAGAGCTTTTGGTTGGGTTGACTAACAGGTGGTTCAGATCTGGTTAGTGTTTGTTTGATTACAGGTTACTCACAGGGGTTTTTGATTGAGTGGGAGTATAGCAATGGCAGAAGAAAGTAAGCTATGAATGGAGAAACTGAATAGCACGAATGGTCTGATTGATGGAAAGAAAGAGCAGGTAAAGGAAGATTGTTGGTCGGTAGAAGATCGGCGTGTAGAAGCAGATGTTGTTGCACAGGTTGCTCTGGATAAAGTAGAATCTTGGTCTATAGATTTTGTGGCCTCTTTCCATGCAGCCCAAAATAGAGAATCTTTTCATGGGTATGTCCAGGGAGACTTTGGAGAGATTTATTTAGGGGTTGGTGAGCCTTGTCAGATTATTGGCAAAGGGGAAGTGAAGCTAAAATTGCATATGGATAACACATGGGTGTTGAAGGAGGTCATGTAGGTCCTAGTCTTGGAGATGAGTCTAATTTCTTTAGGAAAGTTGGGTGATGGGAGATGCACAGTAACTCTCACAGCGGATGCACTTGAATTAGACGGTGGTAAGAAAGTAGGTATCCTTTATCTATCTACTTATATTACTGATTCACCTTCTGTTGCAGAGATGTGGCTTTGTAGGCTTGGTTACATATGTAAGAAGGGAATGCATGTTATTAAGCAGAAGACAAATATCTTTGACAAACTTAAGAACTAGAAAGCCTTGGTGTTCATGGAGGAGATGACAGACATAGATCAACTGAGGGGACTGAATTATTCTGAGCAGGGCTGTGTTGATATGAATAGGGTTTTGACCCAAAAGGAGCTCATGGGTAAAAAGTCATCACTCACAGGCAAACACAGGTACCGACATCAGTCAAAAGGAACTGATGTCGAACAGACAGGCACCGACGTCGATCATGTGCAGATCAGTAGAGTCGGTGGTGTCGGGTAGCAGAAACTGACGTCGATCATATAGGAACCAATGTCGGCAAGAGGTACACTGGCGTCAGGCAAGAAATTGACATTGGTAGGCAGGGTCAGTCGTAGGGAACCGATGTTGGTCGGGTGCAGATTGGGAGATGGCCGAGATCGGTCACTAGAACAGATGTTGGGCAGACAACAAGCTATCAAGGAGTCTCAAACGCCCATATGGAGGTTAGAAAGGGTAAGTGAACCTCATATTCGTTGTTCACCTTCTTTATATTACTTGTTGCTTACTGATGGTCAAGAACCAGGAAGATGTGAAGAGGCAATGTAGGTAGAATCCAAAAATAGTGGGAGCTTGGCATGGATGAGGAGTGTGAGTCCTTAGAGAAGAGAACCAAATAGGGGTTTGTTGGTGGAGTTGTTAGCTGGAAGAAAGCACTGAAAGGCAGATGGATTCCCAAGTTAAAGAAGAGAGTGGATGGATACATGAGATGGAAGGCCAGGGTATATAGTCTTGAGGAAGCTGCAGGACAGTGGTACAGGGTTGACAGGTGGATGACAAAGTAGGGATTTAGTCAATGTCAGTGTAACTATTGTGTTTATTTTACCAGGTTGGATGATGGTCACAACATTATCCTGTTACTGTATGTGGGTGATATGCTAGCAGGTTGGTACATACAGGGTTTTGCTGAGCTGAAGGTAAGGTTAGTTCAGTGGCATGTCATGAGGAATTTGGAGCAGCAAAATTCTTTGGCATAAGAGACATGGAAGATCACAGGTTGATCTCCAGTGGGAGTTGATGTGAAGAAGGTGTTAGTGAGGTTCAAGATGCAGAATCGATAAGCACACCAAGGGCTGGACAGTTCAAGCTGAGCTTAGAACAATGTTCGAAATCACATAAGGTCTAGTGTAGGCCTAAGTTTTCCCAAGCAGTGGGAGTTGTCAGAGAGTTTGGAGCCAATTCATGGAAGGAGCACTGGAGAGTAGTTCAGTGGATTCTCAGGTATCTGAGAGGGACTAGCAGCAGGTTAACATGTTATGCAGGGTCAAGGACTTCACTACATGGATATGTAGGTTTGGATGTGGTAGGTTACTTGGATGACAGGTAGTGCACCACAGGGTGTGTGGTGGTTGGTCTTCAGGATTGAGCTTGAAGAGGGATACAAGCCAGGAAACAAATTAGATGATGTACAGGTACATGTACAGTTGTAGCTATTTATCTCCAAGTGGGAGATTGTTAGGTTATGGAGCTAAAATCTTCAACTGTTGCAAACATGGAGGAGGTTGCTGAGTTCCAGGGAGATCGGCGTCGGTAGAGTATAGTGCAGAGAGAAACTGACATCGACAGGTGTGAACTGAAAGACAATCGGCATTGGCAGGAGGTCAGCCGACGTCGATCACCTCCAGGCAGACAGGGATCGATGTTGGTCGCCTGTGGCGGTTCTAGAACTGTTCGTTACACGGATAGTTAGTTCGTTGAACCGAGAGTTTGCATGTAAAGGCTAATTATAGTCTTGAGTTGTGTGTCTAATTATTGTAATTAAGAAAGTATAATTATTGTATGCATGAGATCTATATAATAGACTCATGGGCTGTATTGTAAAAGCGTGCTAGAAAGCCATTGAGCTTGAAGAGGGAGCTAGAGTAGCTCCTCCTAGTTCCAAAGGGGTGCTAAGTGTGTATGATCAGGGAGAGTTGCAGGTTGTGCAAGTTCTACTAGGAGATCCACCGGGGTACTGGTTGAAGAATCATGAGCACTTGGTGAGGCAAGGACAAGGGTTCTTCAGGGTGTAGAGACATCTACATGGTGAGTAAGGCCTATTGATTTGCAGGTGGCAGTAAGGAAAGGGAGATCTACTTGGAGTATGGTTGTGTACTTGGTGTACTGGCAACGTTGTTACTGACTGGTGGAGGTGAACAACAACTCTGTATTTGAGTTGTGTGTTGGGACCGTAAGAGAGAGAGGGAAGAAGTCCTTGAGGTGTGGCAAGCCTTAGAGGTGGAAGAAGAAGTGGCATCTTCTTTATTGTATTTTCTTTTGAGTGATTATTAATACAATTGTGTATTGTCTCTCATATCCTGTGTTGTTTCATATTTCTAGTTACTTATCATTTTGGTATAATTTCGTGTTTAGTTGCTAATACAAGAGGTAATCATATATACTCTTATTGAGGAGTAGGATCCTGACAGTTGTGAACTGTGCCCATAGTATCGCACGTATTTTTAGGTCCCAATATGTGACATTTAAATTATATGTTTTTTTAATAATTATTCTAGGACTTTATTAAAAGATTCAACTATGATGTTGGCTTATGGGTGGTAGGGGTACTTTTGTTATGATCTATAAAAAAAGTATAAGTGTCCATCTTGTCAAATATTGTGTTCCTTTAAAAATAAACCTAGCTTGAGATCTCCTTATAACAGACTTAATTGGTCCAATGAAATCAATTGACTAGTTTTCAAAATATGCTAAGTCTAAAACTGGTCTCAATGGTATTTCATCCATGACATTTGGCTTTCCCACTCTTTGAAAAATATCACATTGTTGCACATGAATGTGGGCATCTTTGAAGAGAGTAGGCCACCATAATTGCACCAATAACACTTTTATCATGGTTCCTTCTCCCCCATTATTCTTTATCAATCTTAAATAATCTATTTATTAATATTTTTTTATCGTCCTCCTCTCTCTTATCTCTTTCTTCTATTCTACTCTCTTCTTATTCTAATCCTGTCTCTCATTTATGTTTTCTACAAGTTTTTTCTATGACATTTTTAATTGACTTATCCAAATCATTTATTTTTATTCTACACAGGTCTATAATTTTATGAGTTATGGATCAAAACTTTTTATCTTGTGTGGAATATAAGCCTTTACTCATTAATAAATACTAATTTTTGAAGGAAAACATGGGGACATTATGTTGAATGTTAAAATTCTATGAGATAACTTAAAGTAATAATTATAAAACTTAAGTTATATGTTATGAGTGAAAATTTAAATATATTTGAGTCCTATGATAACTTAAAGAAATAAATATCAATCATATGCTATATGGTATGTGTGAAAAAGAGAAATAAACAAGGCATTCTTCAATACAGGTGGTTGTAGGTAGTCATTGAAGGGGTTTACTCATGTGATCTTGAGTTTGACTTCTTACTATTATTAAAATGAAAATCAATTTGTCATAATTATTATTTCATAAAAAATAATTTTTCTTATACACAAGAATTATAATTCTAAATAAAATTAAAATTCAAGAAAACATGTCTATGATTAATCATTTAAGAGTTTATCACAACATAAATCAAAAATATCAAAAAAAAGATATTACACAAAATTTCTATATAATGATTTTAAAATTTTATATTAAATGTTTTAGAGTAGGAAGAAGTTGTAAGTATAGAAAGAATCAAATTTTGATAATTATTTTTCTGTGATACTACATTTGAAGATAAATAAAAGTCAAGCCGATGAAAAATAAAGATGAAAATCAGGAATGGATATATAAGGATATTACACAAGGACTTAGTTTATGATAGTTATTTTTTATTGAAACTATATTTATAAATAGATAAAAGTCAAGCTAATGGAAAACAAAAAGGAGAGTATCCAAGGAATATATTTATGATAATTATTTTTCTACAAAAATACATTAATAGATGGATAAGAGTCAAGCGAGTGGAAAACAAAGTTGAAAATAAAAAAAGGATACAAGGAGATTACAAAAGGAATCAAATTTTGGTAATTTTTTTCCACAAAAATACATTTACAAATAGATAAAAATCAAGCAAGTGGGTAATAAAAATAAAATTTAGGAAAGGATTTACAAGGAGATTACACATGTATTTATCGTTCTCATTTTTGTATGAATGTTGTAGTTAGTTTTAATTCTAAAAAGGAAACTAATGTTTAGGTGAGATTACACTTGACTTTTGAATTGAAAAATTGATTGCAATTTATATGTCATTGTTGTGTATTAAATTTTTAAAGAACAAGAAAGAAGATCTATGTATTTTTTTAAAACCCTGCTTATAAATGTTGTATTTCTTCTTCTCTACGCCAAATGAATTTGATGTTGTATTTATTTTTATTTGTTCCAAATAAAGAATATAATTTAATGTTGTATTTACTCCTCTCTATGTCGCATCATTATCTTATTCCTATGTTGTTTAGTGTGGTATCACTAGCTCTAATTAATGATGGTATCCTTCAAACCCATCTATCTCTTTGAATGGTTTATCTTGTCTATGCTAGTGTACTCTCAATTCATGTAGTAATATCACTGACATTTGAATAACTTTACCTCTCTTTCTGCCTATCCTTGATTTCCTTACATGCTTCATAATAAACTAAAGAAGGAAACCCAATTCATACAATACAAAAAAATCTATAATGTATCTAACTATGAACAAATGCCACCCAAAATTTGAGTGCTTCATGTTCAAAATTTGAAAACTAATCATTACATTAATTACCACACCATTTTTGAAATTTAAAAACACCCCACCATAAACTTATTAAATTAAAAAACTAGCAACATTTATTAGTATGTTATATTTTCACTATGTTTATTAGTTCGACAACATTTGTCAATATGACATGATTTTACAATTATCTATTCATAATTTTTAGAGTTACACTCTAATTTAAACATCTAGTGTAGTACATAAAATCTATTTAAAATATCCAAAGTATCTCAAATATAGTGGAGTGTTGTCTTAATAAAGGACATATCAATGTTAAAACTCTTAAAATAAAAAAACTAAAAGCATTTTAATATAAATGAAATAAATCATGTAATTTATTTTTATTATTTGAAAATTACATTAAATTATTTTGAATGATTTTTTTCCATTTAACCATGCGACCCTTTAAATTAATTTGAAAATTAAATATAAATAAAACTAATAGTTTTTAACCAATGTATATTGATAAAATTTTAATTTTATTAGAGTTGTAATTAAATAATAATACCACTTATATGTTTAAAATATTAATACTAGTTAAACTTAATTTACTGACATTCAATAAAATACGACCTATAAAATATTATAAGGTATATTAAGTAAAATTGAACCATTAAAAAAGATAGACATCAAATCTCATCATATTTTGAAAGCTATAAAGAAAGTGTGCTTGTTTTTCTTTGAATAATGCTACAACATAAAGAGTTGATATTAATAAATTGTCATTAACCTCAGTTATGATATTAACTTTAAGAGTTTACAAGCACTATTTTCCTTTTGATATAAAATATTTAAAACAATTATAAAATTTAATTATTATTATTTAATAAAATTAAAGTGGAAAAGAAATTTGAGTCATACATGAATCAATTTAAGTTCAGATATTATTTTGAATTACCTTTTAATTATAATTAATTTAACCACATAAACCTCTAAATTAATTTGAAAATTAAATGAGATTAAAATTAATAGTTTTTCACCATTATCTATAGATAAAATTGTCACTTTTAGTTTTGTTACAATTAAATAAGAATAAGATAAGAATATTGATCATATTTTATGTAGAATAGGCTTAAATTTCCCATTGTATGTATAATATAAGAATATTGAGCCTATCTTGTCAAGAATAGGCTTAATTGATTTTGTAAATTGGGTATAATTGATAGTGTAAAATGGGCACATAAATTCTAAACAGATCATAAGATAAAATTATAAGAAGATCTAGAAAGGAGACTATCCATTCTAAATAAGATAAGAATATCAATCCTATCTTGTATTACAAAATGATCCTAATTAATGATATTATTAGTATCTTCTATAGAATGGCCATGTGTCCATTCTACATAAGATAATAATATTAATTTTATCTTATGTTGACATAACCTCTACACCAAGTTGTGAGTTCATAGTTTGATGCCTTAGATAGTTATGATTTATACAAGGAGAATTATATTTTCATTTAGATTAACATACATTTCCTTGATTAAGCATGAATAAAAATAACACTGACAATGCATAATATATATATAATGAAACATGATTACATTATCATTAATATATGGAGCATAAGTAAGTATATATATATATATATATATATATATATATATATATATATAATCATGTTCAATTTGATATATCAAGATCATCTCCATATAATTTATTGTTAAGACTAAATACAATACAAAAGATAAACATACACATCTTTTCCTCATGGCTATATAAATTTCCTAGTATTCTCCATGAGATGTCATGGATTAAAATCTATACCACGAATAATGTCAATAGTTATTTGATGCTTTGAGATTATTGTAAGCTTCCATGGTGTATTTGTATGGTCAATTCTCCAATAAAATATGTTGTCAATATATTGTGTTATATAATAAGCATAATTGATAATATTTTTAATATCTTGTGTAGAATGGGCATGTGCCCATTCCACGTAATATAAGACTATTGATATTATCTTATTTTAAAGAATGAGAATAATTGATAATATTCAATATTCATATCTTATGTTACATAATAAGCTTAATTGATAATATTAATTATTTTTATCTTGTGTTACAAAATGGGCTTATTTAATTGATAATATTATTAATATATTTGGTAAAATGGGCATGCACCCATCTACACAAGATATGAATATTAACTTATTTATATGAGGCCAATATTTTATCATGATGTCATGTATAATGGGTAGATATCCATTCTACATCTCAAATATATTTAATATCTTGTGTAGAATGGGATTAATTGATAATATTTTTATCTTGTATAGAATGGTTATATGCCCATTCTTCACAAGATATTAATAACATTATAAATTAAACACATTTTATACAAGATAAGAATGGGCATATACCCATTCTAAACAAGATAATGGCACATGAGTCAATTCTAATTAATACATAAAGTACAAGTACATATGTATATATCATGCTCAATTTAATATATCAAGATCATCTCCATACAATTTATTGTTAAGACTAAATACAATACATAATATCAACATACACATTTTATTTATGGCTATACATTTTTTGGTCCTCTTTATGAAATTAAATAAATGAAATTGATACTACGAATGACATTTTTAGTTATCATATGTTACGACATCATCAAAGCTTCTGCAGTGTACTTTTATGTGCTATACACCACTAAACAATCCCCTAAAAATTATGCTACAAAATGGGCATAATTGATAATATTCTTAATATCTTGTGTAGAAATAATATTGGTCCTATATTGTGTTATAGAATGAGCACAATTTAAAATATTCAAAATTCTTATATTGTGTTACATAATGAGCTTAATTAATAATATTCAATATTCATATCTTGTATTATATATTGGACTTATTTAATTGATAATATCCTTAATATCTTGTGTAGAACCAAGATAAGACTATTTTCTTCTTTTTAAGAGGATAATATTTTTATCTTGATGCCATGTAGAATGGGTAGCTACCCATTAGACATGCCAAATATCTTTAACATCTTGTGCAGAATGGGTAGACACCCATTCTTCACAAGATATTAATAATATTATCAATTATTCTCATTTTACACAAGATAATAATGGGTATGTGCCCATTCTAAATAAGATAATGATACACTCTTCAATTTCATTAATACATGAAGCACAAGTACGTATGTCTATATCATGCTCAGTTTGATACATTGGGATATCTTCATAAAATTCATTATTAAGACTAAATACAATACAAAATATCAACATACATATATATTCTTTATGGATATACATATTGTTTTGTCTTCTCTATGAAATGCGATGAAGTACAATTGATATCATGAATGATGTTTATAGTTGTCTGATGTTGTGATATCATCATAAGATTCTATGGTGTACTTGTATATTTTTTAATCCACTAAAGAATCTCTTAAAACTCATGTTACAAAATGGGAATAATTGATAATATTCTTAATATCTTGTGCAAAATGGGCATGTGCCCATTCTACATAAAATAAGAATATTGGTCCTATCTTATGTTAAAAAATGATCATAATTGATAATATTCAATGTTATTATATTGTGTTCTATAATGGGATTGATTGATAATATTAAATATTCATATATTATGTTACATAATAGGTTTAATTGATAATATTCTTAATATCTTGTGTAGAATGGACATGTGCCCATTCTACACTAGCTAAGAATAGTGATTTATTTGTAAGAGACCAATATTATTATTTTGATGTCATGTAGAATTGGTATTTACCCATTCAACATGTCAAATATATTTAATATCTTGTGTAGAATGGGATTAAATGAAAATTTTATTATCTTATTTAAAATAAGATTAATTGATAATATTATTATCGTATAGAATGGTCACATGTCTATTTTTCATAATGTTAATAATATTATCAATTAATCATATTTTAGAGAAGATAAGTATGGACATGTTCCCATTATAAAAAATATAATGCACACACATAAATTATAACCTTGAAAATACAAAATAACCCTACAATCATCATCAAAATATATTTTCAGTATTGAATTGTTAAGTAAATTTAAATTATTAACAAGATGTAAGCATAATTATCAATCATAAAACTAATCAAAATAACACATGGTTCAATATAAACACTACAATAAACACATACATAAAAACATCAAATAAATGTAAATTCTTCAAAATATTTGAGAAGAAAACAAATCCATACAAATTTAAAAAATAGTCCTATAAATTTCTCACTTGCATTAACTTGGCAAAATTTCTTTCTCTTACAATGAATAAAGATAATGTATAAATAGGTTTTGGACATGGAATACCTCATCCTAAAATAAGATAAATTTATGTTTAGGTGAAATAATTTACATTCAAAACTTTCATTTCTTTATAATAAAAGACAAATAAACTTCTGCTAAACTAAGGCAAAAAGAAACTATGACAAATGTGTAGAAGCTTTTGAAGTGGATAAATTACCAAATGAAGTAGACTAGGTAACTAAACTCAAATTATAGTAGTGAATGATGTGGAAGCTATAAATGAAATAACTCTATAAGATTGAGCTCTTGTCTAAAATACAAGCTACTTATGCTTTTCTATCACTCAAAATGTTCTTCTACTCTTTTAAAGGTAGGATCATATTGGATATACTATGAAATTTCCATGGTAATATCTAAAAATTTCATTCTTATATACACCTAAAAATCATCCTCAACATTGATGAATAACTTATCATGATCATATAATTTTTGAAAATAAGAGGCTCTAATTCTTCTTTGGAGGCTCTTCAAATGTTTGGTCACTTTACCTCTAGGATCCTAATGTCTAAATTTTGATAATTTTAAATTGAGGGAGGATTTATGGCATGAGGACTTAGAAAATTGAGGACACTACATAAATTGGGTCTTAAATATAATGATTGACATTTTATGGATAATTAAAAACTTGGAACTTTTATAGTTTCCATCTATAGTTCAAAATAACTAAAATGTTATCTCTTACTCAACCAGTTTATTAGGGACTAGTATAGGTATGTATAAAGGCACTTATTGTATAAAAGCACACAAAGTTGTCTTAGTCCATTCTTGGTTTATTACAACCAGATGTAAACATGGGATATTCGCTTTGTGCTCAACATTTTAACACTTAAATACACTAGCATTAGTCCACATAAGGCATAGGCTTTATGTGCTCACCCGAAGTGTAGCTGAAAAGGAACTGGGGCCTGCATTGGGCTAGTTGTGCCATGGTGTAAGAATCTAATTAGGGGGCTTATCAATTATATGAAATATTTAGGTAGGTACATAGGTGTAATCCTTTCATGGGCTAAACCTAGTTTCATATGGGCATAAGCCTTTAATGGACTAAGTTTGGTGTCATCTAGGTGCTTAGGGGGTCACAAGGCTACTTTCACTCAAACTACTCATGCTAGACATGTTCTCCTAGCAAGGATGGGAATACTTGGCATAGAACCTATATTCATTCTCTATACATAGTTATGATGATGTCATGAAATTTTATAGGGACTCCATTAAAAATGTGAACCAATAGCATGCATGAACATTTCTTAACATAATTAAAATATGACATTATAATAATTAATCATTCCACTAGCAATATAAAATACATGTAAACCAAACACATTATGTGTTAATGCATTAATCTTCATCATTAATCAAAATTCATAATATAATATAGAGTTTATGGTAGGACATATGTTCAGATCATACTACTTAATGACCCAAAGGCTCATAGGTGAGCTTGGGCACTTAAAAGTGGATCCTTTTTGGATTTCATACTATTCCTAAGCCTAAGGATACTGAAGCACTATCTACCAAGGATTTATTTTGCCAAAACTCCATTGCAATTATACATCTCTCCACTTCTATTGGTTTAAGCACCTTAAATATATTTTAGGAGCATCTTTTCTAGGGTGGAAGGTACATGCTAAGTGACAAGTTGGATGTTGGTCATCATAACCACTAGCTCCATAACCTTATGAACTCTATAGTATAGTAACCACATCTTTCCAATCATAGAAGATGCCCTAAAAATCTAAGGGATAGTTAGTTTCCTATTAGCTAACACAAGATATACACTATACCTTCCAACTAGTGCCAAAATTCCAAAAGGTTGACCATTACACAAAATGATTCCTTTGCATCTATGTGGATGTGGTGCTAGTGCAAATCCTTTATTTAACGAGCTACGGGCCCAACATTACTATTAGAATTTTAACCTCACAAGCCAAATGTTAACCCTATAATTCAAATCTTTGATGACCATTACCTTAACTTGATTTTATATACCTCATAGTGTCCTTGTTTAAATAAAAAATGACTAACACAGGCCTTAAGAAGCTAGACCATCATATGAACGTTATGAAAGAATGAGTAGAGAAAGCTGAAAATGCATTTAATAATCACACTTGAGGAGTCTACTAGAGCCAAGGAATTGCATGAATGATGTACTTTGTCCTGAGATCATCCTTTGAAAATTTGGTATCTTGATGAGCTTGCTATCTCAGGATATAAACCTTTAAATTTAGACTTGTAGAGTGAAACATGAGTACAAACATCAAATTTAAGATTTTTGAAATATCAATTTAAATTTAAATAATCCAAGGATGAATGCATAGATGAAAAGTGTCCAAATCTCAAGAGATAACATCAAATCTAATAGTGAGTAGTAATCTGGTAGATATTAGTGGGTCCCAAAGACCTAACAAAGTGTATTTGATCATGAACCCAAGATCAATGATGAGAATCAAGTCAAAAGGTCAACATAAATGTGCAAGTGATAAGTTTCAAGATCTTGGGTACCTAAATAGAGGTATAATGGTGTATGGTAACTGATAAGGTCAGTGGGGCCAAATTGACCAATAACATGTGTTTAATTGTGTAAAGGTAGATCAATGGTGATCATTGAGTCAACAAGTTAGTGAATCGTAAAATCAAATAAGAAGCTACCAAGTGTCTCAATCGTGTTAGAATAGTAGAAGATATATACATCATGTTTAATTGTATAAAGGGAGATCTATGATGTGCATGAGGTCAAGGAGTCAAAGAGCTGATAGTAAGATCTTATGAAATGAATGAGAATCTGATAGTTAGCATAATTTGAGAAGGAAAAGATTAAGATCAGTGGTTAGAATCAAAATTCAAAAGCCAATGGAAAATAAAAGTGACTTGGGTTGAACAAGAAGCAAGCTCTATAGGTTTACCCATCACCATTAAATTTTGACCAAATACCATATATCAGGAAGACCTATGCTTAGATTTTGAGGTAGAGGAAGATATGTGATCTTGGAGAAACATCTTAATAGTCAACATAGTCATTTCCTTGGCATACAAGTACTTGCAACTGATTAAAGTAGATAGTCATATCTCTTTCAGGTCCATGTATATAAATACTTTGTATTTATAGTAGATCAAGTTTGAGTTTGGAATTAAAGTGTATATCTTGGAGTTAAAATGAAGTTTCCATGCTATTAATTTTATCTTCACATGGATA
The DNA here is from genome assembly GCA_037957365.1 of Torreya grandis. Lineage (NCBI taxonomy): Eukaryota > Viridiplantae > Streptophyta > Pinopsida > Cupressales > Taxaceae > Torreya > Torreya grandis. Next base: position 1,754,685 of record JARHVA010002507.1, read on the forward strand.
TTTTCATGCAATTATAGTTATTATGTTCCAGATCATGCAGGGGAAGGCTAAAGTGGAGTTAACCAGTCATCAAGCACCAAATCATTCTCAGTTGACTGTGTAACTACTCTTATGCATATTACTTTATTTTCATATAGTAAAAGTTATTCAAACACTTCAAACTCAACTTAAAACTTGAGTTAACAATTGAAGATGGTTGTAGTTTTTCATGAAAGGGTTTGCCAAATCAACAAGGGCTCACAACCTTCCTTTTTATGAAAAAATTGAAGATCATGCATGAGTTTGAAGACTTTGAGGATATTTGAAGACTTGATTTAATATTATAAAATGATTTTAATCTTGAGTTAACTCAAGGAAGACTAATACTTATCTTCTCTACACTACATTGGCTAGAGTCTTTCCAATTTGATTGTATATGTAGGCTTTTGAAGCCATTTTTAGGATCCTTGAAGCTGGTATACATAGAGATACATAAATTATAACTTACACCATAAAAATAATAAAGATAGTTATTTGTAGATTAGTTTATAGTGGTAGTGTGTATTGTTGATTGTGTATTTGCAGATAAGTGTGATAGTTGTCATCTTTTGTAGGTCCTTTCCTCACCCACTTCTCTAATTTCATCTTTAACAAGTCAATTGAAAGGCTAAGATTAGAAATTTCACTAAAGATTATTTGTATGTAGTTTATTTAGATACCTTCATGCACATACCTTGAATCTATAAATATTCATTCAATCCTTCCTTTGAAACACTAATGTTTAGGACTGGTCTATAGAGTTTCCTTTTGATCTATATGTGTGCCTTAGGTTCAAAGCTTTCATAGGATAAACATCTATTCAGGTGCATCACCAAAGGTAAAGTAGGTTTCATTTTTAGTTCTTCCTTTCCCTTTTCACCCAAATAATCAGTAGTTTAGTAAGTACTGAATAGTGATATAATCAAAGGAGCTAGCCTCACCAAAATCTAGAGGTCTGATCTAGATATAGGTATCCCATAGCCTTAGATCATTCCCATGTTAGTCCAGGTATGAGTCAGACTTGAGGAATCTAATCTTTATTGGGTGCTATTTGGATAGCTAGTAGTTATGACACACCTAATGGGACAACTTATTCACACAAAATGAATCATTTTCAGGTTTACATACTTTTCATGCCCCCAAGAGTTGTCACAAAATCCTCTATAAAAGGGAAATAAGTAGTTTTCATTGAGTTACCCTTCTAATCAATAAAGAAGAAGAAATCCTCTCAGTCAAATCCAAATCTTACACCTTTTATTTCACCTATTGTTGCACAAAATCCTCCTATTCAAGCTAATATTGTTTAACCAAACATTGTTATAAATCCCAAAATTTAGATAGCTATTCCCAGAAGATAAACCTTTGTGCCATTCAATGGTGGTAGTCTTATGAATCTTAATCAATGGGATGATATTCTAGCTTCTAATCTGAAGTCTCTTCCTTATTTTATAAGATAAAATTGAGTTACTCTTATTTAACATATTGCAAATACTTCTAACCTTTATTCAGTACATCATGTGACATAGGAAAATGTAGCAATGAGGTTGTTGGAAACTTCATTCAAAGGAAAAGCACTCCAATGGTATATAATATTGGCTCCTACATCAATAAAAAATTGGGATGAATTTAGAAAGGTCCTATGCAAACACTTTGAAGATAAAAGTTATCATCTTTCACTAGTATAACAATTTACAAAAATCAATAGATTCAATCATGAGTTCATGGTGTATTTAAACTATAGGTTCCAAAATACTTGGGATAGAATTCTTGTAGTGATCAAGCCTACACCCAACTACAATTTTTTATACTATTTGAATTCTCTCAATTTATATCTAACTATTATGATTCAATCCATGGGAGGAAACACTCTACCTGAGGCTTTTGAAATAACAATCAAGACTGAGAATTGCCTTATACAAGAAGGCAAGTTGTCTCCAAGGCCACCAATGCCTCTCTTTCTAGAGATTCACCCTCCTACTCCAAATATTTCTCCGATTCTATATTCAATAAATTTTTTTCAAATAGAAGGTGATCAAACTAATAGATTGGGGAAGATAGAGAGTCTTCTTAAGACTCATAACAACAATTTTGTTACAATGGAAAGATAACAAGCTCCACCATACAAGCCATATCAAAATACTAATAAGAATTATCAATATAATAATCCACCCTATCATTCCAATAAACAAGGACAAAGGCAACATTCTTAATCAAGGTAATATAATCCTAATCCTCCAAGCAATTTTAGAGCTATTGTGCCAACTTAGAATAACTATGCTTAGGGAGAGCAATGGAATAATCAATGGGATCAAGAAAGTAACATGGAAATGACTCCAAATGGTGAGAGTTCACAAAATTATTACATGCAACAAGATACAAATCTTATTTCACATGAAACCCAACCACCTTCTCAAAATAATGAAGCCTCTCTACCATATAGGGACTTTCCTTCATTCACTTAATCATAAGTGCCAAACCAATGAAGAGGGGAGAGTGGTAAAACACCTATTGAAACTATGTTTGTCAACTTCCATGAAGGTGATAATTATTTTGAACACATAGCAATAAATCAAATTCAAAATATGCCTAATGTTGATAATTCAATTATAGCCCATACTAGATCTAAGAAAAGGGTAATTAGTGAAGGTTCAGGTCCTAAAAGGGTATCCCCTCTTCCTTCTTAGCCACCATAAAAGACCACCACTCATGAGATGCCTCAAAATACATCAAATCATCAAGTTCAAGATCCAAAGGGGTATATTGTGAAAGGACTTACATTCCTCAATTTAAATAACATTTAAGATCCCTTGCTACTGCTAAATTGCAGCCAAGGACAACCACTTCTTCACTTAGTATTATGGATCATATGAAGAAAATTTTAGTATCAATTTTAATGTGGGATACACTGCTAATCCCAAGACAAAAGGAGTATCTGCAAGAGGAGCTTTCACAGGTCAATATCTCTAATAAACCACCCAAAAAATAAAGAGTAAGTGTTGTTATAATCAATTTAAATCAAGTTGTTGAGCCTCAAAAGGTGACTAGGCCTCCTCTTTTCTATCTTTTAGTTGTCATAGGAGATTGTCTTATCCATAATTGTATGATTGATAGTGGAGCTAATAATTCTATCATGCCTAAATCCATAGCTGACAAACTAGGACTCAAGTATGAACCTCATAAAAAAAAATGTTACAGTTGGATATTTATCCTACTAAGACTATGGGTATCCTCAAAGATCTTAAGATTTTACTTGTTTCTTGTCCAAATTTCACCATTACACAAGATATAGTTGTTGTTGATTTACCTCCATATTTTGCACTATGTCTATCTAGAGATTTTACTGCTAAAATAGGAGGTTACCTTTATTTAGATTGGTCATACATAGTTTTTAGAACCAAATATGGAACCAAAGTCACTATAAGATCTGAGCCTATTTCCAAATTTCACCTTGAACCATACATGCTAAATATGTCTAATATGAATTGTAGTATTTCATAAGAAGATGAGGATATTATTGATCAAGAACCTTCTAATCCACTTGAAGGCATACAAAATCTACTCTTGGATGAGTGGTCTATTGATAACTATGGCTATGAACCATATAAAGGTATTAAAGAAGCTAGTTTTGGCATCTAGTACATGCATGAAGAAGGTGACTCATTACCTAGTCTCACCAACTCAAAGTAGGATCAAGAAGGGTTGTGGAATATGTTCTTTGATGGATACATATCAAATAATGGGAGTGTGGCTAGTGTAATGCTGGTTTCACCTCAAAATCAAAGGTATTATTATTCTATTTGATTTCATTTCATTTGTACATCAAATACAATATAGTATGAAACTCTTATTCATGGCCTTTAGTGGGCTAGGAAGAGAGGTATTAATCTTTTGCAGGAAAAAGGTGATAGTGAATTGGTAGTGTAACAAGTTAGAGGTTTAAGTGAAATAAATAAACCTCTCCTAAAGGCTTATAAACATAGATTTTGGGAGCTCACGGAAGATTTCCTAGCATTTGATATCTACTTCATTCCTAGAGGAGCCAATCAACATGCATATAGACTTACAACCATAGGAGCACAATGTGATATAGTGGATCAGATCAAGGACAATAAGATCAAACCCAAATCAAGGTTATATGCAGGCTTTCAGTTTCAAATAATGAGGTAAGTTGTCAAGTCTTTCGTAGTGATAAAAAAATAACTTGTTTCCTACAAAATGAGATAGAATTTTACTCAAGGAATCAAAATAAATTGTAATGCCAATATGAAGATTAGATTGTGAAATTGAGATCAAATAAGATGCCTAAAGGTTTATTAACCTTGTAAAGTATTTTCAATGAAGATGAGCAGCTAAGGAAGGACAAGGTGAGCATTTATTCCAAGAAAGAACATTATCAGTAAATTAGCATAGCTGAAGGTAAACAACTTAAGTAGGGTAAATTGAACACTGATTCTAAGAGAGTAACTTTAATTTCATTATATAATGAGTTCATGGATGTATTTTCTTAGAAGTATCATATTTTGAAAGGTTTTTACCCCATATTATCACAACATACTATTGATCTTAAACATAATGCAAAACTGGTAAGACAAAAGCAAAGGCCCATCAACCCCAAGGTTGAAATTATCATGAGAAAGGAGCTTAACAAGTTAATTGAGTTAATTATAATATTTCCTATCAAGCACTCAAAATGGGTATCAAACCTTATACCAGTGAGAATGAATAATTGAGAGATAAGATTTTGTGTGGAATTTAGAGATTTGAATAGAGTGTCACTAAAAGACCACTATCCATTTCCTTCCTTGGATAAAAACTTATAGAGAGTATCAGGTTCATAGAGATTCTCTTTACTAGATGGGTACTTAGGTTATAACCAAATATTGATAAAAGAGTAAGACCAGTATAAAACAATTTTCACCACCAAATGGGGTACTTATGCCTACCAAAAGATGATTTTTGGGATCTCTAATGCTGGAGCCACCTTCCAAAGCGTGATAGATGTTGATTTTCATGGTATTTTGAGTGAAATGGTTTTAGTCTATCTTGATGATATTAGATTATTTTCAAATAATCATAATGATCATCTAACAAACTTGAGAATTATTTTTGATAGATATCGACAATTTAGAGTTTCATTGAATCTAAAGAAATGCATTTTTCTAGTGCATAAGGGAAGACTTCTTGGGAACACGGTGTCTAAATATGGTCTTTATATTGATCCTAAGATAATATAATCAATCCTTGCCCTCTCATTACCAAAACATAAGAAAGGATTGCAAAGCTTCTTAGGCAAGATCAATTTCATCAGAAGATTTATTCTTATATTTGTAGAACTGGTAAGGCCACTCACTCAATTGCTAAAGAAACACCAAGAATTCACTTGGATTAAAGAAGGTAAAAGGATATTTGAATCTATCTACCAAGCTCCTACTTTTCTCAACCCAAATTTTAGTAAGGATTTATTTATCTATGCTTTTTCTACATTTAGTATGATTTTAGCCATGCTTATGCAGTAGAATAATGAAGGTTTGAATCAACCCATTGATTTTTGCAATAAATATTTGAAATAATAAGAGTAGAGATATTATTTTGTATAAAAACATGTAATTTTTATAAAAGGTTTGAATTTTTTTAGATATTTGGTTTCAAATAACAAGACTATACTAATGGTAGCTCATCCTAGCGTGAATGATTTCATCGTCAATATAAACTTAAGTGAAAATAGAGTTGGATGGGTCACTAAGTGCATAGAATATGATATTGATGTGAAATTCAAAAAGATGATCCAAGGTAAAATATTTTGTGAACATCTTGTATAATATGTGAAAGAATAAAAAGAGATGGTTTTGACACTTCAAGACACCCAACAAGAAGCTAAAACTACCTCTCCATCTAGTTGGACACAAGACATTACAAGATTATTTCAAACATGAGAATGTACAATGGGATTACATAAATCAAGGAGAATACATTTTAGGCTTAAATTAGTACCATACATTCTGATTGATGTAGTGATTTTCAAAAATGACATTGGATGTATGTTTTTAAGGTGTTGAAACTAATCAATTTGACAAGATTTTAAAGCAATTTCATGATAGTCCTTTTGAAGGCCATTATGCAGCCAATACCACAAATAAAAAAAACATTAGATTTGATTAATTTTGGCCTAATTTATTTAGGGATGCACATTCATGGGTTAGGAATTATGCAAAGTGTGCAATGTTCATAGGAAAATAGAGACTAGTTGTTATGCCATTGAGGCCTATTCAAGGTGAGCAACCTTTATTTCAATGGGATTTGGAATTTATTAGCATGATACATCCTATATCTAGTGCTAGTCATAAGTGGGTCTTGATATCTACAGATTATTTCACCAGGTGGGTAGAAACAGTGCTTTTGAATGAGGCAAAAGAGAACTCTATACTTGAGTTTTATGAAAGTCTAGTCACCCATTTTGGAGTACCTTACACTATAATATCAGACAATGCTTTGAAAATCAACACTAAAAAGGTATGTTAATGTGATATTGAACAAGGTATTTATCTAACATATTCATCAAATTACTATCCACATGGAATGGATTAGCTGAGTCTGCTAACAACAACCTAATTTAGATCATCAAAAGAGCACTGAAAGATAATCAAAGATATTGACATACAAAGTTGAAGACTGCTTTATGGGATGATAAGATCACCCACAAGAATGCCATTGGTCATTCACCTTATATTTTAGTTTATGAAAGAGAGGCAAGGTTGCCTATCTCATTGGAGCTTCTAGCTTTAGAGTTTTCATACCAACTAGAACTTCTTAAAAATGATGCAATGAAGGTCAAGATGAATGAAATAAGAGAATTAAAGGTGACAAGAGATGATTCCCTACATACCATGTGGTCAAACCATTAGAAAGTTAAGATTTTTTTTGATAAAATAGCTTCATCAGAGACATTCTAGTAAAGATACATAGTACTCAAATGGGATGAAGAGCATGCAAAGCCAGGTAAACACTCCAGATTTGATAGCCTATGGAGTGGACCTTATATTATCACTAATTACAAGAAAGTAATGCTTTTCAATTATCTAAATTGAGTGGAGAGGAACTTCCCATTCCTGTGAATGGGATCTTCCTCAAGTAATACTATTAGGAGAGTCATTCTTTTCTACATAGTCATAGTTTCATTCCTCTAAGTGCACATGTACACATACTTTTAGTAGTAATTATTCTCTTTTAGTCTATTATTATTGTTTTATCTAAATGCATAAGTGCACATGTTTTTGTTTGTGTCATTTTTTCTATTATGTCTGTGTGTCTATGAATTTTCCCAATGTTTGTATGTAGTCCAATCCTGAATATAGTCCAGAGATTCTACATTTTCTTGACCATCAGGCTGGTCAATCCTTGTGAATTGCCAAAAATGTTAGCATTTTAGTCTTACAATCTAGATGTTAACCCCTATCATTCAAATATTTGATGACCATTGCCTTAACTTGATTTTTTATGCCTCATAATGTCCTTTTTTAAAGAAAAAATGACTAATATAAGCCTTGAGAAGCTAGACCATTATATGCATGTTATATAAAAATGAGCAAAGAAAACTAAAAATGCATTTAATAATCACACTTGAGGAGTTTAATAGAGCCAAATAATTACATGAACATGATTTAATTTGTCCCAAGATCATCCTCTAAAAGTTTGGTATCTTGATGAGCTTGTTATCTTAATACTTGAACCTTTAAGTTAGACTTGTAGAGTGAAACATGCATGCAAACATCAAATTTAAGTTTCATGAAATAGCCATTTAAATTCAAATAATATAAGGATGAATGCATAGATGATAAGTGTCCAAATCATGGGATCTAATATCAAATCTAATGGTGAATGATGATCTGATATATGTCAGTGGGTCCCAAAGATCTAACAAAGTACATTTGATCATGCACCCAAGATCAATGGTGAGCATCAAGTCAAAAGGTCAACATGGACATGAAAGTTACAAGTGTCAAGATCTTGGGTACTTGAATAAATATCTAATAGTATGTGGTGATTGACAAGGTCAGTGGGCCCAAATAGATCAATATTGCACATTTAATTGTACAAAGGTAAATCAATGATGAACATTGAGTAAACAAGTCAGTGAATCTCAAAAGCAAATAAGAAGTTTCCAAGTGTCTCAACTTGTTTTATTATTTTTAGAATAATGGAGTTTTAATCCTAATTAATAAATAGGCTTGGATTAAAATAAGTTAGCAAATAATGTGAAATAATTAAGCCAATGATTTATGTAAATAGATTGTATTTTTGTCTTTTTAAAAAATTGTAATAAATGAGAGAAAATATGACTTAGCTTATTTTAAGCTATCTGATCTAAGATAGGGCCTAAGAATTCAGGTACATGACTAGGATAGTGTTAAAAATAGGTTATTAAACTTCATTTTCTAATTGGATAGGAGTGTAAATAGTGGGACACCTTGTTGTTTGGTGCTGTAGTCCTTTTCCAACGCTATTGTCTAGGTGATTTGATTTTTTTGGGTTCTAATCAGTAGGTCTATATTACACTATCAATAAAATATAAAATCTCAAAAGTATATAGAGATCATTGTGCATTTGTTTTAATCTTCAAAGACCTAGGAGCTCTTTATTCTTGAACTTGAATGGCAACTTGGGAAAGAGAGAGAAGGGGTTAGTGTGTAAAGGATACATTGGATGCACTTCACTCCTTGTGTGTGGGCATTCTACCTACATACCAATACTCTGAGGAGGGATTATGCTAATGTAGTTCTCTCATTGAAGTGTTTAGTGCAATTATGTATGAAAATGCAACTAGATGTGAAAATGGGTATACTTAAGATGATTAGGGAATAGTTTGAAGACTTGGTTTAGCTTGAAAGTGTATAGGCTTGTTATATCTAGAGAATAGGGAAGATTTCTTGAGTGGTCTTGCTTGTATTCTTGCTTGCTTGAATGATATTTACCAACCCTTTTAAATGGACTTTGAATGGAATTTTATAGGGAAACTAATGATCATGGGTTAAATAAATTTGCATTAGGCTATCAAGAAAAAGGATAAGGATCCAAAAGAATCTGATCATTAGGTCTAATTTTTCACTTAGACAACCATGCCAAAATCAAGACATCCTAGGTTTTAGTGCTCCTGTGCAAGTTGGGTGTTGTTGTCTAGAGGGAATGAGACTTGGGGGATGGATATAGGCCTATAAGAGCTAGCTAGGTTTATAAGGGTTAAGTCTAGAAGGTTGTGGATTATTGGGAATTAGTGAAAGAATAACCTAGAAGGGTTGTGTAAGCAAGTATAAAGACCTATGGATTGGGTGTCATTAGCCATACTTAAGTAATCTAATTTTTCATTTTATATGACTGCATTTACCCACCCTTTATTCTAATGATACAAAAAAGTGAAATACTAGGATAAAAGAAAGTAAAAAACATACCTGAACTTACTTATAAGGGGGAATCTCATGAAGCTATGTGATGTTAGATGTTCATAGAGAGATCATGCTGTGAAGTGTGAATCTACAATAAAAACATAAAAGTAGATCAGTTCTTACTAGATATGTTATATCTAAAATAAGAATGTATAAAAGTTGAGTAATAGGAAGAGAAAGGAATGAATACACCTCACCAAGTACGTGGACCAATATAAAACCTATTTTGATGTTGGATTGTGCTAGATGATGTTGGGTATGTGTTGAATCAAGAATAATATCATGAATGGAGTTGAGCGCTTAATTCCCTAAAAGGTGGCTCAAGAATGCAAAGACTAGCCCTTTGGCTCCATCATCACCAACTAAGTGAAGTTAATGAATCATGCATGTGCTAATTGATGTTTGAACTATGTGTCTAATCTCTTTGAATAGGTGGCTCAAGAATACAAAGGATTTCTAGTCCTTTAGCTCCTTCATTTCCAATTGAGTGAAGCTAATGAATCATGTGTCAATCAATTTTTAGATCCCTCTGAATAGGTGGATCAAGAATACAAATGCTAGCCCTTTGGCTCCATGATTTCCCCATGAAGTGAAGCTATAAAGTGATGCCGATATAGAATAGATGTCATATGAGATGGATCATGAAGCCCATGAATGTTCTATAAATCTAACAATGTAGCATGGATAGCTTGAATGTATACTAAAAACTAGGCCACTCTTGGCCATTTCAAAAGATGGAGGTTAGGATTATATGAAATTTACTCTAAAAATGATGTACTAGGCTTATATGAAAGCTAACTTAGAAACTTAAGTACTTATAAAGTTAAACTTGTATGAAAGTTCAACTTAAAAGTGACGCCAACCACCTATATATGGAGTAAGGCACACAACTATTGAGAAGGATTAGATAATAAACTAAACTCAAAAATAAAGAAGACCAATATGCCACACATATTTCCCCCAATCATTAGTGTCTGGAACATGGATTCTGATTTGGAAGTTATGTCATCTGCCTAATCTAAAACTGAAAGTGGGAATCATCATGTTGTGCATGTTGACCCCCTATATCTAGATTTTATAAGAAAACTGTACTAAAATGTTGATTCTGATTGATTTGGATGTGTAAAAATTGTATCTAAACTAAAATTTTTGCCTATTTATAGAAAACCTAAGTGTTTTTTCCCTCTGTTTTGACTAGTTTGACCTCTGGATTCTAAACTGGGTGATTTGAATGTTACTATTTTGACTATTAGGAGCTTTGATCTCTATGATAAAACCACTATTTGTTGCCCCTTATTCTGAGGGTAGGAATGATGAACTTGCAATGAATACCCTAAAACAAAAAGAGTCCTACAAGTTTGTTAAGATGCATATATATGATATATCAATGATATTTTACAAGATATCTCTAGATATAAAAATATTTGTATTGAGAGATTGTTAGATCAATAGGGGTATGCCTAGATAGATATAACAATGTAAAAGCATGTACAATGTACTGAATTAGAATTAGACATATTAGATGCTAATTATCAAGGAGGGATGGAACATGATGTCCATCATGGCATCCAAAAAAGAAAGGAAAATACATGATATGGATCATGGCATTGCAATAATCAAAAAATAAATCAAGCAAAAAAGCACATGAAGCAAGAAGCAAGAAGCATATAAGGCTGTCTAAGGGGACATGAAAACAAGGGACATGGGCACATGTAACTCAAATTGGGAAATAAGAATACAAGACATATTCAAATACCACATACACATATAATTTGAAATAGACACTGATTGACATGAGGGCCACATACACATAGAAGAGTACAAGGGACATTGGCTAATGTTCAAAGGTACACACACATGAATAGAAGCAAAGGAGATTGGTAGATGTCCTAAGGAACATATAAGAAACAAAAATGGAATTAGAAATAAAATATAATCTAAAAACATACAAAAATAAAGGAAAGCATGTAAAAATTGGAAAGGCACAATCACATCTAACTAATCAAATCAAGATTGAAAGTATGCAAGACACATTCAGTACAAGACTAGGTATATGCTAAGAAATACGCAAGTGATAAATGCTAGTGAAATGTCAATATAATAATCTATGTAATTTGGTAAGTAATGTACATTAGTATGATAACTCAGAGTGTGTAGTGTATAATTGACATAACCTGGATGGTGTTGTCATGTAGAAGATGCCCCTAATGGGTATGTATATCGATGTATGTCTTGAATGTAGAAGTAAAAATGCCTATCAATAGGTAGAGTGAAGCAATCAAGGAGCTAAATTTCACCACACACACTCAAAAGAGATTAAGTGAAGCATGGGAATGTAGATAAATCAACATACAATATCATGGAACAACAAATGTAAGTCCTAGCTTGATAGTAGTAATGTAAAGCATAGATGATGCATACAATTGAAATGTTTTTGGTATTTTGATAAATTTGAATGTTTTTTATGTTTTGATATAAGATATATATAGGAGAAATTGGGAATAAATGATAATAACTAATGAGTCTCATGGGAGACTCCTTATCATGGTGTCTTGTATCATGGTGGTTAATTTAAAACCAATCATAGTGGGTTGCTACATGAAATAGGTCTTGGAAAACTCATCTATAGTGAATATTTATCTGAAGTGGTACTTTATGATGTTTATGAATAAGAAATAGATTAAGATGGAGCTGAAACCTATGCTGGTGTCTTGTTTAATACCAATCATAGTGGGTTGCTACTTGAAATAGGTCCTAGAAAACTTGGTCATAGTGAATATTTCATTGAAGTAGTACTCTGTGATGTGTATATGTATGGAACTATACTATATATACCACAAAAAACACTTTTGTATGTAGGTTGAGTTCATTATACTGGTATCCAAATCCACTGAGTAGGTAGGATAAGAGATCTCCTATAAGGCTTTGTCTGATAAACCACATTACTCTCATGATGAGTAACTGATGATTCATGTGACAGAATGTCCTGGGAGGACTCAATCATGGAGGAATGAGGTCTATGGTTTCATGATGGAGGAGATCTTAGTGCCCCCTATGAGAATGCTATGATGCCATTATCAATACATATATTAATGTAATTCTTGAGTCCATAAAAATAATTATCTCTATGTTTATGGATATAATGGTAGTTGTAAAAGGGTTGATATGGCTGCCATTATAGGAGATGTGGATTCTACTGATGAGTAAAAGGTAATGTGATTAACCTCCTATCTAGTAGTGATGATAATATAAAATATGGGTTATCCTCTCTGAATCAAAGTGTAATGGTGCCCTACTATTGTTCTTTGAAGTGCTCATTGCAGGTTATGATTCTTGGTTTTGATATGTAACATTGCTTGCAACCAATTCACTAGGTGAAGGTGCATATACATAATTAGCACTAGGATACCTTTGAAGCCTTTGTATTATAATATAATTTTCCAATGTTTTGATATTTTCATGTAATAGTTGATTTTGTGCTTATAAATCTAAAAATAGGTTACTCATGTTGGTGATTTGATTCCTTAGAGTCTTACAAGTACAAACCTTAGTTGCATCTGATTGAACATGTAAGCACATATGTTGAAGAGGGTTTGAAGAAGCTATAGGTAGAATGTATGCTTGAGTGAGAAAAGGAGAAAGGATTTCTTTCCTCTGCATGAAATATGACATCGAAATAAGAGTAGCCAAAGAGGCATATACATCTAAGTAGAAACTATGCATGTAGGCTAAAATTCAAGTAAGTGGAGTTATAAATTGTGTAGAAATATGATTATAGAGAACATTCCACATGAAAGATAGCAAACAAGGGATATAAAGCATGAATTTGTGCATGTATGCATAAGAAATTGTGACATGTGCTATGACATTTCTAATGTGTTTAGCATGATAAACTTGTATATTTTTCCCTATGAGAGATAGAAAACAAATTTTAGAGAACATGATTTTGTGCTTAAATTCATAAAGATCTTTGACTTGTAACATAATATTGCTAACATGTTTAGCATGATAAAATTGAAAATTGTTTAATATGAGAGAGAAAGAGTAAGCAAAAGGCATATTGAAATCTTTTGTAATTTTAGCAATAAATGTTGTAATATCATCCCTTATTATGAAAATTAAACATAAAATTCAAATAATGAAATTTGTAACAACATATGATATACTTCATCATTCATTTACATGATATGACCTATTATGGTTTCCTTAATATTTGCAAGAAATGTAAGAGAAGTTTGTAACTAAAGGAGCATCATTTTTGCAATTTGGCTATGGATGTAAAGTGATACCTCAAGAAGCAAAGTAGGAGAGAATATATGAAACTAGGTATTTTTAAATAATATTTATGCAAAATACTATGAATTTTTGAATTTGAAATTGATTTTTTGAGTTTGATATTAAACTAAAAATTTAGAAGATGATTGGAAAATTACTGGAAAATAACTGGGAGCTAGTTAATGCAACTAGGGATTTTTTGAATGAATTTTTAAAATTAGTATGATAACTTAAAATTTTTGATATGAATTTATAGAAAATTTGTAGAGTTTTGTTTGAAAAATTTAGAAAATATTTCTAAAATTAATAATATATTTTTCCTAGTGTTCGATATGTGTTTGTATGTAAAAAGGACCTACTATGTGCAAACTAGGGTTTTAAAAAAATATATGATAATTTTGAAATTAATTTTTAGATTTTTGATTTTTTAATATAGGAAAAATCAAGAAATTATGGAAAAAAATCAGAAATAATTTACCCTAGGGTTTTATAGGGGTTTTGTGCAAAAATTTGAAGTAAGTCAGGTTCACCAAATATTTTATTATTTTTAGAATAATGGAGTTTTATTCCTAATTAATAAATAGGTTTGTAGTAAAGTAAAATAGTAAATAATGTGCAATAATTAAGCCATTGATTTATGTAAATAGATTGTATTTTTGCCTTTTCTAAAAATAGTAATGAATGATAAAAAATATGACTTAGCTTATTTTGAGCTATCTGGTCTGAGACAAGGCCTAAGAATTTAGGTACAAGACTGGGATAGTGTCAAAAATAGGTTCTTTGACTTCATTTTTTGATTGGATAGGAGCACTTAAAGTGGGACATCCTATTTTTTGGTGTTGTAGTCCTTTTTTGGCACTGTTGTCTAGGTGATCTAAGTATTTTTGTTCTACTTGGTAAGTCTATATTACCATATTAGTGAAATATGAAATCCCAAAAGTCTATGGAGCTTGATATGCATCTATTTTAATCTTCAAATCCCTAGGATCTCTTCATGCTTAAACTTGAATGGTAACTTGGGAAAGAGAGAGAAGGGGTTAGTGTGTAAAGGATATGCTAGATGCACTTCACACCCCATGTGTGGGCATAATACCTACATACCAATACTTTGAGGAGAGATCAAGCTAATGTAGTTCTCCCATTGAAGTGCTTTGTGAAATTATGTATGAAAATGCAACTAGATGAAAAATTGGGTATACTTAAGATGGCTAGGGACTAGTCTGAAGACTTGGTTTAGCTTGAAAGTGTATAGGCTAACTATATGCAGAGAATAGGGAAGATTGCTTGAGTGGTCTTTCTTGTATTATTGATACTTGAATGATATTTTCCAACCCTTATAAATGGAATTTGAATGTAATTTTATATGGAAACTAATGATCATGGTTTAAATGAATTTATGTTAAGTTGACAAGAAACAGGATAAGGATCCAAAAGAATTTGACTGTTAGGACCAATTTTGCATTTGGACAATAGCACCAAAATTAGGAAACCTTAGGTTTCAATGCTCCTGTCTAAGTTGAGCACTATTATCTAGAGGAAATGAAACCTATGGGATAGATCTGGTCCTAAAAGAGTTTCCTGTGTATGTAAGGGTTAAGTCTGGAAGGCTATGGATGACTGGGAATCAATGAAAGAATAACCTAGAAGGGCTGTGTAAGCAAGTAAGAAGACCTATGGATTGGGTGTCATTATCCATGCTTAAGTAATCTAATTTTGCATTTTATATGAATACACAACTACATTAGACTAACATAAGATCTATGGCTTATGTTCATTCATTTAGAGGGAGATCTATGGTACACATGAGGTCAAGGAGTCAAAGAGCTAAGAACAGGATCTTGAAAAATGAATGAGGAGATGACAGTCAGCATAATATATGAAGGCTAAGATTAATATCAGCGGTCAAAATTAAAATTCAAAATCCAATGGAAAATAAAAGCAACTTGGGTTGAATAAGAAGAAAGTTTTTTAGATTTACCCATTACCATTAAAGTTTGACTAAATATCATCTATCAGGAAGACCTATGCTTAAATTTTGAGGTAGGGGTAGATGTGTGATCTTGGAGAAACATCTCAGCATTCAACATGGTTATTTCCTTGACATATAGGTAATTTTAGCCACTTAAAGCAGATAGTCATAGCTTTGTCAAGTCCATGCATATGCAAAATTTGTTTTTATAGTAGATCAAGTTTGAGTTTAGCATTGAAGTGTATATCTTAGATTGCAAACAGAGTTTACACATTGTTCATTTTCTCTTCACATGGATATTTTCATGTACTTCCAGTCATTAAGTTCCAAATCATGTAGGGGAAGGCTAAAGTGGAGTTAAATAGTCATCAAGTGCCAAATCATTCTTAGTTGATTGTGTAATGACTCTCATGCATAGTCTTTTGTTTTCATGTAGTAAAAGGCATTCAAACGCTTGAAACTCAAATTCAAACTTGATTTAACAATTGAGGATGGGTGTAGTTTTTCATGCATGGGTTTTCCAACTTAGCAAGGGCTCACAACCTTCATTTTTATGCCAAAATTGAAGATTATGCATGAGTTTGAAGACTTTGAAGATATTTGAAGACTTGATTTAATATTGTAAAAGGATTTTAATCTTGAGTTAACTCAATGAAGACTAATCCTTATCTCCTCTATGCCACATTGGCTAGAGTCTTTCCAATTTGATTATATATGTAGGCTTCTGAAGCCATTTTTTAGGATCCTTGAAGCTAGTATATAGAGAGATATAGAAATTATAACTTGCACCATAAAATCAATAAAGAGAGTTGTTTATAGATCAATTTATGGTGGTAGTGTGTATTTTTGATTATATATTTTCATATAAGTGTGATAGTTGTCATCTTTTGTAGGTCCTTTCCTCACCTACTACTCTAATTTCATCCTTAATAGGTTAATTAAAGAGCTAAGAATAGAAATTGCACTAAAGATTATTTGTATGTAGTGTCTTTAGAGACCTTCATACACATACATTCAATCTATAAATATTATTTCAAGCCTTCTTTTAGAACACTAATGTTTAGGACTAGTCTGTAGAGTTTCCTTTTGATCCATATGTGTGCCTTGGTTTCAAATATTTCATAGGATAAACAACTATTCAGGTGCATCACCAAAGGTAAAGTAGGTTTCATTTTTAGTTTATTCCTTTTCCTTTTCACCCCAATAATTATTAGTTTAGTAAGTAGTGAATAGATATATAATCAAAGGAGTTAGCCCCACCAAAATCTAGAGGTCTAATCTAGATATAGGCATCCCATGACATTAGATCATTCCCATGTTAGTCCATGTATGAGTGAGACTTGAGAAATCTAATTTATATTGGGTGCTATTTGGATAGCTAATAATTACCCCATACAAAAACTTTAGTCCATCCTTGGACTAGGCTATCAAGCTCTTGGGAGCACAAAATTTAGGTTTAGTCTCCTTAAGTTTAATGCTAAAGTCTTCAAAACCCTTAATAATGAGCTTGATTTATTTGATAATGATATCTATTTTATTGGATGAAATAATAAACGCAGGCACATCCATTTTCTCAATCTCCTTTTGAAAGGCCTCATCATTGGCTTTTACCTTTTCCACACTCCCATCTAGGATTAATCCTTACTCACAGACCTTAGTCTATAGAGCATGAAAGAGTTATTCCAAGTTATAATCTTGATATTTTATTTGGTTACTAAATGTGTTTATGATTCCCATGATTTATGCCTACTCTGACCTACCTATTGAGTATACTTATGCCATCAAATTATCCTTCTCTTCCTTTTCCTACTTTAGGCATGTGTCTAAAGCTGAGGCTTGGTTTGAGAAGATCAAGAGAATGAAATTTTCTTCATTTAAAACCTCCTATAATTTAGTGAAGAGGTATTCTACCTCTTCAAGATTATCATCTAGTTCTTTCTTCAATAAGACACTAGGATCTTCTTCTTCTTCTTATGCCAGCTCAAGTTTTAACCTTGGGAGCATCTGCTCTACCAACACATGTTGTGCCCTTAACCATTGGTGTGTCTAAGGATATGTGTGACCAATTTTGGCTTACATACCTCTTTTATTTACTTGTTACATTTCTCTATGTTCTTAGATAGGTTATCCTATGGAATAACCTTGGCTAAGTATACTATATATAGGAGGTAGTGGTTAGTATTTAAGCATCATGTGTGAAGTATTATGCTAATAGTGCATTATTATGGAAGTTTCCCCCTTGAAGTGGCTTTGCTATATTATCCATTATTCTATTAGACTATCAGTTATCAATATGTCTCCCTCATATTTTCTTATTCTGTGAAATATTAAATCATTTTATGCGAATATCTAAGTAATTTCATAACAAGTGGTATCAGAGCTTCGATTTAGGAAAATTTCCTATGGCATTTTTTTTAGATCTGGTGAGGTGTGGATTTTGGGAGTAGTGAAAGTGAAAAAACATAACTTACAATCTGGTAAGAATTAATTTTTTTCATCAGCGCAGTATTACTCGAAACGCTTTTAAAAAAAAATATATATATTTAAAAAAAAAGTCTAATTTTTTTCCCCTTACACACTTACAGTCATTGGATTCATCTTAGTGAGATGATCACAATGGTGTATTCTGTCGATACACTTTTTTTGGGGGTCAAAACCCTCTTAGGGTTTATTTATGGTAGGTTCTTCAACTCAGGGAAGAAAAAGGGCACCAGAAACTCCTAAGACTCCTACCAATGACATGGAATCTAAAACTTCAAATTTAATTATTTATTAGCTTCAAGAGGACATAAAAAACTTGGTGAGGCATGATGACTTTGTTGCAATCCAAGCTAATGTTTTAGGGATGAATGGAGAGATTATTGGAGTTCACAGTGAATTGCAACATATCACTACACAATTGGCTACCCTCACATCTTAGTTTTAGACTAACAATCCTCCATTTTAGCATTCAAATCCTCCTCTTAATAACTCCCATACTGGTATGAAACTGATGTTTCCAAAAGTGGACATACATAATTTTGATGGTAAAGATCCCTCACTTGGATTAACCAAATTGAGAGTTTATTTGAGCTGCATCAAACCCCTAGTTCTTAGAGGGTGATGGTGGCATCTTTGTGTATAGACCCTAAGAAATTCATTTGGTATCACTGGTTATGTGCTCAAAAGAAAAATAATGGTGCTCCTATTATATGGACTATTTTTACTAAGGATTTGACATCTCATTATTAGAGTAATGTCATTGAGAACTATTTTAGCCAATTAGCCAAGCTTCAACAAATATGACTTTTGAAGGATTATATTCATCAATTTCAAAATCTCTCTTTAAGGGTGAAAAATATCACTGAGAAAAAATTGACAGATCTATTTTTGGGTGGCCTCAAAGATAACATCAAATATGAAATTTAAATGTTTAGCCCACAATTTGTATCATAAGCTATCCTTAAGGCATGCATGATAGAAGAAAAAGAGATGATCAAAAGGAAAACTTTCACTCTTGATCATGATCACAAATTTATAGTACCATCATTTCCACAACCCATGAGATTAAAAAAATAAAAAATTGAGAAGTGAGGCAAAGGGTTGTGTTATAGTTATGACAACAAATGGAGCAAAGACCATCGTTATGCTGAGAAGAAGCTATTTTACATAGAAGGTGATAATGATGATGAAGAGGACATATAAGTACATGATGTAGAAGTAGAAGTTCTTGAGGAAGAATCTGAAGACTCTCAGCCTACTATTTCATGCCATGCATTGTCAGGTATTAGTACTCCCCAAACTCTTAAGGTGATGGGTTTCCTTAAGAAATAAAAGGTCACTATCTTGACTGATTCTGGGAGCACACACAATTTCATCCATAGTAAGTTGGCTGCTCATTTGAACTATTTCATTTATCCAACTCTATAATTTTAGGTTATGATTGTAGATGGTGGTACTATCAGTTGTTTAAGAAAATGTCATAGTATTAAGTTGGCCATGGGAGACTACTTATTAGATTCTCCTATGTTTTCTATTCTGATGGGTGGAGCTGATATTGTTCTAGGAGTCTAATGGCTCACCACTTTAGGCACTATTGAGATGAATTTTCAATAATTATTCATGCATTTTCATTTACAAGAAAGGACATTTGAGATAAGAGGATTAAAATCTAAATCTCCCCAACTTGTTAGCTCCCATCAAATGAAATAGATTATTTGCAAGGGTGCTGATGGATTTATAGCCTACTTATTTTCTATGGAAGTACAACCAACTCAACCATCTCCACCTCCTAATCTACAAAATATAATTGATGCTCATTATATTATTTTTAGAGACATGCCAAAAGGACTTCCACCTAGCTACATGCATGATCATGCCATCACACTTATTCCTAGTAGTACACCACCCAACATTAGGCCATATAGGTATCCCTATACCCAAAAAATTGAAATTGAAAATATGGTACAAGAGATGTTGGATGCATGAATCATTTTCCATAACTAAAGTGAATACTCATCACTAGTTATCATGGTGAGAAAGAAAGATGACACTTGGAGGATGTGCCCTGACTACAGAGAACTCAACAAGTACACTATCAAACATAAGTTTCCAATTTCTATCATTGATGATTTTCTAGATGAATTAAATGGTGCTCTTTATTTTACTAAGTTAGATTTGCATTCTAGGTATCATCAAATTAGGATCCGTGATGAAGACATACCCAAAACTAGTTTTAGGACTCATGAGGGCCATTAAGAGTTTTTGGTTATGCATTTTGGCCTAACAAATGCACCATCTACTTTTTAGAGTTTGATGAATACTATTTTTAAGCCATTTTTGAGGAAATTTGTTTTGGTATAATTTGATGATATCCTCATTTATAGTAAAAATTGGGTAGACCATTTGCAACATGTGAAACATGTACTCTCCATTTTGGAACAAAATCAATTACATGCCAAACCTTCCAAATGTACTTTTGGGGTTAGTGAGGTTGAATATTTGGGTCATTTGGTATCTTATGAAGGAGTGAAAGTGGATCTTAAACAAATCCAAGTAATGGTAGATTGGCCAATGCCTAAGACACTCAAGTAACTTTGGGGATTTTTGGGACTTACTAGTTATTACCATAGATTTGTCAAAAAATATGGTAGTATTTTAGCCCCACTTACCTCTTTGTTAAATAAAGACTCTTTTTAGTGGACTGATGCAGCTACCTAAGCATTTGAACAATTGAAATTGGCTATGTGCACTACTCCAGTATTGGCCACTCCTAATTTTTATAAGACTTTTGTGGTTGAATGTGATGCATATGGGTATGGTATGGGTGTTGTACTCATGCAAGATGGTACACCACTAACATTGTAAAGTTGTCAAATCAAGGGTAAAAATTAACACAAGCCCATCTATGATAAGGAAATGATGGCCATTTTGCATGCAATCAAACAATGTAGACCTTATTTGATGGGTCATAATTTTCAAGTAAAAACTAATCATGATAGTCTTAAATATTGTTTAGAACAAAGGTTGTCATCTGAAGAGCAAAAAAAATGGGTAACTAAGATGCTAGGCTATGATTTTAAAATAGTCTAAAAGAAAGGCAAGTATAATGTGGTGGTAGATGCACTATCCAAAAAATATGAATTAGTTGAGGTATTGTTATGTGCCATAACCATTTTGCAAGTAGATTGGCTAGAGGAAGCATGATCATAATGGGAACATGATAATACTTCTCATGATGTGATTCAAAATCTTTAGCAGGGTTTAGATGGATTTGAAAAATTCACATGGAAAGGTAATGCATTAGGGTACAAAAATAGATTGTACCTATGTAAGAATTCTCTTCTTAAACAAAAAATCCTTTAATATCTTCATGCAACTCTAATTGGGGGTCATTCAAGATTTTTGAAAACTTATCATAGAATCAAGCTATATTTTTTTTGGGAATCAAGGGGGATGTATAGAAATATGTGGCTGAATGTATGATCTGTAAACAAAACAAAGGCAAAACCATCAAAACTCTAGGTCTTTTACAACATTTATCTATCCCTAGCCAACATTGGGAAGAGGTCTCTATGGATTTCATTACAGGGTTACCAAGATCTGATGGTCATAATGTTATCATGGTTGTTGTAGATCACCTCAGTAAGTATGCTCATTTTTGTTCATTATCCCAGCCATTTGTTGCTAGTACAATAGCTTCTGCTTTTCTTAATATAATTCAAAAACTGCATGGGACTCCTAAGATCATTATCAGTGATAGAGATCCCATTTTTACTAGTAATTTTTGGACTAAGTTATTTAAATTTTTAGGAACTCAATTGGTTCATAGTTCAACCTATCATCCTTAATCTGATGGATAAACTAAGGTAGTCAACAAAAATTTGGAAGGATATCTCTGTTGTTTTGTTTCTGATAAACTAGATAAATGGGTTTATTGGCTGCCACTTCCTGAATGGTGGTATAATACTTCTATTCATAGTTCTTCCAAAATGTCTCTTTTTGTGGAAATATATGGATACCATCCTCCATCCATCACTTCCACCTTGAAGGTCCATCTTAAGGTTCATGCAATTGAAGAACATATTCACCATCAACAGGAGGTCCTTGCAAGTTTGCATGAAAATTTAGCTATGGCCTAGAATCACATGAAATAATAAACATATAAACATAGAAGTGAGAGGAATTTTGACATTGGTTATTGGGTCTTTGTTCACTTAAAAAAATACAAATAGATGTCATTGAAACAATAAAAAAAAGGATAACAATCTATCCCCTAAGTATTATGGGCCTTCTCAGATCTTGCAAAAAATTGGTAGTGTGGCCTACAAGTTAGATTTTCCTTCATCCACTTGCATACATCTAGTATTTCATGTATCATGCCTAAATAAAGTCATTAGACATAGAGTTACCATTCAAATAGAATTACCAAAATTAGATGAGGAAGGTAAAGTTATTCTTGATCCTGAGGTGATCCTTCAACAATGCACCAAACAACTACATTATAGAGTAATTATAAAATACCTAATCAAATGGAAGAATCTACCATGTGAATATGCCACTTGGGAGGATGAAGCATCTGTGCAACAACATCCAGAGTTTCCACAATTTTTTTTTAAGGGTAAGGGCTTGTTATGCCCTTAACCATTGGTGTGTCTAGGGATATGTGTGGCTGACTTGGGCTTACATACCTCTTTTATTTACTTGTTACATTTCTCTATGTTCTTAGACAAGTCAGCATATGGAATAGCCTTGTCTAAGTAGATTATATATAGGAGGTAGTGGTTAGTCTTTAATCATCATGTGTGAAGTATTCTAATAATAGTGCATTGTTATGGAGGTTTCCCCCTCGAAGTAGCTTTGCTATATTATCCAGTATTCTATTCTTCTATCAATTATCATTATGAATCTTTCATATTTTCTTATTATATGAAATATTAAATCATTATGTGTCAATATATAAGTAATTTCATTACAACACACAAATTTTATCAACATCCAAAAGGTATAAAGTATCAACACTAAGCAAAAAGATGGTTCAACTATCTTTATGCACTCACATAGTTTTTATAGCTTAAATTTGGTGGCCGACACTTCATCCTTAGATTCTATGTGGAGATTTTTCCATTTTTGAATATTGTCATCATTGATATATTTTTGGCATGCAACTTCTATGGCCATCCTGATCAGTGCATTCCTAGATCAGATTGGGTTCATGACATGAGGGTTAATAAGGAGGGAGTCTTTCCCCTCATCAAGCTCTTTTAGGATTGAATTAGTTGCCTTAGGAACCTCAAATTTGGGCTCATCCATGTAGTGGTATAACATAAATGAGATTTGTTTGTGCATCTTGGTAGTGGTGGCTTGGGTGGGCATAGTGTCATACATATAGAGTTATTCATCCATCCATCCCTCCTATGCCTTCTCCCTTATATTAAAATTTTTGTTGTCCTTCTTGATGATGGCCATTTATATTTACACTTCCCCCTCTTCACTAGCTCCACCTCTCTCTTTGATTCTCTCCTCAGAGGATTCACCTGTTTGATCTTTGGGGGTTTTTTCTTTAGACTTTTGCCCCTTGTCTATTTCTTCATCCTGAGGTTTCATAATACTCACCTCCAAGGAAATTCCTTCGATGCTAGCATTGGATTATTGCTACTAGGATTCCTCTATTGTCTCTATTTTTTTTTAAGGCACCGATATTACCTTCTTTTTATTTAGGCACCCTTTCACTAATGGGGCATGCCTCTTGTGCAGCTTCTTCTACCTTCCTAGTGGGGGTACTTTGTACTTTCCTAATCATTTCAACTACTAGTCCTACACTTGCAGGAACCTTCAGAGCCCTTTATTTTAACTTGGATAATTCTTTTTCTTAGGCAAGTATTTTCTTCTCTTCAAAATGGATGCCTTATTGATGTCCCCCTTTCTTAACCCCATATTCTTCCAAACCCTTTTTTTCTCCTCTTCTATTTGTGAAGGTGGTGTGGAGGCTTATTCACTGGATGAGGGGATTTTTGACTCCTCTATTTTCTCAAGCATGATAGTCATGATACTTTTTAGGGATTCCTATATATTTTTGGCACTAGGATCCTCTTCTCTTTCTTTTACCTATATGATATAGGTCCCTACCTAATCTTCTTCAATTTACTCTTATATTATGGGCATGAGGGTGGCCTCTTTATCCATCTCTATAATAGTGATAGTCAGGAATGAATTTGGTCCCTTGGTCTTTTTCTTGTGCTTCTTATTAGAAGAATAACTCTCTTACATGAAGGTCATGTGCTTCTTTGGAGTGGGGGCATAATTATCTCTTCAGAGGCAATTTTCAACTAGATACACTCCATGATTTCTTCAAGCTTCTCTCCCCATTTCTTATAAAGAGTCTTCTCATACGAATTTGGTGAAACCTTCCCTTGATCATTGAATAGGAAAGGGAAATCATCATCCTTTCCAAGATCACTGCCCTTCTTGCATGGCTTCATTTCATAGTAGACATTGAATATCCTCCCATTGATTATCTCTCTCTAGAGGGGATGGATGTCCATTGTATCAATGTCATCTTCCTCATCCTTGGTGGGCTTGGTTCTAAGGCACACAAACTATCACCTCATCCTACTTCTATCTTTATCCATAGTCTTGATTAAGATTTCAAGATATTGTGAATTGGAGATTCTCCTTATCACCACTATGAAATACTTGGTTGAGAACATATACGATAATAAAAGCCATCATGATAGGTTCCCATCCATGAGTGCCAAGTACACTACATAAAAGTGTTGCATTACAGTGAAGGTTTCTATTTCCACTAGTTATTGAGGAAGTTTGTATGGGATGCACCACTCCCTCCCAAAGGATTATATGTAACTATCACACCACCCTTGCACTCTTGTTTTATACTTCTATGAGAAGTTAAGTGGGTAAATGAAGTCTTGTTACATCATAATAAGGGACTCATGGTGGGGTGGGAACACCCATAGGTGGTCATCATTACCATTTGACACACCTATCAACTCCATCACTATTAGAATCAACATATACCCTCACCTGAAGGTTTTGCATGCTTGATGGAACTCTTGTGCATTATTGATAATTTCCTCAATAATGAACTTGGAGATGTTTAATTTAAAACCTTGCACCATATGATAGGCAATGCATAAGGTATTTATAATATTGGACCATTGGCCATTAGGGCATAGTTTAGAACTAACCAGGTACACCATTACCCTTGACTAGGGTCTTGAATATCCTTAATGGGGAATGAAAACGTTGACTTGTAGTAGCCTAGGATATTTATGACCCTTTTAACCTCTACCTCATCCTCCATCATCTCATGAATGTCTACCCATATATTAGATAGTCTTGTGATTCTACTAATGAGGCTCACCGATATCCTTATTCATCATCCTATAAAGTAAAAATGGTCACCATGTATACATGAGAGGAGGAATTATACCAACTCTTCCAACTTGACAAAGCTCATCAACTTGAGAAATTATGTGGCACCCATTGTTGATAATTTTTTTTTGATGGAGACATCAAAGAGTATAATGCCTACCTTTATCTTCTCTCCCATGTCCACCATCTAATCCTAGTTTAACTATTATACATGGTTCCCTATTTAGTGGTTATAATCCTTGAGATTGCACATGTGTGTAAATGACACCCACTTCTCCCCCACCATGACCTGTTAGGGGAATTACATCTCTCTATAAGTTATCATTTTACTCTCTTCTAGATCTACATCCATGATGCTTACGCCTTCCACCAACTATGCCTCCTATTTCATAGTGACTACTTATTTCACCACCCATGCTTTCTTTGCATCCCCTTACACCTATGGTTGACCTATTCTTAGCCTCTTTTTTCCCATTCTAAACCTCTCCTATTAAAAAATGACTGGTTAATCTTTTTGAAGCCTAAAATTTTTCTTGGCACTTCTTCACAATCATGGGAAATGTAACTATGCATTTGGCTCTCAAGATTCTTGTGCCATTAATGGTGGCCTGGTCATTCTAAAAAATTTCTACTTGCCTATTTATTTCTTAATTTCCCTCTACTCACATCTTTTTCAATTCAAAGTGAAACACAATCTTCTAATTGTTCAACCATTCTTGCTTAGGGGGCTATGGATGATTGGTTTTCTTGGTAGCATTATCTGGTTTTAATGGCTTTGACTCTATGCTATGTTTTGAATTATTAAAAAGGTTAGTAACCTGTTGAAGTTTTCCATCCACCCATTTATAATTTATTTTTAGATACCTCATTAGTGGCTAACATCATGTGGATTTATTGAAATCTACTAAAATTATAAAATCTTCTAAAATCCACTACCAACTTCTCATTTATTATGAATCTTTATGCTCCCACCACTATAGTATTAACTTCACTAATGGTTTATTTGGTGAAGTTATAGGTGATTCAAATGGTCACTTGTCACTGACTGCTATGTGGTGCTAGCTATTTTGATGGTCATTCTCTTGTACTTTATTCAACTTGGCATGATATTTACCATCCTTATGGCAACTTGGGTGTATCACTTCACATACACGTGATTCAGTCTCCTCAGTTCCATCTCTTCTTAGTGTTGTGATTCCTTATAAACATGCATCTCTTTCTTGGTCAATTTCTCTATGCTTTCATTTCTTGTGCTTTAGCCTTCCATACCCCATACAAATCCTTATGCTGGTCTTCCAACACCTCATTGTCTTCTCTTTATTTCTTGTGCATTAACATCTTATTTGCCTTCCTTCATCAACTTATACTTATAGCTTTATAAATATTTAAAACTTCATGTGCCTAGAAACTTAGGTGTTTGGCCTCAAACACTTAGAAAGTGATTATGATCAACTCACCTAACTATATTTATGTGTGTTAGAAGAGATATATTATAGGCCTAAAAGCACCACACTTATTCACTTAACACATAATAAACAACATAAGGAAAAATTTGGCTTGCACCAAATCTTAATATGGTCAAAACCAAGAAATTGACTTGTGACTGAGAAGTCGATATGTGATGGTGCAAGTGCCATTGAAGTGACATTAAATATTCAATCTAGTGCCATTGAAATTGCCACAGAGCATTTCACTCATCAACCTGCATAGATTGCATGCATTAGTTTCTAATATAATGTAAATAAATAAGGTCCCATCCACCTAATTTATAGCTTTCCTAAGTTCTTAAGGTACTTAGAATCATATAGCAAGACCAATGCATCTTCTATAAATACCTTATGCTTGATGTGCTTATCATGCCATAGATTTTTGTATGCCTTTTCTACCTGATAGCTCCATCGTGTGTGGGTGATTCTCATCCAGGCATTCCAAGTCTTCTAGGAATGTGTTTAAAGATTCATGGTCATCCACATAACCAATTTATGTGATGCACAATGAGGGAACTAAAAATTACATAGGTTAAATTGCCTCTATTCCAAACACCAATTAAAATGGTGTAGCCTTGTTTAGGTACTTATATGTATTATGATAGGTCCACAATACTACTAACACATGGTCATCCCAATATTTGTGACCACTATTGTATATTTTTATGAGGCACACCTCCAATATTTTATTAAATGATTTTATGGTGCCATTCACTTGGGGATGGTAGGGTGTCATTTTATGGTGTGCCACCATATATTTAGTTAGTAGAATATAAAGGATTTCATTGATGAAGTGTGCACCCTAGTCACTAGTTAGGATAAGTGGGCACCCATAGCAACTAATGATATTCTCCTAGATTAATATTACTACTATGATGGTTGTAAAAGCTTTGTTTTTTAATACTTTAACCCATTTGGTGAAGTAATCTATGGCAGCCAGAATGTGTATTGCACTTATTCACCTTGCTATGGGAGTAATAGGTCCAATAAATTCAACGACCCATTTTTTAAATGGGACCTGGGCAAGGATGGGTATGAGAGGCATCTCATCTTGGTGGTTTGGTTTTCTCATACACTATTAGATGTCACATGATTTGATGCATTATTTTGCATCATAAAATAGAGTGGGCCACCACAAGCCTAATTATAGTACTTTGCATGCTATAGTGTCTCTAGAATAATGGTCTCCTATAATCCCCTCATACACCTCTTATAGTATTAAGTCTCATTCATGATTTAGGACACATCAAAGCCTGACCTTGTCACAACTCAACTTGTATAGTTCCTTGACAATGAGTTGAAAAGGGGTGGTGTAAATTATGAGTTGCTTCTTCTCCTTAGTCATCATGGTTTGGGGTGAAGATCTAAAGGTAAAAAATGTGGTGATATCTGTTAAGTCTTCAAGGATGCATTGGATGATATAAAGTTATGCATTAAGAATATCATCTTTTATAGGCATTGCCACATCACTAGAGTTGATATGAGATAGATGGTCTAGGCCCAAGTTTTGTGTTCCAAACTGTACTATAATAGAGAACTAGAATTCTTGAAACAAAACAATCCATTGACAAATATGCCCATGTAAAATGGACTTGTTCACTAGGTATTTAAACACCTCATGATTAGTGAAGAAGATGAAGGGAGTCATCAACAAATATTATTGGAACTTTTATAGGGCATAAACCATGGAAAGTACCTTGCATTTAGTAGTGGTGTAGTTCTATTCTACCTTGGTTAGTTTTTTTCTTGTGAAGGAAATAGGATGATCATTTTTTTACTCACCTAGTTGCACAAAAATGGTGCTGATCATAGAACTAGATGCATCAACATGGACATGGAATGGATTTCCACAATTGGTAAATTTTAATATCATTACAATTACTAGTTTGATCTTTAGGGTCTCAAATGTATCTTCTTGTGCTATGCCCCAATAGAATGGGCCATCCTTTCACAAGATCTCTTCTAATAGTACCGTAATCTTGGCATAGTTCCTTATGAGCTTACTATAGTACCCAAAATTCCCAAGAAAGGCATGCACATATTTCTATGTTGATGGGGTCTAGAACTTAAGGATTATTTCAATCTTTGTTGGATCAATGAGCAAACCATCCTTGAAAATGATATGCTCGAGTAAAGTGCTAAATGACATCACAAAAACACACTTTTTGAGGTTCAATGAAATTTATAACTACATGTACCTTTCAAACATAAGGCACAAGTTGTCATAATGATATTTCACTAACCCATACATTTTCCAATCATCTAAGTATACTTGGAGGAACTTGTGAATGAAGTCTTTGAAAGCGATGATCACTACTTATGAGAACACAACTAACACATTTTTCATCCCAAAGGGCATCATGTTGTAAGTAAAACAATCCCATTTAGTCATAAAGGTGGTATTTAATATTGTATTCTTCCTTTATATGGACTTGATGGTATCCTAATAACCCATCAATAAAGTTGTATATCTTGTAACTTGCAACACCATCCAATACTTCATCGATGAATAAAGTTGGAAAGGGGTCAACCATGCAAGTAGTGTTTAACAGTCTATAGTCAACAAAAATATAGATGTACCAATTATTTTTGATTCTAATGACCATGGGGATAAATCATTCATATTTATACATGGGATAGATGATGCTTTTAGCTAACATGTTATCAATTTCCATCTTGACTTTGGTGAAAATATTTGGGTTCATCTTGTAAGGCCACTTATTGATAGTTCTTGTGCCATCAACTAGTTTGATGCTCATCCTCTTGAGGGATGGGTGTGTTCCTTTCATATCTCTATAATTTTGAGGAAATAAGTCTTGGAATTCCTTCGAGAGATATACAATGCATACTAGCTTCATGTCAGACTAATAGGCACCTAAAGTGGTAATTTTTGGTTCTCCTTCTAAACTAATATCTACCTTGGTAGTTATTAAAGTTACTCAATATGGTTCATTCTTCTCTTATTAAGAATCCTCAACTTGCCTATTGCCCTTAGTTTTTTCTACCTAAATATGATTAGGGTGTTCTTATTCTAGGGTTTTATCCTCAACTTGGCACACTAAATTCCTTTTGCTAGTTAAACTCTTTTAGTTTCACACCTATGTGTCATCATATTCATCACTAGAGTCACTGTTGAGAGTTTTCTCTTCAAAAAATGTTAGGAGAACTAGCAATTTTCACCAAACATATCTTTTATATGGTCCTCTAATATTTTAGTGTCCTCAAACACTAACCTTCAAACTACCTATAGTGGTTTAATCAATTTAAGGTTCTATGAAGAAAAGGAGAGGGCATGAACAAACCACTCCTTAAGAGCATCCCAATTGGCTATCTTATAGTGCATCTCATTGACTCTATACCATGCCCATGCCCAAGTATTTAAGGTCCTATATAAGGTGTACAATTATAGGTTCCTTAGGGCATTTTTGTCATAAATAGTCTAAATTTCTTCACAAAGATGTACATGCGCTATAGGGTAAGAGTCCCTAGAGTAGGTTGAAATGTCGAGGTCCTCATTACTATTTCCAAATCTAGTGAAAATGGATACCTTCACATCTTTCCAAGTAGGCAAGCTAAGCTTTTGTGATGTTCACTAATGAGTGATAGTGCTCTTAAATATATACACTAGTGCACCCATCCTATCCACCTCTTTTAGGATGCATGACTCAAAGTCACAAACATAGTCTTCCACTGGATTAATACCTTCATATCTTGAGAGGATTTCAAGTTTTCCCTTACTAAGGTAAAATTCCCTTTTTTATTTTTGGCATAAGGGACCCATCTTTTGAAAGAATGCTTGATCTGTACCCAACCTATTTTTACTAGTTTTGGCACCTTAACATGTACCAAGCAACATCTTCAACTGATGGTCTCATATACTTCCTCAACCCAATATTTGAAAGCAATGTCGGTGGTGTTTTAGGCTAATTATCCATCCTCTCAAGAGAGGATTATTTGATCATTAGGGTCTACAGTATTGACGCCTTGCATCATGATGTTATAGATGTGGTTGATCTCTTCCTTGATGTCCATGATTTCAACATAGGGAGGTCCTTAGTCATTTGAGATAGGTATAACTACCATATCCTTTCCATTCTCAAATGTCATGTAGCACTTTTTGAAGCACAAATCTGCATTATTTACATAACACCATGGCCTTCTTAGAAATACTGAGTATTTTTTTTGCTTTGCTAACTGTATCAATTCAAAGTCAACATAGAATTTGATACCCATGATATCTATAACTATGGTCTTTAGAATTATGATAGGCTACACCCATGTCTTATTGGTGATGAAGAATGTGATCATAGGAATTTGATAACTTAGAGGAGGTTAGATCAAGTGTTAGTTCATAAAAAAATGAAATCAACACACTAACTTGCTAACATCTCTAAGCTTAGATCTTAGGGGGAGCATAATGGACTAAATACAATTAAAAACCCAACTAAAATGTAAATAACAATAATCTTTACCTTATTTGAAAGCTCCAAAGGATTTTTTCATGGATTTCTTGGTTTATGCTGAAAGAGTATTTGGCAATGGAGTTTTATTTGCTTCTCTCCTTGGAACTATTGTGGTATGTGGCTTGGTATGTCTTATGCTTTCTTGATGGCTTGGATCAATATTTTGGCATTATACACTATTGTCATGAGTCTTATGCAAAAACCTACATTATAAATCTACAATATCCAAGCTTTATTTTCAATAGGTAGTGGCTTATATTTATAGGCTTAGGAACTAACACCAAAGCAAGGTGAGTTAAAGTGTAGTTTAAATATGGAATATGTTCAAACATAACCTAAGTGAGTTATTTAACCCCAATAGAGTTAAAAGGTGTAAAAAATTAATGATTTTCAATGAATATGCATGGGTGAGATATTTCAAAGGCTTGACAACTCACAAAAGGTAATTATGAAAAGCTAGGATATTTCAAATTTTTGAATTTCCTTTTTTAGTAATTCATTAATAACACATGCATAATTCAACTAGGATTTTAATTTGGTTTAACTTGTTGATTAATTCTTCTTTAGTTTTTTAGCATTTTCAAGAATTTGATTTTATGTCCATGTGCCCCACTTAATAGGTTTGTAAGCCAAATTGCATGTTGTGATGCGACAAGATAATTAGAGATGAATCTATGAGAGGTTTTTGCTGTTTACTGTAGGATACCCCAATTAGGGATGTCTCAACATGATTATGAGCTTTGACAGATGATGCATAAGCAAATATGAGATGTTAAATAATTCTTAGGATTAATTTTTAATGGTTGGTAGGAATTGATCTAAATTTTGGTTGAAGGGAAATGGTGGTTAGTTTTAGGTGTCTATAGTTTACCCCTATTTGGAAAGGCATTGCAATCTGTGATCATAGTAATGTATTCTCAAATAATTAAAAGGCTATGTATCCTTATGAATTTAATGGCAATGGATAAACTATAGGTGCCCCCTTGAGGAAGTAGTTGGCAAAGGGGTTGGTAATCTATCCCTCAAAAGGAAGAAATGATTGGACCAAAATGAGGAAAGGATGGGGTGGAAGGAATTGATTTTCTTAGAGGTGGTTATAATTAGTGGCATATGGAGCCACCCCAGTTAGGGTAGGCAAACAAGATGATTTGCCCATAGGTATTTATAATCATCAGCATAGGTGTGACCAACAAAGGTAATGATTTGCCTAAAGGTGATCATAATCATTGAAAAAGGCTTAGGTTAACAAGAGAATGATTTGCCCAAAGGTGGTTATAATCATTAAAGGGGAAAACAATGATTTTCCCATAGGTGGTTAAAATTATTGGTAGGATAAAAACATGCCCCAATTGGGTAGATAGAGATAATGGTTTTCCCAAAGGTGGTTATAAGCATTATCTCAATGAAAACATGTCCCAATTAGGTAGAAAAAATAAAATTATTTTCCCATAGGTGGTTATAATCATTAAACTTCAAATGGATAGAAACCCAATGAATTTCCAATAGGAAATTTAAAATCATTGGTAATGCAAGTGGGATAGTACACAATGATTTACCCAAATGTGGTTATAATCATTGTACCCCGATAGTGGCAAACATGATGTGAAATATGATGGCAAATTGGTATAGAGGAGAAAGATGAATTTGGAAAACCTACTAGTAGGGAGATGCTCATTTAAATTGGTAAGGAAGAAAATTCTTTTATTGTTTAATTAATTTGTGTAGGGTATGATTTGGATTAGATTACGAATGTTGTTTGGTTCCAAGGAGATATATCATTGTTGCATTCCCATTTAGACTCCTCAAGCTGATTTTTGATGTAACACATGATGGTAGACATCATGATAGAACACCGTGAGAACTTGGATGAAATCTACATAAGGATTGAAATACGATCTAATACCCAATGGAAAATAATGTACAAATGAGAAAAGCCATGATGATAATGTTGACACATGAATATGGATGGATTAAATAATAATGTATAAGGAATCACCTAATGAATGCACATGGATTGAATCAAGGCACAACAAGAAAGAAAAAAAATAGGAAAGCAAATAAACAAACAAAAGAAAAGAAAAAGGAAGAATAAAATAAAATAAAGAGAAATAAAAAAAAAACAAACAATGGTTAATCACAATGTTAGGATAAACAACACAACACAAACAAGATGTTAAACATTACCCCTAGATAATAAGGGACAACGAAACAAATAAATAAAATGAGGGAATAGAAGAAAAGGAATGGGGTGGATGAGCTATCTCTAGATGAACTAGGTAAGTGGACGTTGTCTACATAGTTCTAGGGATGTAATATCCAACAAAAGTTCAAGCCAAATGTAGTTCTCCTAGTAAATAATATATAAGAAAATGATGAGAAGAAAAACATGATGAATGTGATAGAAGAATTTGTGAATGAACTCACAAAATGGTGAGATCATGAGATGAAAGGCCAATCAGGATGGGGAAACTAAATGACAAGTGATTTCTTTTGATTTAGTGAGGGTTCCTAGAATCCTTAAGGCAAAGAAGTGGTCAATGTTGTTGGATTTTCTAAATCAATTTTACATATGTTTTTATATTTTATATGTATCTCAACTTGATTGAGAATGACAAGGTACTAAATGGCTGAAGCTCATAAAATGGTGAGAGCATTCAAATTGAAGATTGATTTTAAAATGGAGAGAGCATGGAAAAGGGTGACTGAGCCAACCTCAACATGCATTGAGTGTTTCCTACATAGTCCCAAGATGGGACCTCAAGTCATTGTAGTTCTACCTTATAGCAGAGGAATCTGAATAGTGTAGTAGCCAAATTCAAACACAATAGGCAAAGGTGGAAAATGGCATAGTATGACATAGGCATGGTAAGGTGGTACTTCAAGGCATTAAACAAGTGTTACCCTAATTTTTTCATAATAATTTATAATTAGGAAACAATGACATAGGTAAATGATACTAATTTTACCAGAGGCAATTATAATTAGTAGCATGATGGTGAGACATTGATTTGCCTAAAGATGGTTATAATTAGGTACACTTGGTAAAAAATGAAACAAGAAATAAAGGATACAACTACCAAACCACTATCATACTACCCCAAAATATGGCTTATAGATGAAATACTAGAACAACTATTGAAACTTGATCTGACTCTTCATGCTAAAAGTGGTCATGAAACCAATGGATTGGAACCAAGGTCAAAGGGCTGGGTAGGGTTGAAAACAACTTGGTTGCTAAAAAAAGAAAGGTAAAATGGAATGGTGGAATGACAAAGTGATAGAATGATATGGTACAAAGAATAAATTTAATATTATGGTATAACTATTGGGTTCATTTAGTAAGTTCTACTATGGAGTTGAACCTTCTCCCCAAGAGACTAGTGCACTAGCCCTATCACATGAGAGGTAAGTCTCGCATGCTCACCCAAAACACACAGTGAAAGATCAGTTCTCAAATGATTTGGAACACAATGTTATATGCTTTTTCATCTCTTGTAACACAAATTTTAAGTTGTTTAATACCATAAATATACCAATATTATCCTTATTGTCCCAGACTTAGCTACTACAATAACTAGAATCACCATTACTATTCAATAGTAGTAATAAAAGGAAAATATGCCCATGACTTAAAAATAAAACATACTCATCATTAAACACTTAGAATGATCATGAATCATCACATGATATGGAAAATACTAATTATCTATTGATTGCTTAACAGATTACAAGATAAGATACTGTATCTATTCTCTAAAGGTCCACACCCGTAAATGATTACAAAAGGGGTTTTTATACTTGTTTTGCCTTGACCAAGTGTCAAGATTCTAAATATCATGGACAAATGGCACATGAAATCCCAATAATTTGAGAGTCATGACACTTAAAACTGAATGTTCCTATAGAATCGAGACTCTATGCCCCTAGATGCTTGCTCTATGTTATGTTCTAGTGGCCAAGTATTTCATTCCTCATGAGCTGGTACGTAATCTATAACTAGTGGGGTCAAAGTGTCCTACTTGAGTTACTCATATAACTAATCCAAAATTCCTCATGCTCTACTTCCCTCATGCTCTCTTAGTGTTTCACTTTTTGTTCTAAGTCCTCTATTCCTGGGTCCCTTGTGACACATTTTTCCTTGATTGGGTCTTTTCATGCTAGGTCTCCTATGCCATTGTCCTCCCATGCTTGGCAAGTTTCATGCCACAATACTCTAGTGTACCATGGTCCTCTTGTACCATGCTAGTACTTGAAATTAAATGGATAATGGTCCTTCCATGTTATGTGCCAAGATTGGAACAATACTTGTACAAAATTTAGGGGTCAACATCACCCCATAATAAGTCTTTAGTCCATCCCAGACTAAACCACACTAGCATCTTCTAAAAATTCTATCCCCTTTTGCTCAATCTCCTTCTTTAACCCATCTTAGTGAGACAATGCATCAAATACTTTGGTAGTTATTTGTTCAATGGAATTCTCTACTTCTTTTAGCTCCTCAGGCTGAGTTGGAGTCTCAATATTTTTCACCTATTCATCCAAGGTTGTGTTGGCTTCCTTTTGGATGTATTCTAAGTCAAATACCTCTTTGTCAACCTATCCTTAGAGGATGGAAAAACTTGCATTTATTTGTTGACAATGTTTATTAATCGCATCTTCCATCATCTCTACATCCTTGAATGCTTTCACATGTTCCATGTAGTTTTTTATAAATAGGGTAGCATCAGCTATTTGATACCTCAAGACCTTCTCATCATTGAGCCAAGATTCTATTATTTTATTTGGGTGCACCAAGTGTATCAAAATGTTGTCTAAAATTGGGATAACCTCCCCAACTCTCTCTAAAGTAATTTTATAGATATCTAACATCATGGTGAATTACTCAAGTATTTCTTGGGCCTCATCTTTGGGTACAAGGTGCTCCTTAGTTTTATTGATCAATAGTTAAACTAATGTTTCTAATTTTCTAATGGTGTCCCCATCCAATAGTACACCATTTTCAAGTGCCAGATCTTCTTTTAAAATTATCTTGTAAAGGTTTTAAATCCTTACCTTAGCCTTGGTGGCCTCTTGAATTTGTTTTCTTCAAGGAGGCCACTTCCTTGGCTAGTGCTTGCTTTTTTGTATACACTTTATTATACATTTTCACAACTCTATCATGTTTCATTTTTGATGTGTGCGTGTCTAACTCTAAAAAAATATTTTGGCACATCATTTCCATGACTAGTTTTAAAAATATGACACTTGCCATTATTTATGAGAGCCATTGTGGATCAATTATCATAAGGTCTGGCAAATTTGGAGGATTTGGGCAAGAAAAAATGTAGTCCAAAGGAATATCAAACTAAGGCTCTTTTCTATACATTTCTAAAAGGAAGGATAACTGCTTCCTTGTTTTTGGGGTTGCATCTTTGGGGTGGAAATACTTCCAAAGATAGAGGTTCTTATCTTCTACATTGAACTGGTATTATTCATGCAGAATGGATAATGCTCTCTATTCTTGTTCCCCCTTAGCTAGCCCCTTTCCCCTTTTTAGGTGTCACTCAAGTTCTCCTTATTGATGGCTTTTAGTGGCCATCTCATATGTTTTCATTCCATTAGTATTAACTTTATCACCAAATGGGACCTATTACACTAGGGATGGAGTCTTCTCTGAGTCCATTCCCAAATTATGAATCTATTCTTGAGAGGGGTCTCTTTGGGTCACTTGACTTGGAGAGTGTTATGGTGCTGATCTAGTGGTAGTATTTGGAGAAGGTGGAGGTAAAGGTGGTCATGGAGGAGGAGAAGGTGGGGAAGTTGGATGAGGAGATGAAGAGTTCAGGATAGGTGAGAGAGAAGGAGTGGAATGAGAAGGTGAAGATGAAGTAAATGGTGATGAGATGTGAGATGGAGATGGTCAAGGTAGTAAAGGTGAAGGATGAGGTGAAGATGGTGAAGGGTGAGGTAGAGGTGGACATTGCACAAAAAGTCAAGAAGTAGTGGGTTGGGAGGGCTATGACTTCACCATCTTCTATCATTTTTGAGGGTCTTACTGTCCACTTGTGCTGGCACTTATGGGCTACTTACTCCATTTATATAGTGCCTAGGGGAGCCTCTCATTGGGGTCTCCATCTTGAGGGTACTGGTAGGGGCATAACATGTAAAACAACTTGTGGACCTACTCCCCAACCAAGATATTCTTAACCTTAATATCGGTTAAGTATATTTTCCCCCTCTCCATGAAGGCCTTTTTGCCTAGATATATGAACATATTTTGGAGGGTGTGGCACTATACATCAATCCATTCAGCTTGAAAACTTATTGGCTATGCATCATAAATCTTGTTGATGGAATTGATGAAGTAGCATACAGAGAAGGCATATGGTAGTTTAAGCCATGATAAAAGTTTTTCAAAAGGGTTAATTCAAATTCATGCTAGCGAGTAGTTCTACTTCATAGTGAATTCTACTTGATTTGTAGTTAGGGGGGGTAAATCCTTGGGAATGGACCATTCATTATTGAAAGTTGCCTTCATATTGTCAAACCAATACCTCATCTTCAAATTATATGTTAGGGTGATGTGCTGGGGGAAGGTGAAAGCTTTAAAGTACTCGGTGAGGACTTGTGAGGGGGGGTACACTCACTTCAAAGATCTTAAAGTAGTTAGGTACCCTAATCTCATAAAAAATGGCAATAAGAGGATTAATCCCCAAGGAAACTTGTACTTAGGCATTTTGTGTACCTTCTCTGCATCTTCAACTATCTTTTGGGAAAAATACAGTGCCTAATTATATTGTGTGCCCTAAACCACTTGGTGAGCAATGTGTAGGTGGGCCATATCCACCTCCTTCCATTGATTGATCCCTTTGAACTTGGTGGAAACAATCTATGCTACGACTCTAAGGGTGATATCCTACATGCTTATTATATGCATTACATGCCCCTATTTTTGGTACATCAGCATGGTGGTGGTCTACTAAATCTCCTCTGTATCCACTAAGTCATCTAATATATTAACCCTTGAGTACTAAATCTTCATAACTTTGCTTATCCTCTCCACACTAATCTCTATGTGCACCCCATGAAGTGGTTTTAGTCTTCATTAATGTGTGAGAAGAGGAACCAAACTACCTTAGTAGGCTTGCCAAAGTATAATAGTTCAAAGAGTTGGAAGAGGCCAGCCTTATCTAGTTGGTTCTTGATGGACAAGTCATAGACCACTTAGTTTTGTGTGTTGGTGGTTTGGACCTGATAGTCATTTTTCAACTCTAATTCATTTCCCAACTAACGATGGTTTTAGTAAAAAAATATTCCATTTGACACCTTAGAGACCCAGTTCTCCATGCACAAGACCAATTCTAGGTACTTCATATATTTTATTAACAAGGATGGAGGGGGGATGCTAGAGCATTTTGTGATGAAGAGGCATATGTCTACTTTCCCTTATTTCCCTTCTTTGATTTTTCACTCTTGATTAATTCTCCTTCCACACTCTCTCTCAAGACTCCCATGCACTACACTTGTAGTCTTTCTTTTGAGTCTCCCCAAAACTTATTTTATTATAGGAAACTAGGCTCCTCTACTCACCTCTTCTTCTTCTAGTATGGTTGGAATATTGTCAAGTCTTTTAGCCTTTTTATTCAACTGTATTACCCTCCATGGAAATCAAAGGTTAACCCATGGCCATCTCATATTTTTAAAAGAGTTTGTGGTGATGATCCAAGTTGCCTTAGTTATCAAACTTCATGCTTCAACAATGGTGGAACCTACAACCTAAAACTTCAATAATCTCCACTTCTATACACAAGTCCAAACTTAACAACCTCTCCTTTTCAACTAGAAACCATCATCATGTTTTTATCAACTTTACAATCACTCTATTTTTCAAGAAAATTGGTCTCATCAATCTCTGGTTCTCTGGTTCACCTTTTGCACTTGGCACTTGAAGATTTATTGAAGGTAAAGTGTAAAATGTCTTTGGTAAGATTTTTTATAGGCCATGCAGGGGGGATTACCTCCATTAAATTATTTCCCTCCCCTTGTCACTTCTAGTCATTAATGCATATCTTTTAACAACTTTTGTACTTTGATTCTTATAGTGAGCCTTAAGTGCCTTAACCAATTTGTCCCATCATTCCACCTGCATGATTCTCACCATAACAAACCTTCTCACATTAATGGTCCATTCTTTCCCACACCTTTGTTGGAAGTGGATGACAACTATCCCACCTTTTTGATGAAGTGGAAGACAACTATGACCCAAATTATGGGAACTTTTCAAAATGATTTTGAAGTATATTTAATGACTCACACACCTTTAATCACTTACATGCCATATATGACTCTTTCACCTTTAGAACTTACATACCTACAAGTCATATCTTATATTAATATGCATGATGTCTTACCCCACATTAAAAAGGGTTTGTGGTCTTCCACAAAAACACTTGAAGTACAAGAACTAGAAATTACATTAAAGAGTTGCATATCTCAAGGGCATCACTTTTTATTAAAAATAGTAAATCTTATCCTAATGGCCTTGAGCCTTATTAAATACAACATAAACTTACATAAAATCATAATAAGACCAAAGATGACTACCATTATAGTGCCCTGGGAGGAATTGACCATCTATTTGCTTTAATCAACAATCTCTAGTAGGTTAGATGCTATATATTATGAATGGACCATCTTAATGGACTTGGAACTTACCAGGGTGGCATGTGAACCTTGAGTCATATAAAAAAAAATTCATGCCTGGAGAAAGCACTTTATGCTTTATATGGTGATCATGCCATGCTTTTTATTTACATTTCTCAACATCTTGAATGTAATGGATAAGGAACTGAGCTTCATCTAGTTCCATCAATTCATCAAGATGAGATTTCAAATAGGTTTCATCATCAAGGTTTCCCACATGTGCTATCCAAAGAGATGGAACTAGGAACTCCACTAGCATGACCACTTCATTTCCATAAATTAAGTTGAATGGTGTAATTTTGTTGATGTAATTTATGTAGTTCGGTAAGCCCAAAGTACTATAGATACTCTATCATCCTAATTAGTCTAGCTAACATTACAATTTTTTTTCAAAGTGGTACTAAGGATCTTATTGAAGGATTCAACTATTCTATTGGTCAATGGGTGGTATGGTGTTGTTTTGTGGTGCACAATAATGAAATCAACTAATAAGATGTGAATAATCTCATTCAAGAAGTGGGCGCCAAGATCACTAGTGAAACTTAAGAGACATCCAAACTATGTTATAATGTTTTCCTAGATGAATCATGTAGTAGTTGCTATAGTACAGTCTTTTGTTGGCACTAATTTAGCCTAGTGCATGAGATAGTTAATTATCATAATGATGTACTGAGAGCCAATTCATCACCCTACTAGAGTGATATGCCCCACAAAGTCAATATCTCACTTTTCAAATAGTTATTGAGAAGGAATAGGGTGCAATGGCATATCATCTCTTTTATTATATTTTTCTATGCAATGGTAGACATCACATTTCCTAACATAAGCCTTTGCATCTTTGAATAAAGTTGGCCACCAGAGTCTATTAAGAAACACCTTGAATGCAGTAGCCTCTCCAGCATAGTGTCCTCTAGAAATACCTTAGTGGACTTATCATAGCACTTTAGGGTGCTCATGTTGCATTACATAGTGGCGAAGTACCTCATCATGGTCCATTTTGTATAGATCTCTTGCTATGAGTTGATAAGGTACAACACGAACCATAAGTTGCCTTTTTTTTTGTGAACTAAAGGAGTCAAGTGTGCATCCAGTGTTGAGAAATGCCACAATATCCTCCATCTCCTTAAGAAACCAAGAAAATTGAAATAGTTTAACATCAAGAAGATCATCTTTTATGGCATGTGGGGGTTCTTCATTTTCAATTTGGGATAAGTGATCAGGTCCATAATT
Source organism: Torreya grandis (assembly GCA_037957365.1). Taxonomy (NCBI): domain Eukaryota; kingdom Viridiplantae; phylum Streptophyta; class Pinopsida; order Cupressales; family Taxaceae; genus Torreya; species Torreya grandis. The sequence continues at coordinate 1,796,119 of JARHVA010002507.1, forward strand.
GGTCTTCTCAGGCTTCACTACTACCAAAAATTTAAATTTTTGGAAGAGTACAATCCAATGGAAAAGCCTTCCATGTAGTACTGTCTTGTTGACAAGATACTTCAAGGCCTCATGGTCTATATAGAATATAAATGGAGTGGCCAAAAGGTACTACCTAAAATTTTTTAGAGCATAAACCATAGACAAAGATTCATGCTTGGTGGTGGTATAGTTCTATTGTACCAATGTTAGCTTCTTACTAGTGAAGTAAATTGAGTGATCTAAGTTTCCGTCACCTGGTTATGCAAGTATTACGATGACTTCCATCCAAAACACATCAACATGGAGATGAAAAGGCTTTGTCCATTTAGGAAATTATAAGATAAGATATGTAACTAACCTTTCTTTGAGTGTTTTAAAGGCTCATTTGAATGAATTAGTCCATATAAATTGTTCATTATGCTTTAAAAGCTATTCTAGGGGTGTGGTGATCTTGGGATAACCCAAATGAACTTTTTGTAGTAGCCTATGTATCTTAAGAAGGCACACACCTTACACTAAGTTTTGAGCACTGGAAGATAGAGAATGATGGAGACCTTGGTTGGATCCATTAGGAATCTCTCCTTAAAAATGATATGTCCAAAGAGTACACCAAAAGGTGTTGTAAATAGGCACTTCTTCAAATTTAGGGAAATATACAACACTCGATAGCGTTCAAGCATGAGCGTCAGATTGACACAATGTTACCTGATCAAACTGTATACCATCCAATCATCTAAGTAGACTTGGAGAAACTTATGGATAAAATATTTGAAATCCTCAATTGCTATCTATGAGAAAACCATCAAGGCATATTATAACCTAAAAGGCATGATGGTATAAGAAAAATATCCTGATTCAGTAGCAAAAGTAGTCTTGGATCAGTTTTCCTCAACTATTTAGACTTAGTGGTACCTTGAGAACCCATCGATAAAAGAGTATATCTCAAAACTGGTAACACCTTCTAGGATTTCCTCTATGAATGGTGTTGGAAAATGATCTATCACATAAGATGCATTTAAAACATGATAATCTACATAGACCTAGATACACCCATCTTTTTTGATACTGATTACCATGGGACTTGTTATAGATTGGAATTTCACCCTTTTTGGTAGAGTTTTTTAGGCTCTCTCACTTCTAGCTAAAAGCATGGGAACAACCTCATGATGTGGGTATCTTATGTTGAGGTTGAACCTCTAGGATTCTTAATGAAGCTAGTTCCTCAGATACTTCACTTCAGCTCTTGATTCCCACACTAATATCTATTATTGGCTAAGGAAAAGGGATAGGAAGATTACATGAAAGGAAATCTAAGCTAAGGGAGGTGATGCACCAAAATAAACAATCCACTTAGTCTAGGAATCAACACTAATTTAGCATAAGATAAATTTTGCTTATACAACCTCACAACCAGTTAATTTCATAAGTATTTCATAAACTAGGCTCACTGGACCATATATAAAGCAAAGAAGAATTTCAAAATCCACACCAAATGTCTAGTGATGGTAGAATGAGCTCAAATTTAGACTTACAATTAACTTGAAAACACCTAAAAATAGGCAAGAAAGAAAGATAATGGGCATGGAAGAACACTTATTCACAAAGCCATCATGCACACACTTGCTCAATGCTATTTTTAGATAAGAGATAGGTAAAAATTAATATTTATTACTTCAAAAGGTATTTTACAAAGTGATTTTCATAGAGTAACTTTATCACCAGTCCATAGATAATTTATTGTCTCCAAGGCCTCTATTTATAATAGAAAAGGGGGAAGAGAAGATGGGAATATGTGAGAAACTGGGAAGGAAACCATAAATAATTGTAACCACTACTATCATCTTCTTTTTGCCACAAAATGCACTATTTTAGGTTTGCCACACAATCTCCTTGAGACATTCCTACATTTAAGTGATCTCTTAGTGGATTTTGAGAAGCTATGTCATGGGCAATTATAACATCGCTTCTTGGCATAACTGCATTGATCTTTGTATTAAAGATGGCATGACAACCTTCCCCTTTATGTGTCTTATTGAAAAGGGACATAGGTCTCCATGTGTTGAAAAATCTGGCTGAACCATGCCATTTTTATGCTAGATGGTCATTTTTCAGGAGCGAGCCATATTGAAGGATGAGAACCTTCATAAATTCCTAGATATTAGACACTTAGACTTCCCTTTACACTAATTGGTCGTTAGAAGCTGCCCTAGATCCTTGACCTACATCATAGATTTTTTTTCATCAATGCCTATGGATCATCAATCTCCCTACCAGCTGGATGCCTTTTTACCACTTATCAACCTTTCATTTGTCCAATCATGACTCCTGTGCACTGTATATCCTTAAAAAATACCATTGGACCAAGCTTATTAAGTTAAGTAGAATTGGAAACCTGATCTACTCTTTGCTATGTAATTTGGGTTTTTAAAGCTACTTAACTTATAAAGCTTTTCAAGCTAAGTCATTGAAGAATCCTGATTTAATCTATGTAGAGTAACTCAAGCTTTCTAATATCTCCAACTTTGGACTCTATATGCTCCTTTTCTTATAAATATTTTAAAGTAAAGTACTTAGAGAATCTCAATTTACTTTATGTAGAGTAATTCAAGTTCTCTGAGCTTACTTACTCTTTGGACTCTCTCAGCTTGATGGCTTTGGGTTCTAAGTCTTTAGACCTATTTTTATTTTGGGAAAATCTCCTGAAGGAATTCCTTGGGACAATTTGTCTAAAAATTTCTTCTTGTTCTCTTCCTTCAAAAATTTGCCTTGTATCATTTCCCAAAGGAATTCCTTCAAAATTTTTCCCTTTAGATTTCTGCAAATGGTCCTCCCACCAAGAAAAGTGTCCTTCAACCTTTGAAAATGGTCCTCTCAAAGGGAAAGATACCCTTTGAGAATTTTAAAATGATCCTCTTTCTTTGGAAATTTTCCTTTGGAATAATTGAAAATGGCCCCTCAGAACTTTGTCAATGGCACCTTCCAAAGGGTAACATACCCTTTGAACTTTTGTTTTTGTTCCTTTCCTTCAGAATTATTTTTTGTGAGCTTTTGTAAGGACTCTCCCAAAGGGTAAGGGACCCTTTGATCTTCTATAAATGGTCTTTTCTAAAGGGAAATATACCCTTCAAAAAATTTTAAATGGTCCTCCCAAAGCTCAAAAGAGGCTTCGACAAACTTGTAATTATCCACTTAAAAAAGGAAGTGCCCTTTGGATTTTTCAAAATGGACTTTTTGGGTATTCTTTGGAGAAGACTTATCCTTTTCAGAACCTGAGAAGTACCTTTAAAGAACAAATCAGGGTATTGATGTCTCATTACTTGTAACTTAAGAAGCCACTTGCTTCCTAAAACCTGATTTATACTACCCATGACCAATTCAAGGATTTTAGAGCTTCTTACTTCGAGTTTTTCATCACTAATTACTCATGAAGTGAAAAAGTTATGCTACCCTAGAAACCCAAAGTTTTCCCCTTTGGAAAACTTGAAGACTTCCCAATGAGATAACCTAAAGCCTTCTGTTCAAGGTTATTTCAGGTCCTTAACACCTTGTTACTTACTACTTCAGAGTTTTATAACTCTACAACTTATAAAGACATTTAAGTCATGGGCTGCTAAAAGTTTGAAGTCTTTTAAAGACTCACCATTTCCTACTTAAAATTATATCTCCTCATACTTAGGAAAATAATGGTATGTGGGCCAAGAAATGGCCAACATGACTCACCCAATCAGATTCATCAATGGGAGTAATTACTCTGGTATGGAACATGTTATCAATCTCCTCTTTTACATGCATTTAGAGGTTAAGATTCATCTTGTATGGATGTTTATTCATTAGGTGAGCATTGTCGATCAGATTTATGTGCATCTTCCCTAGATAATGGTGAAATCCTTTCATTTTTATATAATTCCTTAGAAATACATCTTGATATTCTTTAAGCAACTCAAAAATTTGTGAAATTTCTATCTTAGTCCAATAATTTCCAATTGTAGCCATCTTAGGCTCTTTCTCCATGCCAATGTTAGGTTGAATATTTTGAATGGGATCATGATAAAGGTTATCAGTTGGAGAATTGGTATCCTAAATAGTTCATGAACCATTACTTGTAGGGATGTCTTAATGGTTTATCAAGGGGTCAAATGAGGTAGATCCTTAACTTTCATCAACTTGGAAGATGAGTTTCTACTTTCCCAAGCAAATTTATTTATGATGTTCTTCATTCAAAACTATTAATGGTATGGGAGGCTTAGTGAATAAATACAAGGGTTATTTATGTTCTTGATGAATATTGTGTAGTTGATCTTTGACAGGACTTGGATCTCTAATGATTTCTTCATGTATGGATTGAAAGGTGAGGCATAAGTCCATCCTTAGTGAAAAGTAAGAAAGTGTCAATGCCATGTTTTCCTTTAATAACTACTAAAACCTTGTACCCATGTGCCTTCATTCATCAATTTACCAAAACCATGCCTAAGTGCAAAAATTCCCATAGAATGCATGGGTCTAGAGGTACTCTAGTAATAATGTTTCCTCAGTTCACCATATTTTCTCACAAGCTTCAATGTGAGTTTTAGGTGATTTCATGCCACTATAACTAAGCATGTCTCTGATCTAGTTGTCATGGTGAAATATATGATGTAGAGAAGCTCACACTTGATCTCTATACAAAAGGCATTCTTTATGAGTATGCCACTATCTAGCAGTGGTACCATAAAAAATGTGATCTAAAGACCTCATCTAGTCATTTTTGGTAGCATAGAAGTCTTTGAGGTACTAGATAATGTCATATACCTGCATTTATCCTTAGAACCATGGAAATTCCTCTAGTCTCTCCAGTGGTAGTCCTTCTAGTGGCCCTCTCAATTGTAAACCCATGAGGCACACAAACTTGTGGCATTTATGGAGTTGGTGCAAGTTTTTTCTCTTCTGTATATGGTCCTACATAATCTTCTAGTTAGATCATAGTCACCACTAGCCCAATAGTTACAAGCATTACTTGTAGTATCTAAGATAAAATGGTTTTCTATCCATTATAGAATATCATCTGGCATTAGATCATGCTTTTCATCATTTTAAATAGTCACATTATATAAATTGTTGATGTCTTCATCAGTGTTCACAGGCTCGATATAGGGTAGTCCTTGTGATTAGTCTAAGGGTATTACCATGCATTGATCAAGATTATCAAAGTTAATGTATTAGTTTTTAAAGCTCAAATTTACACAATTTTTGTAGCACTAGGGCCTTCCTAATAAGGCTAGATAGTCATCATCTTTAGCCAACTCCAAAACCTCAAAATCTACTTTAAAGGGAACCTTAAGTACGTCAATGATGGCATTTTTGAGGACTCCAATAAGATGCACTTGAGTCTTATTCACCATGAATAGGATGTGAGGAGAGGGAAGCATGGATGGACTAGACATATTTCACCAAGCATCTTTAGTGAGAACATTTACCTCCATACCAATATCTACTAGAATATCTTGGATTACGCATCCATTAATTACTATATTAACTAATATCTCTCCATCTTCTGAGGAAGAACTAGGACTTTCCTGAAGTTGGGCATGATTTAAATAAAAATATTTGATTTTATGATTAAGGTGATGGTGGAATTCATTTGGTAGGTGGGCTTGACCTTTAAGCTAGGTGATGAGTTAGGGAATGATGTCTTCATCAAGCACACATTTGCATAGTTCCTAAAAATCATCTCACACCATATGAAGTTCAACATATTTTTACACTACAATGTATTGTATGACATCCTTATCTTTGAGGTATTGAATCTTTCCTTGGAGTTGTCACACAAGTGCCATTATATCCTGAAGGACATCCTTTTACTACTATGCATTAGGGTAATTTTTTACATATGGTTCTTCTTGATGTACCTTATTGATAGGGTTGGCTATGGATTGAGTTTTACCTCCACTACAAGTGGTGATGTTCACTTGATGCACTATGGGGATGGTCAGTCATTCATGCCATTGTGGATTATCTATGAAAATAATGTTGACACCCTTTTCATTTTGGTCCTTAATGATGGATACATATATATTAGGGCATTTGTCTAGTTGATGATATTTTTTTCAAAATGTATGGGTTAGGTACTCTAGGTAATCTCTTTGATAGTGGTTTAGTGAACCACATTTATAATAGGTTCTTGGTGGAAATTGAACACTACCTTGTCCTTGTCCTCTCCCTTTCCCTCAGTAGACACATTATCTTGAGTATTGGTAAGCAAAGTTTTATGTGTGCCACATGTTCAAGCTTCATGAATATCACCAATCAATTGAAAATCATTGGTGTCATATGTGTAAGCATCACAAATATTACAATACATAGATACCTTTATGTTTTTATCCCATTGAAAAAGTGGAAAAGAATGGGCATCATGTTCTTCATGATAAATCTCATAGGTTTATTTTAGTATTGCATATATGTTCTTATGTAGATAATTATTTCTTGTATGCTATTCAATCTCACAGTCAATACACTAGACACCACTACGTGTCTCATGTGCATTGTTTGACATCAAATTTTTAAGATGAGATGCCATGGATGCTATCTATGCCTCCATAAAGGGACTAATCCTAATATCCATGCTTCCTACTACTTTAGTATGGAGGGTAGCTTCTAACACCTCACACATGTTTGTGAAGGTTCTTTATGACAAGGTCCATTGAAAAGGTAGAAATAATACTCCCATGAATAATTGTGCATGTTGAGAAGGATTGATTTCAAATGAAAACTTAGAAGTCAAGGTTTTGAATTGTGTATCATATTCATGTATGCTCTCTATAAGTCCATGTTTTATGTCTTTCAGCATTGCTATACTTTATTTCTCAAACTTAAAAATGTCAAATTTATAGAAAAGGTTACTTTGAGCTATTCATAGTTGACCACTACTTAATGAGGGTCAAATTTTTGATACCATTTGTGTGCACATTCTAAAAGGGTGGCTAAAAGCTTCATTAATTCACACTTATGAACATGCTCAATTGCATTCTTTACCCCATAGTATTTAGGTAAATGCAATGTCATCTCATAGTAGACTGTAGTGGGTTATGGTTGAGTGGGTGGTTTTTTGGAAGATCCAACTCCAATTCTAAGAGGGGGTCTACTTCTTGTAGTGCCTCCTCCTAGTCCTCCTCCAGTACCTCTAGTAGCAGTGCCCATGGGAAGAGGCATGGTAAAGGGTTGATTTCCTAGGTTTGGTCCTATATTCTAGCCTTAAGGAATATATCCTCGAGGAATTACAAGCTATGCCATATAATTACCTTGAAGAGGGAAAGATGTAGATTTTAGATTATTGCCTAATGGCCTAGTTTCAATCTCCCTTACTCAGTTTCTAGGTTTGTATTTTTTGTATCCTAATTGTATATATGTATTCTATCTAACTCAAAGGCATGAGCATGCACTATGGTGGGGGATATTGGTTGACTTGTAATTGGTTATTCATCTATGGAAGTCTAGCTTATTTCTCCTTCATAGGATAAAAGTGGCAAAGGACATGGATTGAAAGTGACGGATTCCCCACATGCATCTAGCTCCTTAAAGCCTTCATAAAACTCCTTGAGTTTTATTTATCTCTTTTCATGACACTAACTCCCATGATACTTTGTCAAGATTCATCATACTTTTATTTTTATAATCTCACTAGCTTGATACCATGTTGAACCCATAATCTTTAATCAATTGTTAGTCTCCCCTCCAAATGTGTAGCTCATGCACGTGAGTTGTTAGCCTTCCACGGGTAGAGTTTCCAATCCAATGTCAATAATTAACTCATTTATCTTGAAGGAAAATGACAAAATATATCATCCCCTTGACTCTCTATGGAATTGGAACTTTGCTTCCTCAAGACATGAATAGGTGGTCATCACGTATTCCAAAAGGTAGCTATTTCAAACACCTCTCCACCAATAGTTAACCACTCTCATCCAAGAAACTTTAAGTTGTTGCTAAACTCATTTTATACTCAAGTGTCCATGATTGATTTCATCTAAGATTTTGAGATCATCTTTGAGTATACACTAAGATCTAATAATGCAAGAGAACTGGGACCTTGGAAAAGAATGTCTCATATAAAGAACTATAGATATTCTACTCTACCCACTATCGTGTAGAAGTTATTAGTTCAAGATATGAAACCACAAAGTTGTCCTTAACACTAGTAACCCATTCTTCAATATTATCTAACGTAATACACTCAAACATTTCCCTTGATTATGCTCCAATTGCTTTAGGCTCTAGTAATGGAACCAAATGTTGGGTTTATTTAGTCAGTTCTACTATGACCCTGAAGCTTTTCCCCAATAGATTGGCACACTAGCCCTATCACATGAGAGGTAAGTCTCACACACTCACCTGAAGCATGTAGTGAAAGATTGGTTCTTGAAGGCTTTGAAACACAATGTTATATGTTTATTCATCTCTTGTAACACAAATTTTAACTTGTTCAATACCATAAATATACCACTATTATCCTTGTTGTCTAAGACTTAGCTAAAATGATAACTAGGATCATCATTACTATTTAATAATAGTAATAAAAGGAAAATATTCCCATAACTTATAAATAAAACATACTCATCATTCAACACTTAGAATAATCATGAATCATCACATGATATGACAAATATGAATTATTTATTTATTACTTAATATATTACAAGATATTATACTGTATCTATTCTCTAAAGGTCCACACCCACAAATGATTAAAATCTGGGTTTTTATACTTGTTTTACCCTAACCAAGTGTCAAGATTCTAACTATCATGGATAAATGGTACACAGACTCCTAATAGGTTGAGAGTCAATGCTCTTAAAACTGAATGTTCCTATAGAATTAGGCCTCTGCTCCCCTAGATGCTTACTCTATGTTATGTTATGGAAGCCAAGTATTTCATTCCTCATAGGCTGGTATGTAATCTTTGATTAGTTGGGTTGAAGTGTCCTACTTGAGTTACTCATATAACTAATCCCACATTCCTCATGCTCTACTTCCCTCATACTCCCCTAGTCTTTCACTTCTTGTTCTGAGTCCTCTGTTCTTGGGTCCCTCATGACACATTCTTCCTTGACTGGGTCCTCTCATGTTGGGTCTCCTATGACATTGTTTTACCACTCTTAGAAAGTTCCACACCATAATACTCTAACCTGCCATGGTCCTCTCAAACCATGCTAGTACTTGTAACAAAATGGACAATGGTCCCTCCATGTCATGTACCAAGATTAGAATAATAGTTGTAAAAAATTTAGAGGTCAACAATAATTAAGATGGGCCTCATATAAAATACATTAGGTCTCTCAAGAAAATTAATGCTTGAGGTGTATAATGTTCATTGACTCATCAAGTTTGTTCCCATCTGATGTAGTGAGCTTGTATGCTTTAGATCCATAGTTTGCAACAATGATGAAATGACCTATCCAATTAGGTTTGAACTTGCCTTTATGTTTCTTCTCAACCATGGTATTTTATTGGTTTTATTTAAGAATAAGATCACCAAGCTTAAATTCTCTATGTTGAATGCATTTACTGTAGTGGCCATGGAGTTAGTTCTGGTATGCTTGCAAGTTGCTAATTATGACCAATCATTTCTCATCAGATAACTTTAGTTATTAAAAGTGAGCTACTTGATAGTCTTCATCATCTAGAACACTATTTAAAGAGATGAGCAAAGAAGGTAACTCAAAATATATTGGAAAAAAAACCTCAATTTGATAAACAAGTGAATATAGAGTGGCTCCTATTAGAGTATGGTGGTTGGTACATTATGCCTAGAGGGTGCAAAATATTTGGAAGTGCTAATCACAATCAACATCATTGACAATCTCTTTGAGGATGTTGATAATGTTTTTTTTAGATGCTTCAACTTGGCCATTATATTGAGGGTAATATGCCATGGAAAAATGTTGAGTAATCTTGTACTCGAAACATAGTGATTTGACATCCTTATTTTTGAGTGATCCACCATTATCATATATAATGTAGGAGGGGATACCATAGTAACAAATGAGATGGTTAAAGATGAATTTAGAAATCTGATTTATAGTCATATAAGTGAGGGGTATATCTTTAACCCATCTAGTGAAATATTCTATGGTGATAAGGATATGTTTATGGCCATTGAATGAGGTGGGGTTTATATTCCCAATGAGATTGAGGCCCCATGTATCAAATGGCCATGGTATAAGCATTAGTTTCAAAGTCTTGGCTAGGGCATGAATCAGATTTACATGCCATTAACATTTATCACACCTTTTCACATATCCAACTACATTTACATCTATCGTTAGCCAATAATACCTAACATGTAAGAGTTTTTTGGCTAGGAATACCTTTCTAATGTGGGCTCCACATACTCCTTCATTAACTTCCTATAATACTAATGTAGATTATACCAAAGTTAAATAATGTAGCAAGGTTCCATCAAAACTATGGTGGTATAGGGTTTATCTGAGTAAGGTATAACATGTGACATGGTGGATAAAGGATTTGGATTATTTACAAAATAGGTCTAGTGGCATTATATTGTCATGAAGGTAGGTGTAAAGGTCTGCATATCAAATAGAGTTGGGACCAATAATATCACAAATCATTGTGATAGTTGAAGGTTCATGAGATGGTGCTAGTAGATTTTTTATGAGGAATTAGTATTCCTTTTCCATATTTATATGATGAATCAAGGATACAATGGTGATCATGGCAATTTTTGTTCTATTATTGGCCCTTAGTATATGTTCAAAATGGACATCAACAATTTTCTATTTGAGAGTGTCGACCATGGCCTTATATGGTACCAACTTTTAATCCTTGGTTTGAAAATGGTCTTTAACCTAATTGATGATTAACTAAGAATTACCATAAACATTGAGATGTTATATGTTCCATTGTACTACTTTTCCAAGCCCTAAAATAATTTCTTCATATTTAGCCATGTTGTTATTACAAGGAAAATTGATCTTGAATGACTTAGGGATTAGATCCCCCTATGGTATAATGAACAAAAGGCCTACCCCTGATTCATGTGTTGTGATTGATCCATCAAAATACAAATTTTAGTGATAATCCTTAAGAGATGTTTCTATGATGTTCATAATGGATTCATCTAGGAATTGGAATGTTAGTGTCTTTGCATCAACAAGAGGTACTTTAGCAAGCTAATCTGTAAGAACTTACCCCTTGATGGTTTTTTGGTTGACATATTATATATCAAATTCACTAAGAAGCATGATCTATTTAAACATGTGGACTTGTAAAGCTATTTTGGATAGTATATACTTGAGAGGATCTAATTTTGAAATAACTATAGTCGTATTATTTAACATGTAATGTTGTAGTTTTTGAGCTACGAAGATCATAACTAAATAAGATTTTTCAATGGGTATATAATTGTGCTCATATAAAACCATTGTATGGATCAGATAGTACATGACATAATCCTTTCCATTATCATCATGTTGAGCTATAAGTTCCCCTAGGTCTTTGTATATAGTTGATAGGTATAATAAGAATGGCCTTCCTAGTACTAGAGACAATAAAATAGGTGAATTTACTAGATATTCCTTTAGTTGTTGAAAAGATTTTTGGCAGTTGTCATCCTAATGGAATGTCACACCCTTATTTAGTAGATTTTTAAATGGGTGGCACTTGTCTACCAATTGATATATGAAGTGTTTAATAGATTTTACTTTTCCCTATAAACTATGGAGCTGCTTCAAATTGGTCGATGGTGGTATGTTCATAATGGCTTATACTTTGGCTAGATCAAATTCAATGCCCTTGTGAGACATGATGAAGCCATGAAATTTGCTTGATGTAACTCAAAAAACACACTTATTAGGATTGATCCTAACTTTGTATTCATGTAATCACTCAAATACACATCGTAGTCCTACTATATTTTTGGCCCTAATCTTTGATTTGCCTATAATGTCGTCAACATAGTCTTCATTAATGTCATGCATCATATCATGAAATATGGTCATGGATATTTGGTAGGTGGACCCAATAGTTTTGAGAACAAATGGAAAACTTGATAATAAAATGTTTCTCATGGTGTGGTGAATGTTGTTTATGTTGGTCTTCTACTGCAATTCAAATCTGGTTGTACCCTAAAAATCCATCCATCAGTGAAAGTATTTCATAACCCACTATGGAGTCGACTCTCATGTAAATGTTTGGAAAAAGAAGTTCATCCTTAAGGTAGGCCTTGTTTATGTATCTAAAATTTGTGCATATTTTAATTCCTTTTGGCTTCTTGTTGAATGGTACAATATTTGAGATCGACTCAAAGTAGTCGATCGGTAAAATACATTCTACTTCTAATATTTTTTCCATCTCTTTTTTTACTAATACCACAATGCGAGGATGCATTTTGCATAATTTTTTTTTATAGGTTTGACATCAAGATGTACCACAAGGTGGTGTAAAACTAAGGTACGGTCTAAAATAGACATAACAAAGTAGGCCCATGTAAATATATCAATAAAATCCTTCAAAATGGATGTTAAAACTTCATGTTCTTCCTTAGTGAGGGACATGCTTAATTTGATCCATTTTGGGTCATCTAGAGTCTTGATGTTGAATTTTGTTGTGTCCTCCACAAGAAGAGTTGAACCATCTTCTAAAATGGTCAATAAATATTTAAACTAGCCTACAACATTAGATTCATCTATTAGGATTGGATCTTCAAGTTCTCCAAGGCATGAATCAGAATCTACCAGTGCTAGGGATGGCCATGTAATAAATATTATTGGAAACTCTTGGATGATTTGATTGAAATCCTACTATTCTTCAAGGCTAAACTCAAACCCATAGGAAAATTCATCATTGGTGGTCTCCTGAGCTATGCTTGAAGAAGGTTGAACATTATAAATGGGGGTGTTCAACATCATAACAGTAAATAAGTTTTCGCCACTACACTGGCCTTTCTTTTTACTATTTCCTTAGTCCAAAAGTTCCTCAAAGAGGTTTTCACTTTAAGACCTCAATGTTTTATTTATTTGTTTTTGGCTAAGGGTGTTCACATATTCTCCAAAATAGGTTTTAGGATCTAGTTTTATTGACAACCCTTGTTTGTGGTTTCCCAATGGAACATTATCCTTGAGGCCTAGAAAATTGAATAAGGTCTCATCATTTTGAAACTCATTGATTGGCACTATTGATTATTGTTGGTCCCAATCTATAAATTGAGGATAATATAAAGGAAGTGGATTGTGGTGAATAATTGGTCTAAGGGTAAAAGTGGCATTGGTGTCAAATAAATTGGTATTGGCCAGGTCATCAAAAGGGTTATGATAAAACTCTACTTCACTATCGACATCATCATCACTAGTCATTGGCATTTGAACACGAATAAGGCACATGGGGTCACCCCCAGGTGGTTTAAATTTAAGACCATATGTTCCTTTGTACTGGGTGGCATAAATTGGCTTAAGTGGACCTTATTTATTTAGCCCAAGGCCTCCTCCTTCATAGGCATGTCTTTCCATGATTTTATTTGAAATGGAATATTTGGAATTTATATAACAATCAGCCAGTTTATCATTAGACAACCATGATTCATCATCTATAAGTGGGTCTTGTTCTTGGCCAATGGCTGATATGAAAATGATAGGTGATGGACTATGCAGTTTGTCTTTTATTTTTCACTACCATTTTATGCAAGGTGACTTGGATTTAGGTCTTCTAAAGGAATTGGGGTTTTGTGGAAGCTTAGAAATGTGGAATGTATCATAGATCAAATATTCTCCTAGGCCATTAGCTGAGATAGTATAATGATTAGATATTTTATGAGGTGGTATGTGGGAAAGTGAATTAAGGGTATCAAGGTCAATGTAGTTAGCCTTTGGTGAATAAACAAGTATTTCTTTCCCCTTGTCCTTTTTATAAATTTGATTTAAGCTAAAATGGTAGTTATAGCTTTGGTACTCAGCCTCCATATGATTACAATGTTCATATGGCTGCAAATCTCCATGGATAGTAACTTCCATACCTGAATGGGAAAACTTGATACACTAGTGCAATGTTTAAGGGATTGCACATATGTCTACCCAAAAGCATATTATATGACAAATCAAAGTCTAACACATGATATAGTATATCATGGTTCAAAGGCCCAATGATAACTAGCAAGCAGATAGTACCCTACGATTCCTATTCTTCATTATCATAGGCCTTGATTATGATTTTTTTTTATTGGAGATCAACTATGGTGTATTCAAGAAACTTGATGAGCTTTAGAGATAATATTTAAACCTAATCCATTGTCTATGAGGACACATTTCATTTTATGCCACATTATGACAACATCAATGTATTATGGATTATTATGTAGTGGGCTAATGGATGACATACCGCTTTGGTCAAAGGTTAATTTTTGGCCTGGGGCTAGATGTCCAACCAAAGCTTGAAATTTGTCAAGAGATATGTCCTTAGGAACTTGGGATTGGATAAGGAATTCTATTAAGATGCTCTTATGGATTGTAGACACACACAAAAAATCCAAAATGGAGATTCTTATGGACATCTTCTATAATTATTTCATGATATTAAATGTATTTTATTGTATAGTGGTAAATGGCTTGTTCTTATCCAAAATAGTTGGTTGGATGGGTTAAGTGGCAAATGGAAATGGGTCTAGTATGGTAATATTCAACTACTAAGTTATGATTTCATAACTGAGATTAGATACAGGACCATTGTTACTAACAAAGGATGGTGTTATGGGACCAAATAAGATAAGTCTCAGTTACTGATGTACTTGTTCATGGTCATAGGTTAATGATGAATTATCAATATGAGTTCCAAAGGTAGTAATCCCTATTTATTATTATGCCTATATATGGTCCTAGGTCAAAGAAGGATCACTGACATGGGCTAGATGGTTTGAATTTATTAGTAATGGTCTTGTTTGATTGGTATTTGGTCTTATATCAATGAAAATGGTGGAAATGTGACCTCTTATGATATGGCCTACAACCTTGTTGTAGTCTTGTGCAACTACATAGTAGGTCTATTAGTTGTTGGTATCATTATGGCATTCTATCTAGTCATTTGACATTGTTGGTTCTGCTATTGATTTTGTTGGTTCTAACTTGGTTGTTGATACTATTATTGTTATTGTGTTGGATGTTGTTGCTACTATTGTTGGTTGTTATGCTATGGAAATGGGTTTTGATAGATTCCTAAGTTTTAATTGGATGTGGAAGACCCATGATACAATTTTATCTCCCCATTTTCCAACATATTCTCAATGAAATGTTTAATTTACACACAATGATGCAAATTATTTTTGTTAACCCAATAACACTTATAGAATTTATTTTGCTACTACCAGTCTGGATAGTCAATATCCTCAAAATAGTGTTTTAGAATAGGCTAGTTATTAGATTAGATACAATTAGCTTGAAAAACATAGATTTAATGGGTTCTCCAAGGTCACTAAAGGCCTAATAAGTAATCACAATTCTCCTTGGAGAATGGGTTTTCAAAGGCAAAGGTTATTGTGTTTATTGCACTAGTCAAGGATATTACACTCATTGCATTTACTGAATGGCTTGGTGGTTAAGAGTAATTATCATATGTGATAGAGGTTGAGTAGATGATGTTTGCACCATTTGGACATGTCTTGACTTGGTTACTCCATTTCCAAAACATTATTGTTGTGATTAAATTGCTTAGGTTTTTCATAATTATTGGCCTATGTTTGTTAAAATGCTTGTGCTTGGACTTGGTTATGATTTTAGCTATTATTTTTGTTTTGATTTTGGATCTAATTCGATGAGCTAAGTTTAATGATCCCTTTGTTAATAAGGTCTCTTTTAATCAACAAAACTTTTTCAATGATTTCTTTAAAAAGTGTGCACACACTATAGTTCTAGATGGTAAGATATCTTACTATGTAAATTTTTAGTAAACACAGTGGCTAGTTGTTTATCTAATAAACTATGGGTAAATAAACTTGCAAGGGCTCTCCATCACTACAAATAACTTGCAAAACTTTCATCGGCATTCTATTTTTCTTGCATCAAATCTACCAAAAAAATCTCATGCTTGAGATTATAGGAGTGTTTCACAAACTTGTTTAAAAGATCATGAAAATCAAAAATTAAATTCTTGGGAAATTTTAGAAACCACTCCAATGCTTATCTTGCTAGACTCATTAGAAATAATAGCAAGAGGTATATGTTGCTATAGGCCACTGGTTGACAAGTAACAAATAACTATATCAAATAGGCCTTGGGGTATCCTTTCAACTTATATTTGTCAAATTTTGGTGGTTCATACCCTGAAGGAAATGGTATCTATAAGTACTCAATGTTGAATAGGTAAGAGCACAAGTCATCCAACTTAAACTTTTTCTTCTATTTTCATGCTTGGATGGCAGTAATTGCATACTTAATTTATTATAGTTCTTGGGATCAAGTGGATTACTTTGATCATATATAATGGAGGCATTTGTTAAGGAATGTTGGTTTGGTTTGAGAATGAACTAGAAATATGTATACATACATTTGGGTGCAATTGTTAGAATTGCACAAATTATTGTGTGATATTTAGGTTAAGATTTAGTATATAGGCCTAATTTTGGGGAAATAATGTTTTAGATGGAAGGATGTGGTTATACTATGCCTATTAGGGTTGAATAAGGACTTGATGTCAACTAGTCATACTTGGCTAATTAAGGGGAACTTATGAACCAAGGCCCTATCATTAAACTTATGGCATGTTTGGCACAAAAAACAATTATTACCTAATTAGTACTTATGGAACCTTAGAACCTCTTGGATGTTGTGAACCCTTATTGGGAAGTAGATTCATGTTGAAGGTTTGACATTTATTACTGAATGGTACTTATATGCTATTGATTAGACATAGTTTGTGATTGCATTAGCATGTTAGTCTATGATTGAAGAGGTATGTTCATCACTACCTAGCGAGGTGGAACATTGGTTTCCCCTTATTGAGGTGGAAAAATGTTTTGCCTATACTAGATTTGTATGTTGGATGATGCCTATTTTTATGGAATGTTAGTCATCACCTATTGTATTGGAGTAACATTCATCACATTTTGTTGAGGCATGGCTCTAGTTGTTGTTTGAATACTTAATCCTTGTTGTTATGAGCTTAAAGAAGTAGTTGGTTGAGGATTAGAGGTAGTTTATTGAGGTTGGTAGGTAGAAATTCCTTACCACTACATTTTTGAACCACTCATGGTGTTAATTAAAGGCACATTTTGTTGTGTATTATTTGTTTGTGCATTTACACCACTTTGGTCTAGATTGGATGTTGCTTGCACATTATCCACTAGGTTTGGCTCACTATTATGCATAGAAGTTGAAGACACTTATTTGATGGTGAGGGTATTGAACATGTCTCCATTTAAAGTGCTTTACATAAATGGGTATATACCTTGATTGTCTTATCCTATCGATTCTATTAAGACTCTTATTGAAATAGCTAGCTCAATAAGAAGAGCATTTGACATGGTCATATTATTAAAGTTGAATGTTAATTTTAGATATTTTTGGTATGCTATCTACATCTATATGAAATGATCTACCATGAGTCATTTTGTTATGATAATCATATAAGGGTCCTAATATAGCATCAACACTATAGTGTGAGGATTTCTAGAAGAGGCTTATTCATTGGTTTGATTATAAGACATGTTGTAAGGCCCTCTTACTAGACTTAGCACATTTTCATGGGGAAAGTCTGCTAGAAACTTAGCCCCTACCTCCATAGCTCTGATCAAGACTTCATCATTATTTGTAAGTGATGATTAAAAAATAAGAGTCATAGGCTGATGACATTATAACGTAGCAGAGTTGCTGTTGGACTTGAACTATAACTGAAGGTATGTTAACCAAGTATCATGCCATTTGTACTTGGTCCTACTCTAAGTATGAAGGTGTGTTGACCAAATAATGAGCCAAAGGGTCTTATCTTTGTTCCCCTATTTGAGTGTTGTAAGGTGGATAAGGATCCATATCACAAACAACATCATCTCCATAGGGGGTATTGAATAAAGGTTTCTTATGCAATCACATTTCCATACCCTAGATTGTACATGACACCGCTACACGTATAGTTAGACATGGTCAAATCCATGGTGAATGATTCATGAAAAGAGGGATTAGAGTTATAAAAACTCTAAAAAATAATGTATAAAAAGACAAAAGGTTCAAACTCAATCTAACTTGGTCAAAGATTGGAGCTGTATCTCTAAAAGTGGTTCATGACAAAACCTAGAATAAAATAATCCCATATCAAATGTCTAACATTAAATGTTTCACACAAAAAGGTTGAGTTGATGAACTAAAAACAAAATGCCAAACTTAAGGTCCAAAGTGTTCTAAATAGGTCTAATCTATGAAAAGTAAAGGTTTCTATCTCTTTTGGCCAAATGTGGTGCGACACCCTTAACCTTTGGCGTGTCTAGGGATATATGTGGCTAACTTGTGGCTTACATAATTCTTTTATATTATTGTTACATTTCTCTACATTTTTAATTAGGTCAAAACATGAAATAACCATGGATAAGTAGACTATATATAGGAGGTAGTGGTTATTATTTGATCATCATATTAAGTATTCTTCTCTTATTGTATTATTATGGAGGTTGTACCCTCAAAGTGGCTTTGCTATATTATCTAGTTTTCTATTCTGCTATCAATTATTTATGTGTGATCTCTCATATTTACTTATTCTATGTGATATATAATCATTTTACGTGAACATCTAAGTAATTTCATTATAAGTGGTATCATAGCTTTGATTTGGGCAAGTTTCTTATGGTGTCATTTTTTTGGATATGATAAGGCATGACTTATGTGAGCAGAAGGAACAAAAAAACATAACTTACAATCTGGGAAGAATTATTTTTTTCTATCAGCATAGTATTGTTCGAAATGCTTTTTTGAAAAAAAAAGTCTAGAATTTTTTTCCCCTTTGCACATTTGTAGTCATTGGATTCATCATGGAAAAATGATCGCAACAATATATTCTATTGGTATACTTATTTGGTATTGATATGTTTTTCCCTAATGCACAAAGGTAGTGTTGGATTTGTCTTGGTGAGGTGATCATAATGGTACCATCTCTTGGTACACATTTTTTGGGGAAAAAACCCTCCTAGGGTTTATATATGGTAGGTCCTTCTACTTGGGGAAGATAAGGGGGGCAAGAAAATCCTAAGACTCCTACTGGTGACATGGAATCTAGAACTTTAGATCCATTGATTTCTTAACTTCAAGCTGACATAAAGGGCTTGGTGTGGCATGATGACTTTGTTATAGTTCAAACTAATGTTTTAGGGATATGTGGAGATATTAATGGGGTTCAAACTCAACTGAATCATATCATTAAATAATTGGCTACCCTTTCATCTCAGTTATAGTCAAACAACCCTTTACTTTATCATTTGGGTCTTCCTCCTCTCAACACTAAGAACTCCAATTCTGGTGTGAAAGTGATGTTTCCAAAAGGGGACATGCATAAGTTTGATGATAAGGATCCTCTCACTTGGATTATAAAAATTGATAATTTATTTAATTTGCATCAAACACTTAGGTATCAGAAGGTGATAGTGGTGTCTCTGTATCTATAACCTAAGTAATTCATTTGGTATTGCTAGTTGTGTGCTCAAAAGAAAAAGAATGATGCTCATATTACATGGTCTATTTTCACTGATGATTTTTTGGCTCATTATAAAAATAATGTCTCTAAGAAATACTTCAGTCAATTAACCAAATTATATCAAATAAGAACTATGAAGGATTATATTCATCAATTTTAGAATATATATTTATGATTGGAAGACATCACTGAGGAAAATTTGATTGATATTTTTTGGGTGGCCTCAAAGATAACATATAATTATAGTTTCATATGTTTAGGCCAACATCTGTATCAAAAACTATCCCACATGCATGTATGGTATAAGAAAAAGAGATGGTCAAATAGAAAACTTTCACTACTAGTCATGATCACACCTTTCTAGTACCATCATTTCCTCAACCCACCAAATTGGCACCTTAACAAATTAAGGAGAAACAATCCAAAGGTTTGTGTTATGGTTTCAACAATAAATAGAGCAAAGACCATCACTATGCTGAAAAGAAGCTATTTTAAATTTAAGGTGCCAATGAGGATGATAATGATGAGGAGGTAATTAGAAAGGATGAAGAAGGTCATGAGGAGGAATCTAAAGACTAACAGCCTATTATTTCTTGTCATGACCTTTCAGGTATTAGTACTCCCCAAAATCTTAAGGTGGTGGGTTTCCTAAAGAAATAGAAGGCCACTATATTGATTGATTCTGGGAGCACACACAATTTCATCAATAGTAAATTGGTTTCTCATTTAAACTATTTCATTTATCCTGCTCTAGAATTTTAGGTCATGATTATAGATGGTGGTACTGTTAGTTTCTCAAGAAAATTCCATAATATTAAGCTACCCATGGGAGACTAATTTTTGGATTCTCCTATGTTTACTATTCCCATGGGGGAGTTGACATTGTTTTGGGACTATAATGGCTCACCACTTTGGGCATTATTGAGATGAATTTCTAAGAATTATTCATGCACTTTCATTCTGAGGGAAGGAAATTTGAGCTAAGGGGATTAAGGGTTAAATATCCACAAATTTTTAGATCCCATCAAATGAAAAATATTATCCTTAAGGGTGCTAAAGGATTTGTAGTTCACCTATTTTCCATGGAAGTTCAACCAACTTATCCATCTACACCTCCTAATCTACAATAAGTGATTGATGCCCATTTAGTTGTTTTTGGTGACATGATGGAAGGACTTCCACCTAGTTGCACACATGATCATGCTATCAATGTTATTATTGGTAGTACACCACCCAACATTAGGCCATACAGGTATCCCTATGCCCATAAAAGTGAAATTGAAAATATGGTACAAGAGATGTTAGATGTAGGAATCATTCACTACATCTAAAGTAAATATTATTTTGCAGTAGTCATGGTGAGAAAAAATATGAGACTTGGAGGATGTGACTTGAATACAGAGAATTCAACAAGTACACTATCAAAGATAAATTTCTTATTCCTATCATTGATGATTTTATAGATGAATTAAATGGTGCTCTTTATTTTACCAAGTTAAATCTGCATTCTAGGTATCATCAAATATAGATCCATGATGAAGACATACTCAAAATTGCTTTTAAGACTCATTAGGGCCATTATGAGTTTTTGGTTATGCCTTTTGGTCTAAAAAATACACCATCCACCTTTCAGAGTTTGATGAATACTATTTTTAAGCTATTTTGAGGAAATTTGTTTGGGTATTTTTTGATGATATCCTCATTTATAGTAAAAATTGGGAAGACTATTTGTACCATGTGAAACAAGTAGTCTCAATTTTGGAATGACATCAATTATATGCCAAACCTTCCAAATGTACTTTTAGCTCTTTTAAGGTTGAATATTTGGGTCATTTAGTTGCACATGCAAGAGTGAAAGTGTATCCTAAAAATATCCAAGAAATAGTGGACTGGCGAATTCCTAAGACACTGAAGCAACTAAGGGGATTTATGGGGCTAATTGGTTACTATCACATGTTTGTCAAAAATTATGGTAGCATTGAAGCCCCACTCACCTGTTTGTTAAAGAAAGATTCCTTTTAGTGGATTGATATAGCTATTAGGGCAATTAAACAATTGAAATTGGCTATGTGCACCACTCCAGTGTTGGCCACTCCTAATTATTCCAAGACTTTTGTGGTTGAATGTGATACATTTGTGTATGGTATGGGTGTTATACTCATGTAAGAAGGTAGAACACTTACATTTTAAAGTCATCAACTGAAGGGTAAAAATCAGCACAAGCCTATTTATGAGAAGGAAAATATGGATATTTTGTATGTAATCAAACAATGGAGGCCTTATTTGATGGTTCATCACTTTCAGGTAAAGAATAATCATGACAGTGTCAAATATTTTTTGCAATAATGGTTGTCATCTGAAGAACAATAAAAATGGGTAACTAAGATGTTAGGCTATGATTTTGAAATAGTTCACAAGAAAGGCAAGGATAATGTAGTGGTAGATGTAGTGTCTAGGAAGGATGAATTAGTTGACGCGTTGCTATGTGTTATGACCATTCTGTAGGTAGATTGGCTAGAGGAAGCATGATCAAAATGGGAAAATGATAGTGCTGCCCATGATTTGATTCAGAATCTTTAGCAAGGTTTGGGTGGATTTGAAAAATTAACATGGACAGGTGATGCATTATGGTATAAGGACAAATTATACCTATGTAATAATTCTCTTCTTAAACAAACAATCCTTTAGGAACTTCATGCAACTCCAATTGGGGGTCATTTAATATTTTTGAAAACCTATCATAGAATCAAGCAGGATTTTATTTAGAAAGGACTCAAGGGGGATGTCCAAAAATATGCACCTGAATGTATCATTTGTCAACAAAATAAAGGAGAAACCATCAAAACCCTAAGTATTTTGTAGCCTTTATCCATCCCTAGCTAATGTTGGGAAGAGGTGTCTATGGATTTCATTACAATGTTCTTGAGATCTGATGGTCAAAATGTTATCATGGTTATGGTAGATCATCTTAGTAAGTATGCTCATTTTTATTATTTATCACAACCATTTTTTTTTCTAGTAAAGTAGCTTCTACTTTTCTAAATACAATTTAGAAATTTCTTGGTACCCCTAAGATCATTATCAATGATAGATATCCCATTTTCACTAGTAATTTTTGGATTGATTTATTTGCATGTTTGGGCACCTAGTTGGCTCATAGTTCATCCTATCATCCTCAATTAGATGGAAAAACTAAGGTAGTCAACAACTGTTTAGAAGGATATCTTCATTATTTTTTCCTGATAAACAAGATAAATGGGTTCATTGGTTGTCACTTACTAAATGGTGGTATAACACTTCTATTCATAGTTCTTTCAAAATTTCTCCTTTTTTGGCACTATATGGATACCACCCTCTATCTATCACTTCAACCTTGAAGGTCCATCCTAAGGTTCATGCCTTTAAATAAAATATTCACCATCAATAGGAGGTCCTTTTAAGTTTGAATGAAAATTTAGCCATGGCCTAGAATCACATGAAGCAGTAGGTAAATCAACACATGAGAGAGGAATTTTGACATTGGTGATTGGGTCTTTGTTCACTTGCAACCATATAAGCAGATGTCTTTTAAGGAATAGAAAAAGAATAAAAATATATCCTCTAAGTATTATGGGCCTTACCAAATCTTACAAAAAATTGGTAGTGTGGTCTACAAGTTAGAGTTTCCTGCCTCTACTCACATATATCTAGTATTTCATGTATCATTACTAAAGAAAGTCATTAGACATAAAGTTGATACTCAAACTGAGTTACCAGAATTGGATGAAGAAAGAAGAGTTATTCTTGAACCTGAGGTGATCCTTCAAGCACTAAACAACTATGGTTTAGAACTATTAAGGACTACCTAATCAAATGGAAGAATCTACCTTGTGAAGATGCCACTTGGGAGGATGAATCTTTTATGCAGCAACATCCAGAGTTGACTCAACATTGAGGACAACATTATTTTGAAGGGGAGGGGCATACTATGCCCTTAACCTTTGGCATGTCTAGGGATATGTGTGGCTAACTTGTGGCTTACATACCTATTTATATTCTTGTTACATTTCTCTATGTTATTAGTTAGGTCAACCTATAGAATAACCATGGCTAAGTAGACTATATATAGGAGGTAGTGGTTTGTCTTTGATCATCATATTAAGTATTCTATTCTTATTTCATTGTTATAGAGGTTTCCCCCTCGAAGTGGCTTTGCTATATTATCCAGTATACTACTCTGCTATCAATTATTATTATTTGATCTCTCATATTTGCTTATTATATGTGATATATAATCATTTTGTGAGAACATATAAGTAATTTCATTACATGTGGCATCAAAATATAGGCTCAAACAAAGGCATGTGCTAGTACTTTTGGTCAAATGTGGCATCAAAAGTCAGACTTAAAATAAAGGGGTATCTAATTTAACAAACTTAGAACACTTTGGCTTAGACTAGGCACTTTATTTTAGAAATGAACTTGGTCAATTTGGTATGAGGAATAAAATAAAATGAGTTTGGAGATAGATTTTTTTCTCCCAACTAAAGGCACAAACAAATAGTTTTTGAATTTGGGTAAAGAATTAACCTAAGTTATGCAACCCAAAAGAGAACGATCTGTGTCTAAGCACAAATTGCATAATGCATAAATATAAATCAATAAATGTTTGGATTTGAACTTATAAAGGTTAATTAAAAACTTGACTTAGGGAAACTAGGCTCTTGTAACAAACGAGCTAAACAAAATGGAATGACATAACTACACTAAAACAAAGATCCTAAAAGGCACACGCGGTTTGGTTTCAAATGTGAAACTTGGACAAAAGATAAAACAAGTATATGAAATAATTTAAGAAAAATAATGATGTTATCACTCTCTAAAGGTACAAAAAATGGTTTATTTCAAGACCCCAAGACACAAAATGGAAATGATTTGGGTAATGTAATGTTACCCATTTCAATCAAGTGACACACACAATGTTTTTGACAAAAAAATTAAGGCAAAAAGCATGATGTCAAATAGATGGAATATCACCTCTTAAAATAATAGATTAATGTGGAAATAAGACTCATTTTGACATGGGCAGACAAAAAAGGTTTTATACTAAAAGACCAAGAAAGTTTAGGAAAATGTACCAAATACAACTAAGTAAATCATCCTAGCTCCTATAACTGATAATGTTGCTTCATATTGTAGAAATCCATCGATATACATGCTCTTGGGAGTATTTTAAAGTGTTAATCAAAAAATAAAAGTGCATGAATTAGTATGGTTTTTATACCCCCTTCTTGTAAGATATTGTACGATGACATGGAGCTTCAATCTACTCGCCCTGCATTAATAATATTTTTGTGGCAAGTGAGGTTTGTCTAAAACTTAAAATTTTCAACCATATAAATGGTTTCAAGTGTGTTTAAAACTATAGATTCATCATTTCAATTGATGTCATAATAATTAAATTACTATGCAAGGGTCTATTACTTTACATAATGATCCTATTTGTGGACTACTTAGTGGAATCCCCTAGTTAATCAGACCCGACTTGAGTTTTCATTATCAAAGGAGAGGTTAAATGCTCAACCCATTGGATATCATAGTATGAATACCCTAATTTTTATAACCCTCCATGGAGTGGGGTTGAAAAAATTCCTGGAGATGAAATCTTGGGTCAGAGCTTCCCTAAATAACTCTTGAAGAAGCTATGAACTCCCCTTCACAAGCCAAGTTGCATGAAAGAAATGATCAAGTAGAAAGACTTTAGAGGTTATTTTTAGATCACCCAAACCATACATATTTTGGGGAGAGCATAGACAACATTATTTCCATGTCTTTTACTAGGAATAAATTACAAGTGAAAAGATACTTTTGGTTACCCAAGTTCCCTATAGGGGATGGGGGAAGAGCATACATGCACTCTTTATTTTACATAAATAAACAAATAAGTAATCAAACAAATACTTTTAAGAATTTTAAAATTAAGTGAGTGTGAATTTTATGCACCAAATGAAATGTTTGATAAAGTTATTTGGCCCCTTGGCTTAAATTATCAAAGCTTAGCAATAATTTTCAAAAAATAACTTTAATACAAATCACCTAGGCTATTTTAAAGCACTTAAAGCAAATGTTCAAGATTTAACCATTCTTTTTAGGCACCAAAATGAAGTGTTCAAGAGTTTAAACTTATAAATTTATGTTCTAATATCACCTTAGCCATACAAAAATTAGAGGGTTTCCTTTTTAATTTGAAGCACATTAATAGATACACAAACAAGTTTTGACAAGATAAATCTCAGTTTTTTCTATATTTTTTACATAGAGAGTAAAACTGGTCACCTTTGACCGAAGCCGGTTGCTAGAGAACTAATGCTGATTGATAAAGACCAATATCAACTTCTTATGAACCTAAAGGTAAAAAATATAGAGTCTAAAAATGTTAGTTCAATATATCACAAAAAATCCATAAAACTTGTAGTAAGATGATTAGTTAGAGAACAATCAAGTCAATGAAACCAAGAAATAACAAATAGGAATGTTAAGAAGATTCAAAATCAAAGTTTTTAAATGGTGTTTTACCATACAACCTGATTGATGATGGTTACCCAAAACCAATGTTAGTTAGGCAGAATTGATGATGGTTAGGTATAATTGATGTCGGTTATGCCTGACTAATGTTGGTATTTGTGTAAATTTAAGTTAGCATAAAAAATAAAAATATGACCAAAAAAAATCTAAAAATCCAATTTTAAATATATTCAAACATTCATTGGAAAATTTTGGAGTTACATATTAGTCTCCTTGGTATGTGGGATGTGTTTAGGTCCCATTGGGTGTGGAAATTATGATCATAGGAATTAGACAATGAAGAGGAGGTTAGATCAGGTGTTAGTTCATAAAACAATGAAATTAACACAATAACATGCTAACATCTCTAAGCCTAGATCTTAGGGGGATCATAATGGACTAAATATAATTAAAAACCCAACTAAAATGTAAAGAAAAACAATCTTTACTTCCTTCAGATCTCTATAGGATTTGTTCATGGCTTGCTCGGTTTATGCTGAAAGAGTCTTTGGTAATGGATTTTTATTTGATCCTTATCTCCTTGGCACCATTCTGGTATATGGCTTGGTGTGGATTATGCTTGTTTGATGTCTTGGATCAATATTTTGGCATTTCAACACTATTTTCATGAGTCTTATGCAAAAACCTGCATTATAACTCTATAATATCCAAGCTCTCTTTTCAATAGGCAATGGCTTATATTTGTAGGCTTAAGAACTAACCCTAACTCAAGGTGAGTTAAAGTGTAGTTTAAACATGGAATGGGTACAAACCTAACCTAAGTGAGTTAATTAACCCCATTAGAGTTAAAATGTGTCAATAATTAATGATTTACAATGAACAAGCATGGGTGAGATATTTTCAAAAGCTTGACAACTAATATAAGGTAATTATGAAAAGCTATGATATTTTATATTTTTGAATTTCTTTTTTTAGTAATTCATTAATTGCACATGGATAATTCAACTAGGATTTTAATTTGGTTTAGCTTTTTAATTAATTATGATTAGGATTTTTAACATTTTCAATATTTAATTTTATGTTCATGTGCCCCATTTAATAGGTTTATAAGCAAAATTGCATGTTGTAATGATGTAAGATAATTAGAGATGAATTTGTAAGATAGTTTTATTATTTATGGTAAGATACCCTAATTAGGGATGTCTCAATGTGATTCTAAGCTTTGATGGATGACGCATAAGTAAATTTAGGAAGTTTAGTAATTCTTAGGTTTAATTTGAAATGGTTGGTAGGAATTGGTTTGAAGTTTGATTGAAGGCCATTGGTGGCTAGTTTTAGGTGTCTAATAAGAGTACATGAGGGCAAGGTCTCAAAGCTAGCCTACCCATTTTCTCCTAGGCATTCTTGGTCAAAATGTTGACCTCAGCACTTGTGTGTATAAGAACCTCACAAGCAGACCATCCATCAATAGTGGCATCCACTAAGGGTTCTTGGTCATATTTAGCATTTTGTGTGTGTCAAAATTCTCATGACCTCTCCGTGCATGACATAATGACTTCAATTGATTTTGACCTGCATGCTCCAAGAGAATTTTTTTAATAGGGGCAACATCCCCTCTATTTTTAGGAGGTGAAATATCTCAGTTAATTGTTATATCTCAATTTCCTAGCTATCATGCTTCTTATGAGAGGCAACAACCTATGTTTCTAGGTCTCACACTAATTAGAGCTCCCCTTGCAGGTTTTGGATGACACTAATAGCCTGCTGTAACATGTATTTATGGTGTTTTAGGTCTGGGTATGGTGTAACTTTAGCTTTAGGCCATGTTATATGCTCATTAAAATCTTTATCCCCATATTCTAAATGTAATTTAGGTACTGACACAACTAGAAAATGAGTGGTGAATCAACTATGAGTAGTTGCCTACACATTGATTATCTCTATGCATATCAATTATACTTTTGGGGTCCATTTTTCTATTTTATACTCATGCTTGATCATTCTTTCACCTTTGTCTATGGTAGACCTACCTTAGGTCTACTTTTTGTATAGGTTAGGGTATTCTTATAACTTATGGGACCCTCAACAATATGCACAAGTGGGATGTGTAGGGAAGTCATACTGATAATGTTCTATTGAGCCACATTTATAACATGAACACAGTGGGAACTTTCCACCACCATGTCCTTTGCCTCATCCTTTGGTAGCTACTTGTATCACAAAACTTGCAATTTGTTATTTGTAACCCTCATTACCTTGGTTATCCTACCCTCTAATTTCTATGGTGGCTTGACATGCACTTCTTTCCATGTTCTCATGCATTTCATAAATCACCTAGCAATTAGTAGTGGTATGGGTATAAGCATCACACAAATGATAATAAATGGATGTATTGATTTGGATGGCACATTGCAATCAAGGGTAGTTGTAGATGTCATGCACCTCTCAACAAAATTCACAACTTAGAAGTAAAGTGTGTACATTCTTCCATGGTTAGTTGGTCCTATTATGGACCTCTAATTCATAATCAATGTACCTTAATCCACTTTGAATGTCATACGATGAGATAGTAATAAAATTATAGAGCTAGGAAGCCATAAATGCAATCTACACTTCTATAAATGGGTTGATCTTGATATCTACACTTTTGATTGTCTCAGCTCTGAGCATGGCTTCAAATTATTCTCAAGATTATATAAAAGTTTTCATAAAAAGTGCTATTTATAATGGCATGAGTAACCCACCAATGAACCACTGTACATGTTGGGAAGGGTGAATATTATATGGGAGATTCGATAAAAGAGTTTTAAATCTTGAATTATATAGGTGCACACTCTTTGAGATTCCTTGGGTAATCTCTTTTAGCATGATGATGCTCTATTGTTCAAACTATAGAATGTCAAATTCTTTCAGGAATACATCCTTCAGGGTATCATAGTCAACCTTAGCCTTGTTAGGATCAAATTTCCTATACTAGGTTTAGGCATGATCAATTAAAGTGGTTACAAATTGGGTGGCTTTGTGCTTTAATTAGGTTATGCCTTGCATGTGCCATTGTAGTTAACACTTTAGTACATGTTCTATAACATTATCCATGCCATGATACTCTATAAAGTGCATAGCCATTTTGTAATATATTTTCTATGGGGGTAGCTGGTATTTGAGGCATTTATGCCTCAATACCTATCTTGGTGGTGGTCCTTCAACACCTCCATCCATTGGGTTGAGAACTTGTCCCATCATTAATTGTAATATCCCCTCCAAACCGGGAATATCTAAACACAAATAGCTCTGAACAAAGATACAAATTTTACCAAAATAATTGCTATATAAATAAATAAATCACAATATAGTCTGTCAATGGCAAATCACAGATCTTATCACTTGTTATTCTAGATGATTATATAATTAAATATCTGTCATAAAAATAAAATAATCTACAATATTCTGTCTTAAAACCCTGGCTTTTTGCAAATCTGGGAATGAAACCTGAATTTTGTCTCGTCTCGGCCTGCTGTGTCGAACACACTATCACCGGCGTCGGTTGATATATTGCCGACGTCGGTCTCTGTAGGTCCTTCTCTATTGACATCGGTCTTCAGTCGACTGATGTCGATCACTGGGGATCTCTGTCTATCGAGGTCGGTGCCTGAACGGATCTGTACGGACCTGTACGAACTTAGTATGGCTGCCAATTAAACACAACCTGTCTATTCTTAACCCCTGATAGCTAAACAACCTAGTCTCAAGAATATACGATTCTAATATAGAAAATATATATCTGTATAACTTATTGGATCAAAAACTAAATAAATAAAATACCTAAAATACTATGATAACTTTTGTGTGAAGCTATCTCCCAAATCTGTATACCTCTGTGATAACTTCTGTATGAAGCTATCTCTCAATTTAGCAATAGATCAGCTGATATTTCATAGCCTCTAAATTTCACACACTAAAGAGGGAATTTTCTCCAATGCAAATGGAATCCTGGAACCCTAGGCTCAGTCTTCACAGAAGAAATTCTTCAAAATCAATAATCAATAATCAATGGCTAATCAATAATGGCCTCCATGAGAAACCCTTATACCCTCAAAAGATATGCTTGCCCTAATTAGGGTTTTCTTAAATTAGAATTAGGGTTTATAATTTAAAATTAGACCAAATAATTAATATTTGATTAAATCAATCAAATATTAATATCTCCCTCAATACATGTCCAATCAAGCCCAAACGAAAGCCAACTAGAAAATTTTTGCTAAACGAAGCCACTCCAATCTCCATCAAGACCCTCTAACCATCCTATTAGCCTATGAGGGTCACATAATAGGCTAACCATGAACTCAGAACATGTCAACTGAAAAGGGGACATGACAATCCACCCCTCCTAAAATTGCTTGCCCTCAAGCAATCGCTGCATGATACACCCATCAATCCACCTGGATCCCAAATGTAGTCATGATCTGCCCTGCTGTCAATCAATGCAAACTCCATGCCATGTCCATCCCTAGTACTAAGATAATCACCCCAACATCCAATCCATAAATGAAAATCAGCAAGCAACTCAAGCAAACTCTGTACCTGAATAATATCTAAATCTAGATTGTGAAGGCTAGAAAGAGTCATATCAACCTGTGACCCGACTGTAACAGCAAGTTGAGTCCCTACCACATGTGATAACTCCTAAACTGCACTCACCTCAAGACCAAGCTCATCCACCTGTCTCTCCTGTGTTGGTGCCAATGTGCACTCGTCATCACACTCTATCATGTCATGTCGTATAAGCCTCTCCATCTGATGAAAAAACATATATCTGAAGCTGCTGCCCCGTATTGCCTTAAGAATGTGTGTCTTCCCATCAACATCAAAGAGGACCTCCATGTCCTTGAGATGAAGAGTAACTTCCTCAAATGAATGAAGCCACTTCATACCTAGGACTAAGTCTATATCCCCCATGTCTACCACATAGTAATCAGCCTTGAACTCATAGTTGTTCAAGCGCAATGGGAGGTCTCTAATCATACGCTCACACCTAAGAGTGTGACCATCGGATACCTTAACTCTGATGCCCTCAAAATCTTTGGTAGTGAGTCCACACTTCTCCACAAATCTAACATCTATGAAATTATGTGTGGCTCCTGTATCTGGAAGGGTGATAACCTTCTGCCCTGCCAAAACTCCATGGAGTCTGAATGACTCATCTGACTGAATGCTGGATAGGCGTGCCTCATGTATGTGAAGCTCTAACTCTACCTCTACCTTAGGCCCTAAAGCCTCTGCCTTTTCCCCCTTAGAACTATTCTGTTGTTCGGAATCCTCTGAATCAGAATCCTCATAATATGCCCACATCACACGATTTGCCTTGCCCTTAGGCCTCAAAGGGAAATCGTGATGGATATCATATGGCCCTTTGCAGTAGAAGCAAAGCTTCTTCTAGAAAAGATCATTAAGCACCTCATGATCCAAAGGTGGTGCCGCTGGATTGGCCTTTGAGTCATTCTTTACACCTGATTTATCTATGTTAAAATCCGGTCTCTCTGTATCTGTGTTGGAGCACTTATGGTCTCTAGATGAAGAAGTACCTTTAAAGTTAAATTTATGGGATGGGGCTGCCATCTCCATACTATGCGCCTTCTTCATAGCTACCTGTAATGAAGGAGGATCATAGGCTTTGATCCAACCTCTCAATGGCTCTATCAATCCCTCCATGAAGAGAACTACCAATCTACGCTCAAAAATATTCAGCACCATGATTGCCAATCTCTGAAACTCACCAATGAAGGACTCCAAGTTACCTATTTGTCTCAACTGTGCCAGATCTTGAAAGTAAACCTCAATATCTTTCTTTTCAAACTACTCAACCAATCTATCCACAAAGTCCTGGTACTCTATCACCTGGTTATGCTGAAGTGTTACCATACCATGATACCACCAATCATGTGCTACTCCATCCAAGTGCAAAGTGGCATATTTGATGGCCTCTATCTCTGACATTGGTCTTAATGCCAAAAATGTGTCAAGCTTATGAACCCAAGCTTGAGCTATCATCTTGCCGCTGCCGTCAAAAGTAGTCAAAGAAAGCTTACCAGTAGCCTTCTTTAGCTCACTGAATTGAACTCTAGGCCTCCTATCCTGTCTAGCCAATCTATAGTGCTCTCTCCTCAGATTGAGAAAATGATCAAAGGATGTCCTCTCTTGAATATGAGGAGGTAATAATTCCCACTCATCATTTGTAGCCATGTAAACATCTACAAATGGGGAATTCCCTGCCTCCTCCTCTACTGGTGCCTCTGGTTCTTCTTGAACAAATGTAGGACGTGTAGGTCTATCAGCTATTCTGGAGTGAGTCTGCTATGGTCTATGATTAACCGTATCACTCCTATCATCTCTTTGGTCCCCATTCTATCCATTAGGTGCGTTCATCCCCCTTATCATAGTCATAAGTGCCTGTAGTGTCTGATTCATTTGCTGTTGGCTTGTCATCATAACACGGTGAAATTCTCTGGTGTCATGGTCAGCATCATACCTGTGGCCCCTGGGTGGGCTACCCTCACGTCTGTCACTCATGATAATCTGTTGCTGTTCTAACAACTGGGTACCTTCAAGCAAGGCTCTATTGCATGTGTTATACCTGTGTGGTCCCAACTCTTATGGTTGCATAAGATTATCACACCCTCAGGATGGCAAGATTTAGCTTTGATACCACTGTAATATCCCCTCCAAACTGGGAATATCTAAACACAAATAGCTCTGAACAAAGATACAAATTCTACCAAAATAATTGCTATATAAATAAATAAATCACAATATAGTCTGTCAATGGCAAATCACAGATCTTATCACTTGTTCTTCTAGATGATTATACAATTAAATCTCTATCATACAAATAAAATAATCTGCAATATTCTGTCTTAAAACCTTGGCTTTTTGCAAATCTAGGAATGAAACCTGAATTCTGTCTCATCTCGGTCTGCTGTGTCGAACACATAGTCACCGGCGTCGATCGATTATTGCTGACATCAGTCTCTGTAGGTCCTTCTCTACCGACGTCGGTCTTCAGTCGGCTGATGTCGGTCACTGGGGATCTCTGTCTACTGAGGTTGGTGCCTGAGCAGATCTGTACGGACCTGTACAGACTTAGTATGACCACTAATTAAACACAACCTGTCTGTTCTCAACCCCTGATAGCTAAACAACCTGGTCTCAAGAATATACGATTCTAATACAAAAAATCTATATCTGTATAACTTATTGGATCAAAAACTAAATAAAGAAAATACCTGAAATACTATGATAACTTCTATGTGAAGCTATCTCCCAAATCTATATACCTCTGTGATAACTTTTGTATGAAGCTATCTCTCAATTTGGAAATAGATCAACTGATATTTCATAGCCTTTGAATTGCACACACTGAAGAGGGAACGTTCTCCAATGCAAATGGAATCCTAGAACCCTAGGCTCAGTCTTCACAGAAGAAATTCTTCAAAATCAATAATCAATAATCAATGGCTAATCAATATGGCCTCCATGAGGAACCCTTATACCCTCAAAAGATATGCTTTCCCTAATTAGGGTTTTCTTAAATTAGAATTAGGGTTTCTAATTTAAAATTAGACAAAATAATTAATATTTGATTAAATCAATCAAATATTAATATCTCCCTCAATACATGTCCAATCGAGCCCAAACGAAAGCCAACTAGAAAAATTTTGCTAAATGAAGCCACTCTAATCTCCATCAAGACCCTCTAACCATCCTATTAGCCTATGAGGGTCACATAATAGGCTAACCATGAACTTAGAACATGTCAACTGAAAAGGGGACATGACATTAATACTATCATAGTTGATGTTGATGATGTTGTGATACTCACTTATGACACTATACCACTTCTTACAAGTTATTTCCCAATTTGTATTGATGACAGTGGTTGAGTTGGTATACTCATGTTCAAGTTCTATTGTGGTGAGATAGTGCCCAATGGTATAGAGGTAGTTTCACTCAAATCCTTGTATGGAATAATCTATTCAATCATAAAGTTACAATATAAGTATTCAAAACATCTAAGATCTAAGTCATTAACAGAGTTAATTATTACTTTGGTACTTTCTTCAAGTGGGGGATCTAATGCATGAGTATACACCATAGGTTCACAGGGGGTAGGCATATCGATCATATTTATAGTCACCAAATTTTTTAGGACCCTAGTGAATTCCACACTTATCAAGTGTTGAGATCGATCCATCACTTCATTATATCTCTCATCCTCACACTGCTATATTTCAAGAGATCCTTCCCCATGCCCTTCCTACTCATTACAGGTTCTATTGACACTTCTGAGTTCTTGATTTTACATCATTTGGTGTCATCTCTTATCATAGGTCTATCTTCTAAGCTCTCATGTGTTAATTTTCTCATCTCCTTCCATTATGCCTTACCTACACATTCCCTTCTCCCTTTTTGTGCTACTAAGATGTAAAAGACTTTAGCCTTCCATCCATAAATTTTTAAAACCATAATCCACCATTACCTTTTTGATTTATATTATGAGCTCCTTCACAAATGTGCCTCTAAGGTCACATAAAAATTGATACTCTACTTTCTCAAGGCATAAGCATGTTGAGACTATGAACTCAAGTATGTAATTATTTAGAGCTCCTTGCCACCATTTATCTACTACTCTAGTCTAAGTATTATCTAGGGTCTCAAGCCTCTCTAGGTGCTCCTTCATCCTTTCATAGTGATGTCCATAGCTTATTCTTCTATGGGTTGAATATACAACCAAACACCTGTACACATGCTCAGGTAATTCACATAAAAGACCTCATATAAATCATCATATAGGTTATTATGAACCCATTTTCTTGGATTTTGTCCTTGGTAGGTTGGATGCTTAAGAATAAATATATATTCCACCTATTTCATCTATTGATCAATGTTTTCATGGAAAGTTAGTACATCATTTTGTCACACCATTGTATTAATAAAATTCAATACAGGTCTTGGCAACGTAACCAAAATATTGAAGAAAAGTGCACAAAGTTGTATTATTCAATTTTTAGTTTATTAAAACTAAGCATAAGCATGGGATATTCCCTTTAAACTCAAAATTATAACACTCAACTATGATGACATCAATACGCATAAGGCACAGGCCTTATGTGCTCACCCAAAGTGTAGTTGAGAAGGAACTGGGGCCCGTATTGGGCTAGTTGTGCCATAGTGCAAGACACTAATAAGGGGGATTATCATTTATATGAAAGATTTAGGTAAGTATATAGGTCCAATCCATTCATGGGCTAAGCCTAGTGTCATATGGGTGAGATCCTTTCATAGACTAAGTCTAATGTCATCTAGGTGCTTAGGGGGTCATAAGGTTGCTTCTACTCAAACTACTCATGCTAGACATGCGCTCCTAACAGTGATAAGAATACTTGGAATATAACCTATACTCATTATCTATACAAATTTATGATGATGTCATGAAATTTTACAAGGACTCCATTATAAATGTGAACCAATAACATGAATGA
This sequence comes from Torreya grandis, assembly GCA_037957365.1. Taxonomy (NCBI): domain Eukaryota; kingdom Viridiplantae; phylum Streptophyta; class Pinopsida; order Cupressales; family Taxaceae; genus Torreya; species Torreya grandis. Next base: position 1,831,827 of record JARHVA010002507.1, read on the forward strand.
ACATTTCTTAACATAGTTAAAATATGACATTACAATAATTACTCATTCTACTAGTAATATAAAATACACATAAACCAAACACATTATGTGTTAATGCAACAATATTCATCATGAATAAAAATTCATAACAAAATATAGATTACATGGTATTAAATATGTTCAAATCATACTACTTAGTAACCCAGAGGCTCAAAGGAGAGCTTGGGAACTTACAGGTGGATCCTTCTTGGCTTCCATACTATTCTTAAGCCTAAGGCTGCTATAACACTATCTATTAAGGATTCATTTTTATAGAGCTCCACTACATTTCTCCATCTCCCCACTTTAACTTATTTAATATCCTTAAATAGATTTTAGGAACATCTTCACCAGGATGGAAGGTGTATGCTGAGTGCTGAGGTAGAGATTGGTCATCGTAACTATCAACTCCATAACCTTATAAACTCTACACTATAGTCACCATGTCTTGACAATCTTAGAATATGTCCTAAAAATTTAGGAGAGTTATTTTATTGTCATATAGTGTAAGATATGCACTGTACCCCCAAATGGTGCAAAAATTTCAAAAGGGTAACCATTACACAAAATCATTCCTTCATGATTATGTGGATGTCATGATGGCACAAATCCTTTACTTAATGGTCTAATGGCCCAACAGTACCACATGAATGCCATCTATCCTTATGATAGTGTGGTTTGGATAAAACCAGTAATATGCCAATGTTTTGAGGGATATTTTTATCTCATCTAATAACCCTGGCATTGGTTGTATGTTGATATATTTATACACCACCAGGTATAACTAATCAATTATCATTTTTATACGATGTTTAAATTTGTGGATATGAAGCATACCAAAGTCATCACATACTTTATTGTCATATTTGGTTTACAAAACAAGTGACTATAAGAGACATATCATGTCACACATTTCATATAATAAGTAAGACAACATGTAAAAATTACCCTTTTGGTTGACTTGGACACTTTGTTGTATTAGGTTAAATATTATTATCTCTCTTAAAGAAAGGATATACTTATCATTAGACATCATTGAAAACTATGGAATCTAGACCTAATCCACATTCAAAATAAACTCATACCCTTATAATATATTCAACAAGAAAATTTCAATTATTACTCTTGGCCTAAATTTTGAAATGGAGATAAAGCTACCACTACTATTTTTTGATAAAATTAATAGGATCAACCACCCATATCTATAATGTGTCTCTAAAAATGTGACTATTAAACCATTATATGGTGATTTTTTTTAATTATATACTGTATCAGGTGAGGGAAATCAATAATACATTTTAAAACCAATTCAAGCTATGTATGTTACTGCCACCTTGCTTCTACGTGTATCAAATGTATCATTCATATGAATTCCAATAGTAAATAAATTATAAGGACATAAACACATGGGAATAATTTTGGTTTTAATGCCACATTATGTAATCTTACTACCTTGATGTATAATAATTCATTGATGTATTCATCATTGTAGTCACGTTTTACTTTTACTTCCTCATATATTCTTAATTTGTTCCATGAGAGTACAAGGATAGAGATGAAATATGTTTAGGAGCTACCATTGTAATGGTCTTTCCAAATGTATACCTAATTTTTAAAAAGTGTTGAAAAAGCAAGGAGCTCTAATATTTATGTGATGGCTTTGATTGTAAATATTGTTAAAATTGAATTGGGACCAAATAAGTTACACTTCCTATCATTGAGCCCAAAGTTGTAATTACTAATTCATGATAATTAATTACTCTTTAACAATCATTGTCAATTGTCTTTTCTATTTGAATTTTTTATTTTGTTACTTATACTTTCATGATATATTTCTTTGATAAGTGTCAATTTATCATGGATTTATAAGATGAGCCATCCTTTTTCTTTGTTATGTCTATTATTAATTCTAATTAGAGGTATATCACTTGATTATAGTCAGATTTAATTTGTATTTTGTGTACCTATGGATAACTATTCTAAAGTTGGATGTGTGGCATGATATCTATTTATATAAAAAATACAAGTGCATAAGTTTCATGTATCTTGTATGTGTTTGATTATTTTACTTAGGGATACATGTCATCGTGTCATATTATCACAACCATCTACTCATTTTTAGATCTCTTTTAGATCTTACAAGTATGTAGAGGTGTGATATCATGACATGAGACACGAACATACATGGTCACATTATCATGGTCTTTTTTAGCTTTGAAATTTTGAACATAGATGTGCGAGGCTATGAGGAAGAGATATTGGCATATTTTTGCATAGTCACATCATTACATACACTTATAACTTAGTCATCTTGAAAATTATTCTATGATAGTGTGAGAGAAATACATGTGTTTCAAGGTTGGATAAGTTTAACCTCATGCCCTATAGTGTGAGTGTTGTCTAACAGATGTCAATGAATAGTTAGAAATAATACCCTACAAAACTTGAAGTGTAAAGAGAGAAAACAATTAGCCCCTATTCCTTGTGAATAATAATAAATAGTTGTGAGAATTTTATTTGTTATGTGATATTTAAAATAATATCACCACACACATATAAAAACCAAGTTAAATTTGTTAGGTAAATTATAATTTAATTAAAACAAAAGCTATTTTTTGATTAAACCATAGTGATCTTGTCAACTTGTCATAAATTTTAGCCAAAGCATTATGAAATGAACATGATTGAAAAATTTAGGCTTTGATTTAATCACAAAACTTACAATCATAAAATAAATAGAGACCAAAATAAAACTTTTGAGGAACAAATGGGTCTCCATTTTAAATTTGAAAAAATGGGGCATGTTGGTCATAAAGACATCTTTTCCTCATGGCTATACATTTTTGGTCTTCTTTGAGATATGTCACAAAGTAAAATTGATATTGTGAATGATTTCTATAGCTATTTGATGCTGAAATATCATCATAATATTTTATGGTGTACTTGTATGCTCAATACTCCAATGAAATATCTTATCAATATCATGTGTTAAAGAATGGCCATAATTCATAATATTCTTAATATCTCATGTATAATGGGCATGTGCCCATTCTACACAAGATAATGCTATTGATTCTATTTTATTTTACAAAATGGGATTAATTGATAAATTAATCATCTAAAAATGACACTTGAGTTTCAATAGTGTTACTTGAGACCACCAATTCCTAGCATAACCCTAGACCTTCTTAGGGCCTATTTAGACACTTATCTAGATATTGTGTGGGTCACACACATCCCTAGACATCTCAAAATCAGTCACAAGCCCTTAATTATGCATATAGGCCCATAGTGCCTTAAGTTCTACCACCTAAGCACTATTACCATAAGTGGACACTAGAACGATAGTGATATTGTCCTATTTAGAACAATTTTCCTTTTCCCTCTTTTGAGATCCAATAGATATATTTTTTAATTACTAAAGCACCTAGGGTTGGATTAGACCTATTTCAAACCACATTAAAACACCTAATCAATATATATACATGAATTTTATCCCTTTATCCAGTAGATGGAAATTAGATGCAAATGCACACAAATGAGCTCAGGAAACAAATTATGCACAATGAATGTAATTAATCCATATTCTGACCTAATTTTGCATAGAATCATCTGCATCCATAATAAGATAAGAATACATAGATTTTGTCTCAAACCTCACTTAAGGCACTCAAATTGACATTCATACTAGATTCACTTACACTTACACTAGCACTTAGGTGGGGATAACTACATTAGGATTGATCCCTTAGAGTATTGGTACGTGTGAAAATATAATAATATCAAGGTGTTGAGGATGTACATCCTATTAAAATAACAAAAACATTTGATACTTGTGCTAAATAAAATTTCCTAATAATATGGAGGTATAAGGTTTTCATACACAATCAATTGCAACATGTCACATATAATGAATCGGAGTTTGTCCACATAGGAATAAGCTTGACAGACTTAGACACAGGTGCTCCTAGAAGCTCAAAATAATTTATGCATAGAGGACACTATAATTTTAAGTGGAAATTAGTGCCACAATGCTACTATGTAGGGTAGGGATCTATTATCCAAGATGGTTTTTGACACTTAGATCTTATTAGTGATACTTAAATTAGCTCCTGTACCAATTTTTAGCCTCCATATCCTTCATCTCAGGTAGTTTCTAACTAAGTATTATTTTGTCTCCTTCATTTATATCATTACAAATATCATTTTAAATTAGTTCTTTAGTTTTTATATTAATTAAATATTTTATACCTTGATTTAATTTACTTAGCCCATTTAACAACCTAGGGTTTACACTCCATAAACCTAAAATGTTATTTCATTTGGTGAACCCGACTTAATTTTAATGTTGAATAAAACCTAATCCTATAATACCTTTAGGGTTTATATTTACAAGCCTTCTAGAACCCTTTGTTAGATTTTAGATCCATATATCTTCTTATTTTTATTTTTGTATAATCATGATAATAATTGACAAAAGAATTTTTCCACTTTTTGACGCAAAAATTAATACTTTATTAATTATGTTTATTTCCTTTAATTTAGAATGAAATCAAAGAAGACATAAACACATGTATACATGATGCTTTATATTAGTTGAAATGTATGTCATGTTTCATTATCTCTTTATCATGTTATTTTTCTCTTATGTGGAATTCAATTAAGAAACAAATCTTTAAGCATATAGAGGATATATTACATAAGATACCAAACACATTACCTAAAATTAACAAGTATCCTTTAGATGATTTTTTATCTTTGGTTCAATTTGATTCCTTACCTATCACTACTAGATATAAGAGAACATCAATGGTCTCACTTATCGTTCAACCCTACACAGCTATCTATTATCCCACCTCTACTACCAGTTCTATGCTTATAGTAGACCCTGTGGTCCATGATATGATGCCCACATGTGGTCATAAATAATGGCAGGTTATCAAAACACGTGGCTATAGTTTTGAGAACCAAAGTAGTGTTTCTTTAGCCATAATATCAATTGTATATCTCCTACAACATTCTAGTACATATAAAGATATTTTATATGTGGCACTCCATGATACTAAAGTGCCTCACACAATAGAGATATCTTATGTTAATTCTATAATAAATACTATGACATGGAATAAAGAGAATATTTAATTATAAAAATAATATCTCCCACCTAAACACATCATAGATCTACACCTACCTCTCTACATTGAATTGTGAATTAATAAGGTGGGTGTCAAACATGTGTTAGTTGATAATGGATTAGGGTTAAACATTTATAATATCTATTTTATCTAACTTATTAATATAAATTATAATGATTTATATCATTATAATATGAAAATCAAAGGGTTTTATAATATTCCATTCAAAGTTTTGGGTTAAATCACACTAAATATTACATTAGGACCTAGAACACTACCTACGCCATGCCAAGTCATACCGAATGATCTTAATTATAACATATTTATTGGAAGACCTTGGATCCATGATATTAACATATTTCCATCTACTTTACATGAATTTATAAACTTTATCTATAAATTTAATATCTAAACATGCCATATTGATCAATAACCATTCAAATATTCTCAACATACACAACCTTCACATAATCATATTATTCACATAGATTTTTATATAACACCCATATAATATGCTATTTAGAACTCACATATAAATACCTTATACACCACCAAAACATAGGATAATAGGTTCAATTCTCCATTTACATCAAGATATTTCTAAAAAATGGGTTACACAAGACAGGGCCTCAAAAAACATGAACAAGGAAATTTTAATCCTATTGAGTCATATGATCAAAAAGGTAGACAAGGACTTGGATATAAAGACAACACATATAGTTACAAGTATTATCACCATGATTCTCACCATATAGTGTTTTATCCACCCATTCTATGGGTATATAGTATAGTAAATCATGTTTCTACACTTTTTATTGTTTACCCTGATCTAATCGATGATACTACTTCTCTAGATTTACCTAGTTTTGATGAATTTAATAAATATGAGGTTCTCTTATAATTCCTATGGGTGTATGAGGACTCCATTAATTCTATCATAATAATAGGTTTCCTCATTCCACAAATACCCAAACATACTTTGGTAAGCATTCATATCATTTTGATGACATTTCACCTGACATAGATGGTACTATCCTTACAACACCATACATTATTGATATATATAAATTACATAATGAAGAGATGTTTGAGTTAAATTATGGAACCAATACTAATCATCACATAAAATTATTAGTTGTTACCTTATGAAAATAATAAGATATAAATATTTGACATATTTTAAATGACTTCCCTAAAGTTTTCTCTTGGGCTTATTACAATATGCCTGACATTGATCCTTCAATCATATTATAAAAGATTACACTTTATCTTGATGAAAAACTAATTAAATAAAAATTTAAAAAAATGTATCTCAAGGTATATCTTTTAGTCAAAGATGAGATTGAACAACTCCTTTATGCTAGTTTCATATGACTAGTTTCTCATCCCTAATGGGTTGCTAATATTTTCCCAATTGTTAAACCTAAAAACTAAATCTGATGTTTTTGTGATTCTAGAGACTTAAACCAAGAATGTACTAGGTATTATTTTCCTCTACCCAATATTTATATGATGGTGGAATCCATAGTAAGCTAAGAAATTATCTCTTCAATAGACAATTTTGTTGTTTATAATCAAATTAAGATCACCGAGGTGGACCAATAAAAAAATTATTTACCATAACTTGGGGTAATTTATGCTATATAGTCATGCCCTTTGGATCAAATAATTTAGGGGAACATACTAATGAAATACTACCCATATATTTCATGATCTCATTCACAAGACAATTTAAGATTATGTAGATTACTTTCTTACAAAATCAAGAGTGATAACAACATGCAATAAATTTACGATAGATTTTCAAAAGATTAATAAAGTACAATGTACAATTAAACCCCAAGAAATGAATCTTTATGGTTTCATAAAAAAAATATTGGGATTCATAATATCCTAATGCAGCATCAAGGTTGAACCAAATAAAGTCAAAGATATAATGGATATGCCTCCTCTTATAAACTTAAAACATCTTTGATCCCTATAGGGAAAGATTTAGGTATTAAATTTCTTTATGGTGCAAATCATAGAATAAACTAAATCATTGACTATATTATTTAATAAGGATACAAAATTTTATTGGGATATCACATGCCAATAAAGATTTAATGTACTTAAATAATACTTGTTGAACCCACTTGTACTGGCACCACCAACACCTGATAGATCGCTTCTCCTCTACCTCTTAGTAATATGCCATACACTTGGTGCACTCCTGATACAACATGATGATCAACATAAATAGTGATCTATTTAATACATCAATCATACACTTATTCACTACACACAAAAATATACATCAATAGAAAAACTATATTTGGGACTTGTATTCACTACTCAAAATATCTAGCATTACATGATTAACAATGAAACATAAGTTATTAAAAATTTTGATCCTTTAAATTTTATTATGTCAAAACCACATCTCTTAGGCCATATTTCAAAATGGATCATGTTACTCAAAGAACTAGACTTAAATATTATGTGACAAAAATTAGTAGAGGGAAAAATAATCACATATCAATTAGTATCATCCATGTTAGTAGAAAAAAATCCTATGAAGGATGATTTTCACAATGATTTCATAGTTTATAATAGTATTCCAGACACAGACAATGTTTGATTATTTTTTATGTGAATCTGGTACTATGGTAGGAATTTTTTTCATTGACCCACTTGGGTACATAGTACCCATTACTTATTAGCTTCATTTTTCATATATAAACAATATGATAGAATAGGAGGCCTCATCCTTGACCTTAATATAGCTCAGGATATCCAATAAAATCAATTAAGGTTTACAAAGATTCATAACTATTTGTCAATTAGGTTACATATATCTACCAAACCAAAGAAGAATGTCTCATCCTGTATAAGAATATGGTTTAATGTCTAAAAGCTTAGTTTGAAAACTTCTCTATTAAAAACATTCATCGTAAAGATAATTATCATGGTGATGCAATTTACAATACAACATTATTGATCCCCATTGACATCAATGATGGATAGGATATGTTCAATATCAAGTGATTACAATATCCATCAATATCCCATGTTAACCTTATAGATCTAATATTTTTACTCACAACTCGTAGTATAACAACATTTGATTGGTTTTCAAATATATACAATTTTCCATGTAAATCCATTACACCAAAGACTTTCACAAGGAATGATAAGTGTAAACTATAGAGAAATTCCCTTTGATATGTCATTATTGATGGGGATTTATTAAAATGATCTTTTGAGGGACACTACTTCAATGTGACATCCAAGGAGGATAAGTTAGCTATTATCCAGGTGCATGATAGTGAATATGTTGGCCATTTTAGTGGTAAATCAATGTAACACAAATTACTTAGATAAGGTTACTAATGACCAAACATGGAATAAAAATGTTAATAATATGCTAGGTTATGTGATAAGTGTCAATGTCATCGAAATTTACACCATGTCCATTTGTAGTAGTTATAACCCATTATATCCCCATGGTTATTCATGATATAGGGATTTGATCTAATTGGTAAGATAAATATTGAATCTACAGGAGATCACAAATTCATCATTAGAACTACAAAATACTTTACGAAATGGGTGGATTCTATTCCATTATAATCCATAAAGGGAGAAGATATATGCCATTTTCTCATGACCAAAATTATTTCCCATTTTAGCCTCCTAACAACAATCATTATAGATAATGAAACTTATTTTAAGAGTAAACAATGAAGAAATTTTGTGCTACATATAAGATCCAACACACATTCTCTACTTTGTACTACCCACATGGCAATAGTCAGGCATAAGACACAAAAAAGACAATTAATAGTATCCTTTGAAAAATAATTACCAAATTTGGTGATGATTGGAGTAATTATATCATCTATACACTATGGGCCTACTACACTATTTTTTACACGTGATAGGAACATATGACATAGAAACAATTATCCCACTAGAAATAGAAATCTATTCCTTATGGGTATCCCTAAAGGGATTATTATAGATGATCAATATAGAGAAATATATCTCCATGAATTATAATAGTTGGACCACACATGCATCCAAACCGTAGAACATCTTAGAGCATACTAGAAATAAATCCAGTGAGCCTATAATAGACATGTTCATTACAGAGAATTTGAAGTCAATGAATTTATTTTAAAATAAACTATCAAAAAATTAATAAAAAAGAAGAGAAAAAGGGAAAATTCAAATCAAATTATATTGGCTCATACTTAGTCATAGAAAATCTTAGCCCCAAGGTATACCATCTAGATTCACTCAACAATAAGACAATAAAAAACCCATAAAAAATCATTCATCTAAGGAGATTTTATATCTAATTTATTTCTAATCTACTTGCACATAGTTTCATTCACTCTTGATCCTTGTTTATCATTTCATTTTCATGTTGCTTGCACACAACTTATTTATAGATATTAAAAAACTAAATAATATGTCAAAAGCATAAAAAAATTCAAATATTTACTCAAAAAATACAAATTATAGATTGTAGGCATTTTCCTATTTAAACTTCTTATACTTTCTAGTTACTACATATGCTATTTATCTTAGTGTAGTTAATTTTATAACACATACATGCATCACTAGTTATTTTCAAGTGTTTTTAGATACTTACAAGACCTATGTCCACCACACAAATCCAAATTTATTACTATATATCCACTAGGGACATAAACATAGATACACAGATTCCTCATTTGATACATTCACCTATTTGGGGGCATCCTATACATAGTTTTGATTGTCAAATTACTTATTTCTAAAATATATATCATAAATTTAACTTTGTTATATCTTGATATTTATCATATTACACTAGGATTTATTACTAATTATTACTACTCTAGACTCAATTTATAAACATCCTTGCTCTTATACATATTTGTACCACTTTTTCATACATAATTTCACTTCTAGATTTACTAGTTTAGACTTGATTGTGCCTCTTTGCTTCAACATTTACTTGATTTAATTTGAATATACCATTTATCTATAGATATACACCACTTACTTTCATTATATGCATTCATTGGACATGTGCCCATGCCCTTGTGTGTGCCTTCCTTATTGTGTATACAAACATTTGAACATGTCCTTCCATATGGATCTAATCTAATTTACTTGAACTATGCATATGTGGACATTTGAATATGTACTTGTATGTATTGATTTCTTATATTTAGTGACATGTGCCCATGCCCCTTGTATTATGGCCTTATAGCCTACTCTGCATGCTTCATGTGTGTTGTATGTATGCTTTCATGTATGCATAATGGCCATGAAACTTGTCTCTTGATTGTTACACACTCTTTTAGATGACATGAGTGACCTCATGCATATCCCCTTCCTCCTTAGGTGCTATGATGGATATCATGCCCCATCCCCCTAGGTAGTTACTCAGTTTATTACTAAAATATATTATTCATACACATTCTTACATCATCACATCTATCTTTAAAGCCTTCTAAATGTTATATATAACATACATTGTACATTATAAATTAATTCTTAGATTATCTTACATTATGATGTCATGTATATACATTATTTTGGTTTATTATGTAGATATCATATATTCTTAGGCTAACACATATCATGTAGATATTTTTATTTTGAGGTCAATTCTTGCATAAGATCAATAACTCCCCTCAAAAAAGGGGAATTAATAAAGGTTTCTCATAGAATCAGGCCATCCAAATACACTTAGAGTATAGTTTCCAACACATAGGCACATAATACAAAGCTTAGTTTCAAGAAAACATAGTGGAAAACAATTAGACAAAGATCATACTTGGAAAAAAAAACATCACAGTAGGACACTAGCACCAAAATTATACACTAGAATCACAAAAAGACTATCCAAGATATGTCACTATTATCTAGTAGCCCTAGAAGTAGAAAAATATAGGTTTGATAGAAACACACACTAGTTACACTCTAAGTTTTCATAGATTTAGTTATAAATTACTATTGTTTTCTAAGTTTTAAATTTTTTTTTACAAAATCATACTAGTTTGCTCAGATTAGGGGCATCATGCATGGCATGAGCCCTCCCATTTTAGTTTCAGATATTCAAATACAAACTATTACAACTCAATCTATAATCTATATGCTCAGATATCAGATTTGGGGGTGTTTTAACCTTTTAGGACTTAACAAGTATAAATCCTATGTTTGTTAAAGAGATGAGTAGACTAAATTAGGATAATCATATGTAATAAATACAACCCCTTATTTTTTATATAATTCACTAACTTTAACCTTTCTAAAAATAATAATAAATAATGAAAGTAATAACTTAGCTAGAAAATGACTAATATGGATGATTTGGAGACTAAAAATTGAGGTAAAGGTTGGTTTGAGTGTCAAAAATATCATATGAATGTTAGAACCCTTCCTAGATAGCATCTTATTATTTATATAGTATCACCATTATTATATATGTGGTGGTAGTGTCCTCTATGTAGGACTATATCGAGCTTATGGGTACACCTATGTCTAGATCTATGTGGTTTGTTCTTGCATGCACAAGTTTTGAAACCTTGTATATTACTTGTTTTCATTGAATTTGTGAGAAAAACTTGATCCTCCATATTTATTAGGTATCTAATTGATACAAACTAAAAAGTGTGTTTGTTAGTGGGGTAGGTTGGACATCCTCAACACCCTATTGTGATGAGAGATACCTACATACCAATACTCTTAATATGGATCAAGCCCAATGTATTTATCCCCACTTAAGTGTTGGTGAATGTGTAATTGAAGCTAGTATGATAGTTAACTTGAGTGATTTGAATGTGCTTGAGACTAGAAATCTGGGTAACCTAAGATTAAGAATGCTATAGATGGTAGTATGAAGAAGTAGGGAAGAATAAGGGTTGATAAACTTAATTGTGCACTAGTTATTCTAAGTTTTAATTTGTATTTTGCATATGATTTCCATATAGTAGTTATAGGGCTAAAAGTCATGTATTTATACTATTTTACTACTTAGATGGGTGCTAAAAGAGGTCTAGGTTGACCTTAGGAGGTTTTAGATTTGAAAATATATCTATTTGTGAAAAAGGGAGGGAAAGGACATAAGTGACATTATTGGGACACTAGAGCCATGTGGTTCTACTATCTATATTATGCGCTAGTGTCCAAGTGGTATAACACTAGGCACAAAGTGCCAAGATGCAAGAATGATGGTTTGGGATTGATTTAGGTATGACCAGGGACACCTTTGGCCTACACAAAGGCTCGATAAGTGTGAACATATGATATAAGATAGGTCTAGGGCTAATCTATGGATAATTAGTCTCAATTAACATGCTTAGAACTCAAATACCACTTTAGGTGATTATATTTACCCCCATTTATTCTATAAATGAAACAAAGTGAAATGACTAGGATAAAAAAAAAGAAGAGTACCTGGACTTACCTAAGAGTTGAATCCCATGAAGATGGGTCTAAGTATGTGAAGCATGCTCCAATACATGTCCTAAAATTAAAATGTGCATAAATCAATCTTTAATTATTAGATATAAAAAAAAATACTAAACTAAGTAAAGAAGTAAAACCGAGCAAAATAGGTAAAAGGATAAGAGAGAGGAAAGAATGAATACACCTCATTGGGTACATGAACTAGTACATAAACCTAGTGATAACCTATGTATATGTGTGTCTATAGTTATCAATCAATGACTATATTAGATTGAGCTAATGGATTACTTAATCCTCATGTGTGGGTGGCTTAAAAACTCAATCCATTTTTGAATCCATCATTACCCACCCCTTCTTGGTGGATCAAAACCTATGAATAGATTGGATTAGATTGATGGTGTGCCTAACCCTCTCATGTAGGCATATCAAGAACTCAAGTAGGATATGGCTCCATCATTTCCCACCCATGTGTAGTAGATGAATATAAAACTAAAACTACATGATGTAACTAGAAATGTCTAACTAGGAATGTCAACTCTGTGGCCACTTGGGTATATTAGGTAGCTCCAGGCCAATCAAGAATGCCAACCACTATAGATTAAGTCATGAAACTAGTGTGAAACCTAGAATATTATGTTAGATGTATAAAACATAGAGAATGAGATGGAATTTCCCATTTCATTTGATCAATCAGTGTGTAAGTGAGCATATAGAAATAGTGTGCCATACATATGCCCCCAAATTTAATATCTAAGCATATGGATTCTAGATTGAGTTGTAATAATATGTATCTAAGTATATAAATTGAATATGGGAATGGTCATGCTACGCATGATTCCCATAATCTAAGAAAATTGGTATGAATTTGAGCTAAATTGGTATGAATCTAAGCAAAATTGAGCAAAATTGATAAATCTATAACTAAACATGTGTAAACCTATATTGTACCTACTATAATTTTATAGCCAATCTAGGTTTTTTTGAAAATGATGCTATTAGATAATGATACCATATCTTGGATAGTATCTCCATGTGGTACTAGTGTCCCAATTTGGGTGCTAATGTATTTTTGCTTTGATTTTTATGCAATTATGTTGATCTCTATCACTATTTTCCCATTGTGTTTACTTGAGTTTTATTTATACAATATAAGCCTATGTGCTAAAAAATGTATTATGAATACATTATAGGTGTTGTACTCAACACACCCCACCTTGAATTATTTATGGACAAGTGGGGACCCATTTGTGTTAGAAAGTTTTTTCATAGTAGGGATGTGCGTGCATGTTTATCTTATTACTTATCTTTTAAAAATTTGCATGTTTTAACATTAATCACCTTTTTTGCATTTGTTATCCTCTTGCAACCCATTTTCATTGAAAATGGGTTATTTGAATTAATTTATTAATGAAAATCTTGGGAAACTTATTATGTATGATAGTCTTTAGCATTATCAGTATTTAGATTCACTTATTCAAAATTATTAGCATTTTAGAACTTAACATTTTGGTCTTTGGCATTTTGGTCTTTAGGATTTTGGTCTTGGAGATAATCATTAGGAAACTTTTGTTGTTATAAATTAAGTTAGAATATTTTATTTAGAATTTTCCTCAAAAAATTCACCTATCAATTTTATTTCTTTGGTATTTTCTATTCAAGAATTTATTGTTGGTAAATTATTCTTTGGATCTTCTTATTTGGGAAGTTCTATTTGGGATTTTGGTATTCAAAAACTTTCTCTTTGGAAAATTTCTATTTGATAACTTTCTCTTCAACAAGTTTCTCTTCAATAACTTTTCATTCAAAACTTTCATCTTTGACAACTTTCTACAATAAATTTTTGAGAACGATAATCTTAGTCTTTAGGAAAAGTGTTTAGAGTTTTGGATTTTAGGAAAGGTTTCATGAATCTCCATGAAGAAAAATTTGGTCTTTGGGGTCTTTCATTCAAAACTCTTAGCTTACAAAAATCAAATGGTTCAACCTGAATGCGAGCACAAACATTTGACTAAACCACACATTGATAGGTGTTAATAAGGGAAACACCGTGGCACCCCACCAAATGAGTAAGCATTCCACATGGCACGTCCATTAAGCCAAAGTGATCAAGTTTGAATTAAATTAACAAAATAAGCTTGGATATGTTGGTGATTAATAACACACAAATGGAGTTTGAATGCTAAAAGGATGTAACATCAAGCTGATAACCAACTTCACAGTAATTAATTATCAATGAGCTCAAGTAAATATTTACCTCTAAGAATTCAATCCCTAGTTATGTTTAATCAAGCTATAATTTTCATAGAAGAGTGCCAAACCACCATTATAAGGAGCCAATATTTGATCATCACTAAGAACTAATAATGGCATCTTCATCTAGAGTATATATGGGAGCCCAAGCACCATCTAGATTTTCTATCAAATATTCAATGAAGTATATGGACACAAAATTTTATGCCTCCATATTTTATGGCCTCTATGCTAACTACTTGGATCTATGAGAGGATATAGAAGGCATCAACACATTAAACTATGAGGAAGACATATCTCTATAAGAATGATGGGTAACTGTTGAACTACTTCTATTCAAGCATCAAATACTTCACTATGTTACTGCTAAACCTAAGGTCATGTTATGCATTGACCTATTATGTGACTTGTTATTTGAAATAATAATTTTTTTTGACATATTCCTCCACCACATCAATCACAAAACTATCATTGCCTATATACTAGGGGAAAATTTTCAAAGGTATTTACACTTGCCAATCATGGATGCCATATTTGATTTACATAGTGTAATCTCATGGAAGAAGAGTAATAATATAGAGAAGATAATGAGAAAATGGATTCTCTTTAGATAAACCTTTTCACTCAAGGACAAGAACCCTGATCCCATCACCAGATTCCAAATGGGTATTCACATTGGTATGGCACTATTGAACTGCTTATATGGTCACTTGAGCATACACTTCCTTCACTTAGAAGGGTACCATTACTTGAATTATTTTTGACCTCAGAATACACATTTGCATTGGGAGAGATCATCAATGCCTAGTTGCATGAGTTGATACTGCATAAAGATAAGAGGCCCTAAGAGGGTATTTTTTACATGATGTCCTACCTTATTGATGTTATCATGGATATTATCTACATACATAATGGGTCTCTCTGGGACCCAAATAATGATTATATCAAAAATAATATTTGTGATTTCTATTCATTTGTGCATATTTATTCATATACTATGAATATATTGAGGATTTTAAAGGATTTGTGTCCATAGGTTTAGAGGGGAATTCATGAATAACCCATTCCTAGAGTATCTAAGATTATTTCTAATTCACTTATATTGAAGGGTGATTATTGGTTATATTTGGATTACACCATGATAATGGTTATTAGACACAAGGTTGATCCTCTACATCTCCCAAAATATGCCCTTGACAAGATGGTTGAGAAAGAAATTGCTTATCACTTATGGAAGGGAATCGATGAGGATTTGACCAAGATCAAGAAGAACACATTTCATAGCTCTCATCTCATGATTGGGAGGATGTGTTACACCTTAAACAAAATTTTTAGGGAAGCTGGCAAGGGTAGAAAAGCCTATGCATTAGCCACCTTACCCATAGAAATTGGGACCCCATGATAAGGTACAATAATGTATTCATAATCTTGGAATTTAGTATAATCATGAGCCTTATGATCATTATTTCCTATTTATCAACACAAAGGATGATACCTAAGTCTTGGAAAGAGATAAGATGGTTGGCATAAATGAAGATTTACTCAAGGTAATCTAGGTGGATCCTTCCATCATAACTGAAGAAGCACAATATAGGATCCCACCACCAGGAAGATGGAATGCTTTAAAATTTAGGAACAACAAGCCTCTTCATCAACCACATGATCAAATTAAAGACCCCAAAAATATACCCACCGTGATGACAATTGTAAAGCAAGAATAGGGTGAAGGGGAAAATTTAGTTGATATAAAACAAATAGAAGATGAGACTTCTCAAGTTTCGACACCCATAATTGAATTGAGGGAAGTAAAGTAAGAAATTTGGGTAGAGAAAATTTAAGGTAAGGAGAGATATCTTAGGAAGGAATAAGATTCTATCTGTATAAATGCCTCTAACTCAGAATACCTCACACCCAATGCTATAACTTTGGCAACCACAACATCCAATTTAGAATTCCCTATTTCTACCTAATAAATGGTTATTCCTATTATTATAAAAATAACTATATGCTATAAGAGGAAGTATAAGATAATAAGGTCTTAGGTGCATTATACAGAGGAACCAAGTGATCATACATGACACTCAATTAAAGGTGATGTAGTGGATAAAAAACAAGAAGATGAAATACAACATGCCAACATCTTGAGCTTATAATAACTTAAAGGAAAGGCACCCCTTGGGAGTGAAAAATCATGTAAGGGTTTGATTCCTACTACTCTCTTAGGCCACTCTCATATTATCACATTACCATTTGTAACTTCTTTTCCTATTGTGTCCCTACCATCATCTGGACCCATCTCTATACCCATTGTTACAACCATTCCTTTTGTTCCCACCTCTACTACTACTAAAACCAACACACCATTTATAGTATCTTCTCCTTATTTTAATTCACCCATGCCTTCCCTAAGAGCAAATTAGACCATAAAACTAGTATCTACCTATAAAAATTCAAGGAATAAGCCTTTATACACTATCCACCCAATACCACATTTGGGGAATGTAGACTAGTTGAAGATAATATGGCCATCCATGCCAAATCTAGCTCCTAATATTAAGCCTTCAGAGGATAACCAGATAGAGGCATAACTAGTAGACCCATAAAAATTGACACTTTTAGACTGGGCCAAGGAATTAGGAGCTTCATCTTCTAAGAGGCCAAACTTAAAGATTACTAATCTACCCACTGTGAGCTCATTGGTTGACAAGTCTACTAGCTCTATGCAAAGGGTAAATAAAAGAAAAATAGAGGATAACATCATGAGAAACATGATTATGGAGGAAAGAGAAGTATTTTCTCTTTCAAAGAGACAAAATAGAATAATGGGTTCCCCTTACATTGAGGACTTTAGGTCCTATTTGGATACCCATATTGTATCCTTGATAGAAATCCTTGAGGGTACTTATCACATAAGGAAAGAACTAGAACAAGAATTGGAGAATATAAAAGAATAACAATAGGTCATCCATGTTCTCTATGAGATTGAGTAGGATGTTCAAAACACAATATTAAGACTATATGGTATACAAGACATTATTGTCTCCTTGAGGACATAATTGGCCCCTTATTTAACTCAAATGGTCAAATTGTTCAAAACTTTGAAATAAGATGAGACCAAATGATTTTTTTTGGTTTTATACACCTCAAATAATTCTTTCAAACATCTTGACTTAATATCACCCCTAGAAGCATCAAATACATTAAATTTAGTGGTCATCCAAACTCAAGAAGCAAGGGAGTGGATAACATCTACTGATTACTTATTATCTAAAATAACTAAATAGGAGAAGTAAGTAGGACAAATTTTAAATGAATTAGAAGTGGCAGGTGCATAGGATGGTTACTGAAAAGTTGGTTGTGAGGTCCATTTTTGATTAAATGCTTAATCAAGCCTCAATCAAATTTAGGTAGAGTATACAGGTGTAAAATTTCAAATATATTGAGGTTAAGTTGATAATTTCAAGGAAGAAGTCCACATAAGTGGAGATATTTTGGATAGGCTTCAGAGCCATAAAAACTAAACATGTAATATTAATAACACAAGTTAACAGGGTAAATAGAACATCTATTTTAGATATGATCATAATAAGAGATAAAACTATTTTTAGGTATAAACATTACAAATAATTTGAGGTGAAGATAAATTCTAGCTCTACCCCATTTACTAGTTCAACCAATGTTCTAATTTTATGCCTCCATATCCTAGTTCAGTTGCACAGACTCCAGTTGTGAGCAAACCATAGATATTTTAATATCATTTTTTTTATTGAATCTTGCATGTAATATTTATTTAAAATAACTACAAATATTTATGCTTCATGCATACATATTAGAGTTAACTAAATTATTTTTCCAACATTCACATGTTGCATGGTTGTATAAAACTAGAGCTATTGTAATTCATGAGTTGTAACATGCAGTTTTACATTAAATTAGAACTCAAGTTATATTTATTTTGAGATGTAACCTAAAGCTTTAATAAACTTGGAGGATGAGGTGACTCCCCCCCCCCCCCCCCCCAAGTAATTAAATAAATGTGAAACCTTCTTTAAAATGGTTAGAGTTTTGATCAATATAGGAAAAAATCAAGTTATTGATTGTCATGCAACTGTGTTGCTTCTTTCTCCTCTTTTTTCTATGTTAAGATTTTATATTTTTTATTTATATAAATTTAGTAATTTTGAAGTGTGAAAAAGATATGGATAATATTTATTTTTATCATTGATATATAATAATCATATATGTGAAAAATCTATTAGAATTTAGTACATTTGATTGATATTAAGTAACCAATTTAGACTGCATTGATATTCTAAGGTGTGTAGGAGTGTCTCTCTCTGGTATAGCATTTTATGTGTGTGTTGTAGCTAATATATATACCTTCCTCATCTAAGTTGTAATCTCTCAAGTAAGGGTGTGTAATATCAAATTTAAAGAGAGAAACCTTCAGCTGAGACTAGTAAGTTTCTTATACCTACTTGCCCTAGAAAACTTAATCATGTTTGTTCATAAGTGTGCAATAACTAAATATGCTAAGCATTGGTTTTGGAAATACTCATATACTAAGGAAAAAACCTTGGAAGTGACCCTTTAAGAACATAGGACCTTATTTTATTCCTTACCTTTCCCTCCTTTTTTGATTTTATTTTGAGATCTACCCATCATAGATTAGTTATCCACCGAGCCAAATCACCTAGTGTTTACTTCTTTTAGATTTCACAAATCCATCCATTTACCTAGTTAAATGACTCACATGCTCAACTTGCTATTCCACCAACTATTTTTTTTAACTGCATACCTAAAACTCCTGCCTTGGAGTGAAACTTCATTTCCATAGAGATCGTAAAATGTTAGAGGCTACCTCATTAAATTTTTATAGTGTTCATAATTTCCACATAAATAATAAGAGCATGATCTCTATGAAAAACCCCTATGAATTCCCCCTCTTTTGAGGGAATTTTTTAAACTTGTGTAAGAACTATCCTCAAAATAAAAAGCTCTGGAATATGTGTTAGCTAGAAAATATATGATAACTATGTAATAATCTAATATAATGTCCATACATAACATCATAATGTAATATGATTTGATCATAAGTTTATAATGTTTGATTTATGTCATGTCTAACATTCACAAGGGTGTCAAGATAGATATAAAAATTTATGTACTAGTAAATATGAGTAAAAAATTGGTAGCTACCTAGGGGGATGGAGCATGATGTCCATCATGTCACCTAAGTAGAAAGGGGAGATGTATGAGGTACCTCATGGAATCTAAAACTAGAGTGTGTAAAAAGTAAGAGATAAGTGTCATGGCTATGACACAATCAACATACATGAGGCACACAAAGTAGGCCAAGGGGCCATAATACAAAAGACATTGGCACATGTCATGATATCTAAGAAAATAAGACATATAAGGACATATTTAAATGTCTAAATATGTAAGAAATAAGCAAGTTATCTTAGATCCACATATAAGGACATGTTCAAATGTCTGCATACACAATTAGGAATGGAAACAAAAGGACATGGGCACATGTCTAAAGCATACATAATGTGAAAAGAAGTGGCATATATCCAAAGAGCAATGCCATATCCAAAAGGCATTGAATAAAAGAAGCATAGAGATACAATCGAGTATACACTAAGAAATCTATAAATGAAAGTATGAATGAGAATGTAATACAAATATGTGTAAGAGCTAAGATGTACATATGCTGAGTCTAAAGTAGTAGTAGTTAGAAAAAAATATAGTGTAGCATAATCAATATCAATATATAAAAATATTAAATCTATGATGTAGAGTTTATAAAGATGGAACTTGGTAATCAAAACTGTGTATAAGGTTCCCCCAAATGGGCAAATGAGTCAAATTAAGAACCTATATATCTATGTATATGGCCTCGATGGGTATATAATAGAAAATTTGGATTGGTGTAGTGGACTTGAGTCCTATAGTAATCTAAAAACACTCAATAAGATCAAGTGAAACATGTATGTATGATAAAACCATCTATACTAAGATAGTTAACATACGTAGTATCTAGAAAATATAAGAAGTGTAAACATGGAAATGCATACAATCTATAAATTTGTATTTTTTGAGTGAATATTTGAATGGTTTTGTGTTTTTTTGAAATTTTATATTGTTTTTGTATTTTTTGGATATAATCTATGAAAAAGCAATTTAAAATGAAACTATGTAGAAGGATACATAAAGAAGGAAAGTATGTACAAATAAGCAGGAACAATACTAACCAATGAGTCTCATGGGAGATTCATTATTATTATGGTCTGTGTCAAAAATAGGAATGGTGATTTCTTGTGTAGTGTGATTGATATGTTGGCTTTGAATGGTGTTTTAGTATGAATCTAGGTATTATTCATCATCAAAATCATAATAATCATAATAACCTAGAATGCTAGAGATAATTACCTCAAAATGTGTAGTTGACCTTTTTGAATTGTGATTTAGAATATTGACTGTGATTTTTCCCTTTGAAACTATGCTTATTGTGGACATATGGTGTTGTGGAGGCTCTTTTACTAGAAATACTTTTTTTAGAATGCTTATTGGCTTATCATGAATTTGACTTTACAACTTAAGTTTGTGATCATTTTTTAACATTTCTTCTATATATGGACTTTTTGCCTTGATAAACTATATTTGTGAATCATTTTCCTTAGGATGTTAAATAAATCCAAAACCTTGTTGACCAACATTAACAACTGTTAGAATAGCAGAAATGATTCCTTGGGCCTACATGCCTAAAACTTGACTGTAATAATCAAACTATTGTATATATTTTTGACCAAACCCATACTACTTTGAAAGTTGAGCCTCATTTTGGAAAGGTAGATTTTCACCTCTTACTTTCTTTAACTATGATTTTTGTACTATTTCTTTCTCTATTTGTGATTTTTGAATGTTTTTTTTCTTAGTTATGCTTTGGTAATCACTTTTATACTATTTCTAAAGTTAACCCTTTTTGAATTTGTAGATGTGCTATTGTATGTTGTTTGGGTGATGTGTCACTCTTTGAGTCATTTGTGTCCATTATCTATTGTATTTTACTTTTTAATGCTAAACATGAATATGTGTAGTGTCCATGCATTCTATGATATACACAATAATATCTAGATCTCCTCACTGGGTGTAAAAGAGGTAGGTTGATCAACTTAGCTTTAGTCATTTATATTAGTATCTCAATTAAAATCTTATTGGACACTTGTAATCTTTTTGAATATCTCATAATATATACATTATGTTATACTTTATGATTTGGATATAAAAGAGTGTTAGGAATAAGTTTTCTAGGTATAGATGTGTATACATGGTTTATATTAGCATATTCTAAAGACTATGTACATGTAATGTGATTTGACAATAATATGACCTTTTCACTTAATAATTGATTTTGATTCTATAATTATGATATTAGATTACTCATACTGATAATTTGATCCCTTAAAGTCTCATAAGTAAAAAAACCTAGTTCCTTTTGATTGAACATGTAGGCACACATATTGTACGGGAGAGGTGTAGATAGGTTGAGTATGGGCATTAGTAACAATAGTATAAGCTAATTCATATTTTGGAAGAGTGATAAGATGGACCTAGTTAGATGGAAAGTAGCTATCATCCTCATGGATATGAGGAGAATGAAATTCTTTCCTATGTGTAAGATATGAAAATGAAACTTGAAACATAGTTGTTAGCTTATGTAATAGATCTTGTATGTATGTAAGGGTTTGCTTCTTAATTAAATTCTACATAAGGGAACAATAACATGCTAGATATTAAATCAAATATGACATACATTATAATTAATATAAAGCATCACTTATACATGTGTTTATGTATTTTTTGATTCATTTTGAATTAGAGGAAACAAACATGTAAATGAAAGTATTAAACTTTGACAAAAAAAGTGATAAAATTCTTTTGTCATGATTATATCAAATAAAAATCAGAAGATATATGGATCTAAAATATGAATGTGGGTCTTAGAAGGCTAGAAACATAAACCCTAGGGTTATCTAGGGTTAGAATTTATTAAATATTTGAAGTAAGTTGGTTTCATCGAATGTTTTAACCTTTTAGGACTTAGAAAGTATAAATATTATGTTTGTTAAAGAGATGAGTAGACTAAATCATGTTAATAATATGCAATAAATACAATTAATAATTTATTAAAAAATTGACCAATTATGACTTTTATAAAAATAGAAATAAATAATGCAAGTAATAACTTAGCTAGAAAATGATTGAGATGGATGATTTAGAAGATGGAAACCAAGGTAAAGGTTGATCTAAGTGTCTCAAATAGGATCCTAGTGTCAAAATCCCTCCTAGATAGTAATGCACTAATTAGAAAATAATGCCATTATTAGATATGTGGAGGTAGTATCCCTATTTTGGTGGTATTTTATTTTGTGCAATGTTGTCTTGAGGTTCTAGGTGCACCTGTGTCTGGATATGTGAGCTCTGTTCCTACATGCACGAGTTATGAAACCCTTTATATTTCCTATTTTGATTGAATTTATGAGAAAACCCTAATCCTCTATATTTTTATGGAATCTAGTTGATACAATCTATATAATGTGTTTATTAGTGGGGTAGACTAGACATCCTCAACACCCCATTATGATGAGAGTTGCCTACATACCAATACTATGAAGAGGGATCAATTCTAATGTAGTTATCCATACCTAAGTGCTGGTGCAAGTGCAAGTGATACTAGTATGATAGTTGACTTGAGTGCTTTGAATATGATTGAGACTATAAATCTAGGTAATTTGAGTTTAGGAATGTTATATATGGTAGTATTCAAAAGTAGGGAAGAATAGGGATTGATAAACTTAATTGTGCACCACTTGTTCTAAGTTTGAATGTTTATTTTACATCTAATTTATGTTTAGTGTTTAGACAACTAAAATTCATGTATTTATAATATTTTGATGCTTGTGTAGGTGCTAAAAGAGGTCTATGCTGACCTTAGGAGGTTTTAGATTTAAAAATATATCTATTTGTATAAAATGGAGGGAAAGGACATTAGCACCATTATTAGAACACTAGTTCCATGTGGTACTACTGTCCCTATTATGACACTACTTTCAAAGTGGTAGAACACTAGGGATGAAGGGATATGATGCAAGAATGATGGTTTAAGACTACTTTAGTGATGACTAAAGACACTTGTGGCCCACACAAAGGTTGGATAAGTGTGAAAATAGGATCTAAGATAGGTCTAGGGATAAGGCATGGATAGGTAGTCTCAATTATCAATCTTAAAACTCAAATACCACTTTTAGGTGATTACATGGGGCATGTGCATGGCACATTATATCTATATGCTCGCTTATGCACCAATTGATCATATGAAATTGAAAAATCCATGTCATTATCTACATTATACACACTAGACACCATGCTATAAGTAATACACTAGATTGATGCCTTATTTAATATGTAGTAGTTGGTATTATGACATAGTCCTTGAGCTATATACCTAAATACCTAATGAGGCCCCTAGGCTAAGTTTAATTCTAGAGTTATTGAGTGGTTGCAAATCCATTACATATAGTTTTAGTTACAATCATAAAAATTTAGTTACATTGTGAAATTAAGTTATAGATGCATCTACTACACATGGGTAGGCTATGATGAAGTATAGTCTACTTCAGTTCTTGAGCCACCTACATAAAAGGGTTGGATAATATATTAGTCTAATATAAGATATTCATAGGTCATGATATAACAAGCAGGGGTGGGAAATGATGGAGTCAAAATTGGATTGAGTTCTTTAGCCTCCGACACATAGGGATTGAACAAGTGATCAACTTAGTCCAAGTTATTCACCAATTGATCACTATCTACATGCACACACATAAAATGTCACTAGGTTTATGCATTGCTTCACATACTCAGTGAGGTGTATTCATTGATTTCATTTTTATTATCTCTTTACTTAGTTTTTTATTTGATTTTGATATCTCTTATGTAGGGACTGATCTATGCACATTTCATTTGTAGGACATGCAATGGAGTATACTTCACATACTCATATCTAAATTCATATACCTTGACTCACTGGTAAGTCTAGGTACTTTTTTCCTTTATCTTAGTCAATTAAATTTTATACATTTCTATAATATAGGTTGGGGGGAATATAATCATCTAAAAATGACACTTGAGTGTCAAGAGTGTTGATACTAACCATTCCTATCTTAGCCTTAGACCTATCTTAGGGTCTATTTAAAAACATATCTAGATTTTATGTGGGCCACACACATCCATAAAAATATTAAAATATGTCCTAGACCCTTCCTTAGGTATCCATTCCCCTTGTGCCTAAATTTATGCCACTTGGACACTAGCACCACAAGTGGACACTAACACCACAGTGCTATTATCCTTTTCCCTCTTTTGAGCTCTAATGGATATATTTTAAATTTATAAAACACCTAGGGTCAACCTATATCTATTTCAAATAATTAAAAAGCACTTAATCAAAATATATACATGAATTTTATCCCTTTATCTACTATATGTAAATTATATGAAAATACACACAAACAAGCTCATAACAAGTTATGCATAATCAAGGTTACTAAACCCTATTCTACCCTACTTCTACATACAATCATCTATAGCCCTAATAATATCATAATACACAAATTTATAATTTTAAGACTCATTCAAGGTACTCACATTGGCATTCATACAAGTTTCAATTTCACTTGAACTAGGACTTAGGTGGGGTGAACTACATCAGGCTTGCTCCCTCCTTAGAGTATTGGTATGTAGGCAATTCTCATCACAATAGGGTTATGAGGATGTCTAGCCTACCCAATTAACACCATGCATTTAATACTTGTTCCAAATAAAATTCCCTAATCACATGGATGTCTAGAGTTTGAATAAAAAATTATTCACAATAAATCACATATAGTCAATCATGGTTTATCCACATAGGAACAAGCTTGGCAGACTCAAACGTAGGTACTCCTAGAATCTTATAATAGTTCCAGCACAAAGGAAACTAATGCCATAGGTGAATATTAGTTCCACAACACTACTATCCAAGGTAGGGGACTATTGTCCAAAAGGGTTTTTGACACCT
Source organism: Torreya grandis (assembly GCA_037957365.1). NCBI lineage: Eukaryota > Viridiplantae > Streptophyta > Pinopsida > Cupressales > Taxaceae > Torreya > Torreya grandis. Next base: position 1,857,807 of record JARHVA010002507.1, read on the forward strand.
AGATCTTATTTTTGTCACTCATACCAGCTCTTGTACCAATTTTAATCCTTTAGATCCTTTGTCTCAGGTAGTTTATAACTAAGTATTCATTTATATCCTTTATTAATATCATTATAAATATCAATTTAGTTAGTTATTTCATAAATTAGTGGTTATATTTATTACATAATTTATACCTTGATTTACTATACTTAGCCCCTTTAACAATTGAGGGCTTAAACTCCATAACTCTAAAAAGTTAATTCATATAATATTAAATATTCTTATCTTGTGTTACATAATGGGCTTAATAAATATTATTCAATATTCCTATACTATGATAAATAATGGGCTTAATTAATAAAATTATTAATATCTTATGTAATTTTACACAAGATAAGAATATTGACTTATTTATAAGAGGCCAATATTCTTATCTTTATGCCATGTATAATGGGAAGCTACCTACCTACCTATATATATATCTTGTATAGAATGATATTATTTGATAATATTCTTATCTTGTGTAGAATGGGCATGGGATTAATTAGTAATAATATTAATTAAGCCCATTCAAAACAAGATTAAAATGGCCATGTGCCCATTCTACACAAGATAAGAATGTGCATGTGAACATTCTACATAAGATAAGATCAATATTTATTGACATAATTCTATGTTAAGTTACAAGTGTGTAGTTATAATGCCTTATTGACATGAAAACTATGTTAAATTATGAATTCATAGTTTGATCTTATAGATGATACTAATGTCATAAGAGAAGTATCCTTCATATATTAAATAATATTTTTCCTAAGTTAAATATAATTGAATAAAACACCAACAATGGATAACATAAACAACGTTGTGTAACTCAATTTGTATTGATTCATAAGTATTGAATATAAAAGGTATACATGAGAATATATTCTCATGTCAAGATATAATTACATAATTTTAATATTAATATTTAAATATAATATTATGTTCAATAGTATAAAGTACAAATCATAGTTGTGAGTGTCTTATGTAATTTTTAGATGCTGCATTATAATCATGTGCTTTTGTAGTTTACTATTATGCTTAAAACTCAAATGAATAATCCTTCCAATGTCATCCTTAGGCTCAACCCTTGTTTCATCCTTGAGAAAAATAAAATGAATTATCCCACAAAGATTTATGTAATTTCATATGGATTGAAAATCTATGGGATTTTCAAGTAACTTAGCCTCAAAATATTTACATTCAGTGATGTATCAATTGGCAAATTGCGATTTTTTTCTGACTAAATATTCTCTCAGACTAGGTCGATGATGTCATTTAGTGGGGGGTGACTATTGATCAATTTGTATAAATTATAAATGTTTGTGGCCACTTGATCCATCTTATCCATAAATATATTAATTACCCTTATAGATTCATCAAGATTGGTGATGATTTGGGCCCTTTGATCTTTCTTGGCATGAAATTGATCACCTAAATAGAACAATCATTTTATTTTTACTCTAGTAGGGTCCTTCATAATGTCATATTGTGTAGTTGATTGAATTATATTTTCCTTCAAAGCATCCAAAACTTTATTTTTGCTTATGTTTCCACCGTCCATCCTAGATTAAATACAAAATAAATTTTGACATCTCTGATTTCTTAAAAAAGGGAATCAATGTCTATCTTGACTTTGTGGAAATTGTAGGAATTCTCTTTTATTGGTTGTGCACTTAATTCAAACTTAAATTATTCTACCACATTTTATCAAATGGTTTATTTTTTTAGATTTGAGACTAATTGATATTTTATCAGATTTTGCATTGTCTCTTGGAAAGATTGTTCTAATGGCCATTTAGGATCATTGTTATACCATGGCCTTGTTTGGGAGATATCCTAGATTACTTTCTAGATTAATTCTTCCAAAACAACACACTGACACATCTAGTATTCATCTACACTTTCATAAATAATAGTCCCTAACTTTTACTTCTGTATTAGCAATAATTTGTTGAGATGAATATTTGTTCATTTTAGTGTGGATTCTATCATAGTTAGAACAAATTAAATGGTGTTGATATTTTATCATTTGGTAATAATTTATTTAATTTGAGTAATGGATACTTGTGGAGTGAGGATTTGTGTGGTTATGGTATATTTCGATGTGGATGGTGTGGTAATTTGGTGTGGAAGGTTAGGTGGTAGAGTGAGTTCTGATTTTACTTGTTTTATGGCTTATATTGATGCATTTTCCCTTTTATCTTCCTCTGCATTTATGGCGACGTTCATTGTTGCCTCCTAATTTTATTGTTCTAATTTTTATATGGATTCTTCTACAACCCTCTTCTTATGTATTTATATTTTTTGGTTAGCTTATTATGACTTATTCTTCTTTTGTGCTTCTAATTTTTGGATGATGTTTTTGACTGCCTTCTTCTTTTCGGCTTTCACTTTTGATTTTTCCATTTTCTCTTTTTCTAAGTTCTCATTTTCTCATTTTTATTTTTCTATTTTTTCATTAACTAATTTATCCTTTGTCACATTTTTCTCATGTTCATTTTTATTTTGTGCTACTATTTCATCCATGAATTTTTGTTTGGTTGCAACTTCTTTTCTTTCTTTCTCCTCTTGTTCTAGTTTGTCTTGTTTATCCTTTTTTTTCCTTTTTTCCTTTTTTTAATTTATCCTTTATCACTTTTTCCTCCTATTCATTTTTATTTTTTGTTTCCATTTCCTTCATAAATTTTATTTGGTCAAAGATTCTTCTTTTTCTTTCTCTCATGTTCTAGTTTGGCTTGTTTCTCCTATTATTATTCTTATTTTAATCTTTGTTCTTTTTATAATTTATCCTTTGTCACTTTTTCCTCCTGTGACAATTAAAACATGACTTAAAAAATATTAAAACATGGGAAATAGATCAATATTTAAAAATGTAGTGATGTTCATGCATCATATAAGCTCGTAGATAAACATAAAATTAATCATCAAAATGGTACACTTAACCAAGTAAAAAAAAATCCAAATACAATAATTCATATTATGATTATAATAGATGAAATTGTCATGTTTCAATCTTAAACATATCATTTGATATATTATTACTCTTTGTTCTTTTTATAATTTATCCTTTGTCACTTTTTCCTCCTGTTCCTTTTTCTTCTATGTTGAATTTCCTTAATGTTTTTTTGTTTGTCCATGACTTCTTCCCTTTTTTCCCTCTCTGGTTCTAGTTTGGATTGTTTTTTCATTTTTTATTATTCATTTCTTTTGATTTCACTTGTTACTCTTATTTTTTCTTTTTTCATTGGATTTCTATGTTTGTTTATCCTTAAGTTGTTTCACTTGGACAAGTACCATGACTTTTTCTTACCACACTTTAGTCAATGTTATGGCCATGACTGTCTCTGGGATTACTTTCATTTCATTTTATTTTTCTTTTCATTTTTGTTCTTATTCTTCCATCATATCTTCTTTTGTGGCTAATTCCTTCAATCTTTCTAGTTAATCCCTAGTTATTCCTCCTATTTTATCTCAGTATCTGACACTATGATAGATGTCTATTTCCTAGTGGGGGAAAATTTAGGGATGTTAAAGTGTAAATTTTCCCTTATTGTTTATGTCTTTTCTGAGGTGCCATATCTATTAATTTCTATTTTCAATGCATGCATTTCATTTTTCTTCCTATAATCTATGGAAAATTTCTATCTATTGGCCCTATATATTTTAACAGTGATTGAATACTTTACATTTTCTCTATTATCTCTCCTATTTTTGAGGACCAGACCTCAAATTTGAATTGTTTGGGATGGATCCCAAGATTTATAACATTTGAGTCAGACCCATAGATTATGTTTGTACTTCTTTTTTGACTTAAATTTCACCTTGTGGTTGGCCTTGCATCTCTATGATAAGTCATTTAGGGTTGCATTAATATTAGGTGGGATGGGTATCCTGAATGCCTTAGGAAAGGAAATTGGACATGTTTATTTGAGACTTCATATGGGAATTTGTGGAATATATTTACACACATATCAAGGGGGAAAATGTAAATAAAGTTATTAAATCAAAACAATATCACTAGAGTATTCTTTGACAATTTATTGGGAAATACAAAATCTATGGGTCAATTTTTTTAAGGTTGTCTCCCCATGAAATTAAGGATATAATTTAGTCTTAGGGTAGGATGACATACATATGTATTTTAACTTTATCCCCTATGAATTTATTCTTAGGATCAATGAGCTTGCCCCTCTATGCCCAGGAGTGTATTGGTATATAAAGTAGCTAAACATATGAGTAGAGAACCATAACATAAATCAAGATTAACTTGTTTACTCTTATAAACATTTGTGTTAAAATGATCTAGTATCCCTAAGTAAAGATTATAATTTTTCTTCATGGAGATCATGTTGAATGAAACCATAAAAATTTATGGGATCACAACATCCTCTTTGTTATTAAAGTATATCTTCCATGCTACCACCTCGACCATGTATCGAAATACCATGTTTTTATGGATTTTATTGTGATACCTATTTTATTTTGTACAAAACTTAAGTGATTTGTGATGTATTTTATTTTGGTAAAACCTTTATTATCATATTTATGGATAATGTGTCCTTTGTTAATCAATACTATCACACATTGAATATCAGATACAGTGAGGTTATGTGGTTGTTCAAAGAACAAGATCCCATTGTGAAGGTGATTAAACATGATTTTGATCACATTATTGTATAGATAAAATAATGAGATTTTCATGTAGACATCCAATTTAATTTATGGAATGGAGTTAGTCTTGGCAATCCATCCCACTGATTCATTTTTAAAACTCATTAAATTACCTCAACACACTCAGTGTCCATCCTTGTGTGATAAATTTATGTGATATTTACATGGATATAAAGAGTGTATCATCCAATTTGCCTAATTTGTATGGGAAGAATGATAAATATCCTATGGGTTTTGGTGTGAAGGACTTTACTATAACATGATTAAATTTTGGAATTAATAGTTTCATGTGATCAATAATTTATGGTATTTCCAATACCACTCATTTTATTTATACTATTGATAATTACTAAACCACAAAGTTATTTTGAAATATCTTGGGTGCTTGAAAATTTTACATGAGTCGAAAAGAGGGAAGATCAATTATTTATAGAAATTTATTTCTACTAAACTTCATTTATAGTTTTAAATGTAGACATGATGCATAATATTGTAAGATTAATTGTTACATGGGGTTTCTAATGGTTTAATTATTTGGCATGTACTTTTTATTCTATCAATGTCTATTTTGATTTTAATGTCATTAAGTTCTAAGGTTAGATACTTTGACCACCTCAATCTTTTTGCTTGCTATGTTTTCTCTTTATAATCTTGATTGGATGCTTTTGATCTGATCCATTATTTCTCTTTATACCTAAGTATTTTTAGCATGGTCAAGCAACCTATTGTTTTAGGTGTATGGAAATAAGGTGTTATAACATATTTACTCAAATTACCCATAATAAATTGATTCGATTAGTGGGATTTATAGGAGTAATGCTATTCTATCCAATTTTAGTTTGTTATTCTATTTGTTTTGTCTATACTTGAACTACCATTTACCAATTTTTAGCTTAAGATTTACTTTTTATTTTATTTCCAAAAACCACCATTATTTGGCTTATCAACTTGTGGTTTTAATTATTCTTTTCCACTAGGTTCCTATCTCATGCACAAACTATTTACCACTTCTTATTAACTTGCCTTCAATAAATAACATATAGATTCATGTTGGTAGTTTTTCAATAAATATTCCTCTTGGATTTTGTAGGAACTCTGATTTCTTTGTGTCAAATATTATCCACCTTGATATTGCACATGGTATTATAAATGAGTCTAACATAGTTTTAGATTAATAATATACTGCATGATTAATGAGTCTAATGAGTCTAACCTTGATATTTATTTATTTTGTATAGGGGAAGTGTATTTATTGGATTAATCTAACATGAAATTTATTAAGAATAAATGAACATAACATTGATAATAAATAATTGATAACACAAACACTACATCAAGTTATGAGTTAATAGTTTCGTATCTTAGATAATTTTGATGTATACATGAAGAATTATATCTTAATTTACATTAACATATGTTTCCTTAATATAGCATAAATAAACATAACACATAATACAAATAATGTTTTATTATTAAATTCTTATTAATACATGAAGCAAAACTACATATGTTTATATTATGCTCAATTTGATATATTAGGACCATATTCATATGATTTAATATTAATACTAAATACAATACAAAATATCAATTGACACATATTTTACTCATAGATATATATTTATGGTCTTCTTTGTGACATGTTTCAAAGTAAAAGAAATTCTTCAAATAATTTTTGTACATGTCTGATGTCATGGTATGATCGTAAGCTTTTGTAGTGTACTTGTATGTTCATTACTCTAATGAATAATCTCACCAACATTATCCCTCAGCTTAATATTTGTCTTGTCCTTAGTACAACCCAAAATGAATAATCTTTTATCTTAAGAATTTTGATTGGTCTACATAAATTAGTGATATTTGGTAATCAATTTAGTCTCAAAATATTTCCATTCGATGAGGTATTTATTTTCCTATTATGTTTTTTGTTATAAAAATATTCATTTAGATTAAATTTGTGATGCCATTTTATGGAGCCTTACTATTGATTGGATTATAAAAAAAATCCATTTTCATGGTAACTTGTTCCAATTTCTATAATTAACCCTCTAGATTCTCTAGGTTAATGATGATGTTGGCATGTTATTCTCATTTAGTGCATAATCAATCCCCAAATTCTAATATCCATTTATTTATTGAATGGGATCCTTAGTGATATCGTATTGTGTGATAACTTGACTCAGTTATTCCTCAAAATAATCTAGAGTTTAATTTTCTATTTGTGTTACCACCACCCATCCTAGATTGAATAAAATGTAAGTAGTAACATCTAAAATAACTTTTCAAAGGGAGGAAATATGTGTTTTGAATATATTTAGATGTTGGGAATTCTCTACCAATGGTTTTATTCTATGTTTAAACCTAAAATATTCAATGATAAGTTCACAAATGGTTCTCTTCTCAATCTTTAATAGTGATTGATGTTTGATAAAAATTTAAAGTGTCTCTTTTAAGTGTTGTTTAAATGAACATTTTTTTTCAACCTCATATTATGGACTTGATTTTGAGATATTTTGTATAATTTTTAAATTTCATCTTAAAAAACAAAATGTCATTGATCTAATCATTAGTTTCACTTTCTTAAAAAATGGTACCCAAATATTATTTCTGTATGGGAGATAATTTGTTGATATGGATGTTGGTACCTTGAGGTGTGGATTATAACATACCTAGGGCCAACCACATGTTGTTAATATTTTATTATTTTACTAATATTTACTTTATTATTATGAGTGAGTCTTGTGGGGTGATAAATTATGTAGCTATAATGGATTGACATGTAGATGATGTGGTGATTTATTGTGGAGGGATTGACGGTGGAATTTGGCATAATACTCCATTGCAACTTTGATGATAGGGGAGTTGGTAATTTAATGAAAAATCCTAGATCAACAACCTAATTTGGGGGTAAAATGGGAGTATGAGGTAAAGAGGAAGCATGAGGTGGAGGAAATAGAGAGTTCATGTGTAGAAGATATGGAATGAGATGTGGGAATGATAAGTGTGATGAATAAGGTGAAACAAGAGGGGGAGATGGAATGATAAGTTAGGAAGTGGAAGGTGCTAATGGTACCTTAATAGTATCCATGCTATATGTAAGATATTTGTGTGTTATATTATACATCAATGTTATAGATGCTATAGGTCTCTTAATTTATATCTTATTCCTTAATTTTGAATTATCACTAAAAGTTTTATCAGGCAATTTTTTGGGGTCTTCATCATCACCTCCATCTATTGGTTTTATGTTTCCTCTCACATATAAATTTTTAGTTTGAGGTGATGAAGATAAGGTTACCTAATTATATTATTTGGAAGACTCTCCCTTTAAATAAATTCCTCTTACCATGTGTTCAATAGATTTCCTTAGAAACCATGCTCTAAACCTTTGAAAAATAAACTTAGTTCTTTACCCAGAGTCTGTTATCTCTTTGATTTCCCATTTGGTTGTTTGAAGTGGAATAACTTGGATTTTTTTTCCAAAGGTAAGATCAATAAAATCACTCTCATTATCTATAATGAGTAACCCATTATAACCTATATGAATTTAACTAATATAGATTCTTTATCATATAGTCTTTTTTTCTAAGATCAAAGTCATTTTTACTATCCTCATAATAATCTTCATTCTATTAAATGTCATGATAACTTTATCTAAGTTTAAAATTGGTTTCCACATAACCCTTGCTATCTAAATCAAGTCTCTTGAAGTAGAAATGTATTGTGATATTAGTGAACATCTTTTCAATATTATGTGCATTAGTTGAAGTCCTAAAAATGTAATAACTCAAACCTATTAGAAATGGATTCTTGATTTATTTTTCCCTTTACATTTTATATTGACCTCTCTCATTCATTTACATACCTCAATGAAGACCATTTTGTAATTGAAAAACTAGGGTAATTTGTAAGGAATAACAATAAACCCACCAATCCTGATATATGTAGATTTGGGGAGTTATATGAAATAACCACTGTATCTCATAACTAGAGAAATAAATTTAGGATAAATTCCCATTGCATTGTTCCCTTCCAGTGTCCTTACTATCAACATTGTGAAAGCATTAGTCACCCTCTTGAAATGTTTATTACTTTCTTCTAAAACTAACTGTGGATAATACTCATAGATGGTTGTTTTATAGGTGAAAGTTCCATTACCTTTGAATACATGCCATTAATTCATGGATTTAATAGAAAAGAACAAGTAAGAATTAACATAAAACTATTGAGTTGACTCTAAGTTAGTTGTTTATGAAGATTATCATTGATAATCTGGCCCCAATCTATGAACTACATCCCATCATAAATTATATTGATGAATGAAGATATCCATTTTTGGAATGTGTTAGTTTCATATGACCCATCACTTATTTAATTTTTTTAATGATATAATATAGTTCAATTCATAAATTAGACCTATATAAGGTTTTAGGTAGTTTGGATCCTCTTTTCCTTTTGTCTTTGACCTTTAATTGAGCTATTAATGACTTTTAGGTATCTTTATTTCCTTAAAAATGAACTTATCCAATTTATTTTTTCATTTTAACATATTATTCCCTTTTTAGGATCTTAAATAAACATTTATTGATTGAATATCTAGTTTCACATTCACTTCATCTTTAAAAGACCTTACTTATTTGGTTTCCTTGTTGAGTATTTAACAAAAACAAACACTAGGTTGATGCATTGAAATAAGGTGGAAAAATGGGATGCATGTGTAAGACCACTCTGAAAGGTCCTTTGAGAAATGGGGGTTTTGTTGTCATTTTGCCTCCTCTACAAAAATTCACTCATGTTGATATTCCCAAGCCTAAAATCTCTAATTTCTAAGAGGTCAATCTATAGGGAAGACATTTGTTCATATCCTTGATACTATATTTCATCTTATTCATGATTATATTTCTTTGTTCTATTATGTGGGATTCTAAAAAACACTATAAATATTGTGAAGTATGTTTGTAGATGTTTGATGCCATGGTATGACTTCAAGGTTTCATAGTTTACCTATATACTTAATGATAAAGATAACATAATGTATTATTGATAGGGTAGAGTGGTTCAAGGCATGACTCAGCCACACAATGTTAGAGGTGAGTGGCTTGAGATATGACACATCCACATGATTGATGGATATGTGTTTATAAAATGAGCACCAAATTACTAATAGGAAAATTACCAACCTTAAAGATATAACTCAAGTACATGATTGATATATGAATATAGATGGATAGATGGATTTATTCTCTCTTAAGTTAACTATTAAAAATAAATACAACATTAATATCAAATTTTTAAAAGAATCATCTATTATTCATGAGTATTTTTATCTATTATATTTCATGGGATGCCACAAAGAACTGTCAATACTATGATGTATGTTTTTTTATGTCTGATGCCACAATATGATTGTAGGTTTATGTAGTTTGCCTTTATACTCAATGAAAAAGACAATGAAATTTATTGTTGATAGGGTTGAGTGGTTTGAGGCTTGAATTATTCATGCAATTCTAGAGTTGAGTGTCTTGAGATATGACTCACCACATGAGTGCCAAAGTACTAACAAGACAACTAACATCCCATGAACAAGATCAAATAGTAACCAACCCTCACAACTATAAATAGATATATTCATCATATGAATAATGTTTATAAATGTATTTAGGGTTAAGTTAGAGTTCACTAATCAAGAGGAGGTTTCTATAGTAAATATGGATGTTATTAAGATTAATTGAAGTATAATCTAAGATTTAGGTAGTAGATGAGTTACCTTTTAGGGAGAGCCAAGACGCCTTAAGGAGAAGAGAGAACTCTATAAGGTATACACAAAGAGGGAGAGTGAGTCATTGAGACTAGATATGATAACATGAAACCCCCATGAAATATTTTGTTTTTTTACATTTTGTGCTTATTGTGTGTATGGTTTGAGGTAAAATAAAAGAGGCTAAGAGATTTAACTTCCATATTGAGACACTGCATGAAAATATGGGATTGAAATCATAATATTAGAATAATGACAAGGATGAAGTATACACTGGTAGACTTTGACTCACAAGGAAACTAATAAGAAAAGTTGAAGAGTGGAACAAGCTAGTAGATCTCTACAGGAGTAAGGTAACTTAAAAAAAAATGAATAAAATCCTAGCCATATATCAACATAAATGGTTGAAGGGTAGAGAGTGTGGGAGATGAATTTTTAGAGATTCAAGGCCCTCCATAAATCATAGATGGGTAGTGTATACACATAATATTAAAAACTTTATCATTTATTGATGTTTTCTCTTTTATAGTAACCTATTAAGTTTTAATCTCTCTAAGTGTACTCCTTAAAGGGTGCACTAGGAAATAGGTGGGTGGACTAACGGTGCTTCAAAAGAGACATTATTATTTATCTATGATATTTATGTCAATTACACTTTCCCCAGAATTAATCCCCTAAACAATATTCCTCGTAATAGTCCCCAACTAAACCAAGATGTATCTTTTATAACTATATCAACCCATATCAATGTAGTATATTCTACCTCCTATCAAAATTACAATTATGTCAACCCAGGTTGATGTAGTCTTAAAATCATAGTGTACACTTTACAACTAATTCAACCTAGGATGACCTAGTTTGAGGTTAAATAATAAATTTTAATCTACATTGAGGTGATTCAATATTGTTAGATAAAATTATAGAAAGGGTTAGGATCATCCATCACTATAAATACAAGTCTCATTTCAATCCAATAGAGACTAACATTCACGTTTTCACTATTATTGCTGATAATTCTACTTAAGTCTACATTTGGAGAAGCCATTGCTTAGATTTTTCCTTAGAGGAAAAATCTTGTCTTGTGGAGTCTTGGATGTAATATGATTAGCCTTTAGATTGATTCAATCATTGTTATATTTACAACCATAATAATCTATTTCAAAGAACCATTGGCCAAGGGAGATATTAAGGCTCAAAATGTTCTATTCAAGTTATGTATTTATAACCCTAGATATTTCACTTGATTGATAAATATTGGATAATTAATAACTTGAATATTTAACTGCTTCTTTGAATCTCCTCTCCACTTATAATTAGTGTGGCTATACTATTTTTTAAAATTTTGATTTCCCATTTTTGGTAACCAAGGCCCCTATTTGTCTACTATGGTTCCTTACCCCCTTTAGTTTAATTGTGTTCCTTTATTTGTGTTGATAGCTTGACAATAATAGATTAGATTAATATTTCAAAGACCTAGTTAGGGTTGTTCCATTATATTGATTGTCTAGAGTATTTTTAACCCTCTCCATTGATGTTATGTTATAAGTGATCATATGATAGGTTGAGTGGATTCATTTAGTCATGACCCATTATAAATAAGTGATAATGAGCTCTATTTTATTTATCTTATAAAAGTTTGAACCTCTTATATAGGATAAGTTTTAGGTTAATCCTATATTATTGCATACATTCTGGTGAACCCAATATGAAATAACTGTGTATTTTTCTCCTTCATAAAATTATATCAATGTAGGTCGATATAATTTTATCTCTCTATATTTTTAATAAACTACATCAATGAAGGTTGACTGAGTCTAACTTATATGTATTTTTAGGATAAATACATCAATGTGGGTTAATAATGTTTTAATTATCTATGTTTTTTAATAGGATACATCGAAATAAGAAAATACATTGATGTAGGTCGATACAATTTTAATTATGTTTTTTATTGTAGGATACTCTGACATAAGACAATCTAGTTTTTACACATAGATATGCATTAAATTTTATTCAACCTACTACACTAGCCAAGACCAATCTAATTCTATATTATAAGTAATTCTCTGCCATACTATATCAACCCAGTTTGATATAGTTTTTCTTTATAGTCAATTCCATTAAGAAAATTTTGCATCAAATTTTATACTCTATCAAAATTAATTTTATACAAACAACTATATTGACCCAGCTAAATTCATTTTCTTACATGTCAAACTATATCAACTATAGTCGATACAATTTTTTTTAATTTATTATTAGTAAAGTATATTGACCCTATAACATCCAATTTAATTTAGCTATACTATTTGAAATAATACTATTTATGTATACTATTTGAACAAAATACATCAGTATACATCGAACATGCTTGATATAGTCTATCCTTTCAAATTTCTACCTATGTAATTGCATTGACCATGGTCAAAATATTATATTTCCTATTTTTTATCACTATAACCTTTATAGACTACATTGATAGGTTGGATATACTTTTATTATTACATGTTATTTTATGTAACTACATCAACTAAGCTCAATATAGTGAATTTCATGTTCTCAACATTGTTAAATTTTCCTAGATTTAACTACATCAATTAGGATCGATATAATTATATCCATTAATTTATAACTATGTAACTACATTGACTATGATAAATATAGTACATTTACTATTTATAATTACTATACCTTTTATTGACTACATTGACTAGGATTGATATAGTCTATATTTTACATAGTTGTTTACACAACTATATCAACCATGATTGATATAGTAAATTTTATAATTATCGAGTTGGATGATATAATTTTACCATCAAGCCCTCCATCATGTAGTATATATTTGATGATTCAAAACAAAGAACATAACATGACATGATGGATATGATTAATTTCCTTAAACTTCCTAAATATCACCTTCCTTATACTTATATAAAAATATATATAAAAGAAACATTCTTGTAGCCGCTGGAACCAAAAACTATGGAACACCTCCTTATAAAACCCTTGATCCATTAAACTATCCTCTATGCATGCCTATTGTAGAGGATGGAAGTGGTATTGAATATACTATTGAAATGATCCTTGTAATTAATTAGAACCCTCAACATAGGGGCAAGGATCCCATGATAATATATTACCTCATGATGGGACCCCATATAGGATGTATTTATTTACCACTACATAATTTATCTACAAGATTTAAGGCAAATAAATAAAAAACTTCCTCCATTCATTCCTCTTTTACCCTACCTAGTATAGCCACTACTATGTCATGTCTTTCCTCTGGTGGGCCTACTCAAATCACCCACATTAATACTCAAATTAATGATACTACTAGTGAATCTCAAGATTGTATAATTAGTGTATCCTAAGTTTCTACTACTAGCCAATAAACAATCAAAACTAACCAAATATTATTTCAAGCTATGAATCAAATGGATACTTTCCAAACCAATAATTCTAATCAAATGATGCAAATGAAAAATAAAATTTTAAGATTAAAATTCATCCTCAATTGACTCAATGGGGAGTTCAAAATTTAAATCCCCCCTCCTCCTTAGAGATTAACAAGATAATATTATTCCTCAAACCCCACTCCTTAAAAAATTCATCAAACATATTCAAAATGAACCATTAATCCATTGAATGACAAACATAGACATATGCATTATTACTTATACTATAACCTACGATGGATCTACCAATCCAATATTGCATTTGAAATCATTTATAAACCTCTATAAATATTTGATCAAGATAAATACCTTTGTTTCTACTAAACTTCTAGCTAAAAACGTTTTAGGTGATGCCCTATATTGGTACAATAATCTCAAGTCTAACATTATCTCTAGTTTAGAAAACTTATTTAACACATTACTTTGAAACTTCAATCCATATGATCTACATGAAAATAAATTAGCTCATTTTATTAATTATAAATAGGTATAATCTAAAAATTCTCAAGTTTTTATTAAAAATTGGAAATTATTATCTAACAATTATGAATACAACTTTTCAAATGATAATATATTCCATTTGTTCACTAATGATATTAATCCCAAAATATAATACCATGTTATTAATCTCTCTCCAAAATATTTGGAATAAGCCTTTGATGAATTTAAACATCAATATTTCCTAATAAGTCAATTTGAACCTTCCCAACTTACAATAGGAACTCATACGCTTATGAGATATAAAAAAACCAACATGATACTAATGATGGTGTCATAGATAACCATGATTATATACACACCATGCATGCTATTATTACAAATGGATCTAATGATGTAACTCTTTATCCACAATTTATGAATACTCCCTTTCAACATTCTACTTCCACTTATTCCTACTGAATAATGTGGATGATCACCAACCTCTTTCCATGGTGGAAATCAAAAAATAAATTCCTAAACCTTCTAAAATATAACTTTATCCCACTCACCCTACCAAACATTGGTATGATCCATACAAAATATATTTTTATCATGAAATTTAGGGACACTATTATCAAAATTGTAGGTAACTTAGAAACTTTTCTCTTGAATTTATCCTTAGTCCTAGATTTTATCATGAAACTATGATTCATGAATGTCAATAAGCATATGAAAATGTAGATAAAACTCATAATTTAAAATTAAAGAATGAGCCTCTTAATCAAGTTAATGATCACTTAGATATCTATGAAAATCCACTTCCCAATAAAAAAATATAATGCTACTCAACCTCCTACCTTCAATGTTGTGGACTTAAAATAACCCTAAATCTCTAATCAAGGATGAAAATGTAGTCAACATAAACAACATGAGGTATGTAGTATAATATATTAATCCTTATCCAAATTCTAACTATAAAAAAATTCTTACTTTACACATTTTTCAATATACTTATCCATCTCTCTTCATGGATATTAAAAATACAAAAACACAATCCAATCCATTAATGTTTGGAGAAGAAAATAGATAAGTAAAGTTATGTTGGATATTCTTTGATATTCATGCGTTATGTATGAAATTATCAGCTATATGTATTTTGTCCTATCCTCCATGACCTGTAAAAGGATAGAAGATGAAAAATCCCCTATTTTAGGTTATAATGTACAAGAAGAATGTGAATTGAAAATGAATATAAATATGTATGATTGTATGAAGAAGATGATGAACCTTTGTTGAGATTAATATAGACTTTTTGGTTATGGTTACCTATTTTATTTCTTATGTTATTCCTTGTATGCATTAATATTTTTAATGTTTGGTTTAATCTTATTTAAATTAATATGAGTTCTCTATAAACCTTAAGAAAACTTTGGTTAGTCTTAGTTCTTATCTATCGCATGATAATTCCTTTCTAAAATGCTTCTATTAAATATGAATTCTCTACACTATCCTACATAGTATAATAAAACTTAGCTATTCTCATCCTTAGCATGTTCTATTTTATCAAGAACGTATGCTAAAAATGGTGTGGTGAGCATGAAAACACTCCTTTTAGAGGAAACTATGCTAAGATGGCTACCAGTGTAGTGAGACATTGAAACATGGTTAAACCAAAAAGTACAAAACCTCATGGAATAATAATCTAAGAGGATTGGTCTTAGCACAAGTGAAATTATTTAGGAGAATATCTACAAAGAAATATATGAAATTTTTTGGTGTGAACTACCTAAATTTTTAACTAACTGGTTGACAAGATTGGAATACTATTACTTCAATCCCAAAATGAAAGAAACAATCACTTAGAATAAAGAGAAAATATACCAATTGTTTAAACTAAAAACTAATTGGATAAGAATGATAGACTATTGGGTCACCACCACCATAGATGAATACATCAATGAGTTTTATATATAAGGATATATAACATTTTAAGCTATAGAAGTCCATTTTGTTTGAGGAATTAGATGAATTTTTTTTATATAAACTATCTATCTTATTAAATATGTTTGTTATGGATAAGGACATGGTGCATACTCTAGCCAATATGGAGTAGTCACTTAGGGCATATGGGGATGTGTGTGAATGATAATAAATGATGGTTAGATGAGTAAGTGAAGCTTGAAATTGAGTCTAAAATGGAAATGCAAGGGAAGAAGAGTCAAAAGGAAAGTTTGGATTCAAAAAAAGAATTTCAACATAATAGATGGAATAAGTAGAAGGATACCCAAGAAACCGTGAATAGAGGTAAAAGTAGTAGTAGGATAAATGATGAATAAGTGAGAAGATGAAAAGAGTGAGATGATGAATGAAGGATAAATATAGAGAATGATGAATGATGATAGATATATCAAAGTGATGGAGTATGAGATAATAATGAGATGTGTGAAGAGTAAGATAAGAGTAAGTTAGGAGTAGAATAGATAGAAGATAGAAGTAGTGCACAACTATAGCAAAGGGTATTATTAGAAGAAGAAGAATTACTCAAAGAAATAGAGTAAAGTCTCAGGTTAATCATAGGTTCAATTTTATTATAATAAGAATTTACTAGAAATAACTATTCATTGAAATTTTATGCATCCCCATAGCCCAATATTTTATATTCTAGTAGAAGTTTTTAGCTAGGCAAGCATGAGGATAATAGTTGGGAAAGACCATTTTTAGAGCACATGAACCATTGGGGTATGGAAATTCATACAAGATAAATTAGGAATGATTTTAAGGCCATAGGATTATTTGGAACTAAACAACAACATAAAGTAATCATAAAAAAACAAAGTGTGAATAATAATTCTTCTGATGCATAGAGTAGTACACAAGCAGGATCACTTAGAATGTAAGTACCTTCGATAATAGTTGCATAGAAGACTTGATACATACCAATAAATATGATGACTCATATAGGAGGATTTATAAACTTAGACATCTATTATGGGTCTATATATCCTAAATAGTACTTGCTAACTTGCAAAATGAAATGGCAAGCTAAGGGCATCACTAATGAAACTTTTCAAAAGTATGAATTAGTAAGGGCCCTAGTTGGGAAAGAATTGGAGTTCACATACAAAATATACCTTCATCAATAAAGTCTAAAATATGTTTAATATTATCTCATCATATAATTTAAGATTAAGAAATGCACCAATCAGACTATACAGGACTTGAAGGAGATAAGGAAAAAGTCTAGAGAATTAGTTTACAACTATGACTGGAGTTTCTCTGATGTGATGAATAAGGTAGAATTTACCTTAATAGATAAAGATAGAAAAACATGGTTTGTTGAAGGACTATGATCTAGGATTTGGTTTTCTAATATTCAAAATTAATATGATATAAAAGTAGATGACAAAGCTATTGCACTGTACATAAAATAAATTGAAGATTATGGAGAAGCTCCTATTGATAATTCCAAAATTGAAAACACACTACATGATTTTATAAAAATAATGGAGCTATAAAATGAGGTAGATAATCCTAAATTAAATCTATGGTGTATAAATTGATAAAAATAAGGATACTATTGAAATGATTATCCAAAATTCAAGACAAAAGTTTGTGAACTCTGTTGAGTAGTAAGGCATGCCACAACAGAATGCCACCTTCTGTAGCAATATATCAAGAATCTATAAAATCTGTATTACAATTTCTAAAATTAGCCTAACCATGATGAGAATAAATATAGGGATTTATAAGAGCTTAAATATGGCATCTATAAAATTGTATTCACCATCATAGTGCATCAAATCTCCTTGATGAAACAAATAATTGTAGGCCTAGAGGTTGATAAAGGTTACTCAACCCAAACAAGTCCACAGTCAATTCTAAGTCCACCATAGTATCAATCTCATGGCATGGATGGATGGAACCCTCCTTCACTAAGTTGGAAACCTCCATATAATTAATACTAGTATGTAGCCCCCTATAGCTCACCTATAATACAACAACAACAAATGAGTTGGACCACACTAACTACACAACAACAATTTGTAATGAGAGACAATAATCAACAATATTAGCAGTGGAATACTACATAAAATGAGGATATTGAAGTATATATCAGTCTAATAGAGGAGGAGGTCATCATGGTAATAGAGGAGGATACCAAAGTGGTAGAGGAAATAACTACCAGTGACCTCTCCTACAATGCTACCTATATGGAGAATACAATCATGTCCAAGGAAATTTCCCTATGAACCCACAAAGATAATCATATTATGCATATTATAAAATACCTAAATATCAAAACAAAGAAGATTTCCCTATTCTAGAGAATCAGATAAAGGACAAAGCCATCTAAAATGTGAATATGGTAAGTGTGAAGTCTAAATAAAATACATTTTTGACTATTTTTACAAGATAATAGCATGTAGAACAAGGGATGCCTTCACTTGAGATGAATCAAAATCAGGGCATAAAAAAAGTTAAACAGGATAAATATCTAGACCCAACCATAGAAAAGAGTCTCATGTACAAAGCTATGTAGATGTTGAAAAACATTCAACATCAAGATACTACTAATGGTGATGGTACAATAATAGATGTGCAAATGTATAGTCAGATCATGTGTATTATGTACCAAGATGGAATTGTCACTATGCTTACAGATCTCTTGAAACTTTTGATTACTCTATGTAATGAAGATATATCATAGAACATGATGAATCTACTACATAATATTTTATAATGTGCACAACATGGCCAATAAAAGATATAAAAACTTGTTTGGTATGTCAAGATGAAGAAGCCTTGGGATGCTGACGTACAGATCGATATTGAGGTTGTTGGTTATGAGATCCTGAATGCTATCTTTGATTCTAGCAACATAATTAATATGATTCCTCAATCTACATGGGAATCTATTAGATGACTTACTTTAAACTATAACCTAGTAACCTTAAGCCTAGACGATTATGGAAAAGTTGAGCCCATTAGAAGACTAAAAGATGTCGAGATGAAAGTCATAGACTTATCTTTATGAGGTGACTTTGAAATCATTGATATGAAGACTATAGAAAAAAACTACCCTATGATGATAGGTAAAAAGTGGGCATATTATGGTCAAATGACTATCAATATAATGCATAATTATCTCAAGGAAAATCAAGATGATAAATTTTTTTCATCCCTCTCAATAGGGATTACAAGACGTACATAATTTTAGCTAAACTAGATTCTTCATGTGTTCCACAAGAAACTAGTTGGATGAAGGTGAATTCAGAAGAAAATCCAACAGCTCTACACATAACTAAATGCAACTTCCTATACCATCATACCAAACCTCAGGTATAATCACTACTCATTTAGTAATTCAAGACATCAAAAAAATGGAGGCCTAAATTAGTAGCTATGTAGCTGATGGTAAATCAGTTTATCATGGAAGAATGTGCCTCTATATCTACAAAATCTCCTACTTGGTCCAAAGTTGATTTCCTGTATCAAGTTGATGATCACATGCAGGACTACCTAGCGCTGATAAGGGAGGGTACTTTTCTATGGGAAATATCTTCATATATCAGTGGTGACTCAAATACCCACCTCCTTAATTGGGACTAAGGGGATAACAAACTTTGACTGATGTGAATGGTTTTTATGCATGAGCAATACTTTCCTATGTATTATGTAACTAAAGAAATCAATGATTTTATTCTAAACTCACAAGTCTATATTCTAATCATCAATCAGAGGGTCAACACTTTAAATTATTATCTAAAGGGAGTTACTGTAACATGGTGGGTAACTCATTAGGAAAACTAGATAGAATGGGATGATGCCTGTGAAATCATGATCAATAGATTTTGGCTATCATAGTTTATCTATACCAATTGGCCATTCTTTTAAGAAGGTGAATGTCCTGAAATTCATATACATAAATGTGTTGACACTTAAAATGAGGAATGTGTCACACCAAAATATTGGGTTCACATTTTCCACTATAATTTCACTCCATTACCAATATCATGGTACATGTAACAAGAATGCAGAAGGGAGACCAAGCATTGGGCTCAAGTGTAGAGTGATTTTATATGGACCTTTGTGTTTGAAGATGAAAATCCTCTGGTCCACAATGCAATGCAAAAACTCAAGTACTTTTTATGCCATGGGTGCACAAAAGACTTGAGCACCATAATAGAATCCACTACATAGAAAAATATAGATTTTGATCTTCACTTGGCACTAAAAAGGTACAAAGCTGCTAAGAACAAAGAACAATCTCTAACATAACCATGTCACCAGATCCAAGATGAGGTAGAAGATATTGAGGATTCTAATTCTGATGGTGATTTAGATCTGAATGATTTATTCAAGCTAGAATGACCTATTAAACTAATCAAGGACATCGACATAACACTAATTAAAGAACATAAGATGCACAACATTTTAATTCCTAAACAAGAATGAAAAAGGAGGATACATGAATCTGTTAATGAAGAAAAAAGTAATATTTATCAATAACCTATCAAAAAACATGTCACTAACATTGGAATAGAGGAGGTTCCAAAACTAGCAAGCATAGGTGACTATTGGATGAAAACTAAAATTTCAAAATCTCTACAACTTTTGAGTGATTACCAATATGACTTTCTTACTAAATTTTTAGAGGTTCAAGGAGTTGACCCATATTTTGGCAAGATGCACATTGAACTGAAGGAGTGTACATGATTGATCAAGAAGTGGCCATATAAACTCAATCTTAATATGAAGCTAAAAGTAAAGGCTAAATTAAATAGAATGTAGGATATAGGAATAATCTATCTAGAGGAAAAAGCATATTTGGTAAGCCCCATGGTAGTTCAACCCAAGAAAATAACATAAATATGCATTTGTGGGGACTATCACATTTTGAATAATGTCTATGTAAATGATCCATTTCTAATACCATTCATAAATGAAATTTTAGAGTTTGTCATAGGACATGAAGTATATTCCTTCATAGATGGGTTTAGTGGATATCATTAGATCCCAATCATAGAAGAAGATCAAGCCAAAATGACTTTTGTAATAGAATGGGGTTCTTTTACATACAAGGTAATGTCTTTTGGCCTTAATAATGCACCTATAGTGTTCTCTCATGTAGTGGTTATATAATTCAAGGAGTTTATGCATGAATTTTTGGAATTTTATCTAGATGATTGAATAGTATTTTCCTTATTCAAAGAATACTTATCTATGTTGCATCTAATGTTGGAATGATGCCAAGCTTTGTGCATCACTTTGAATTTGAATAAATGTTTATTTTTCACACCTTTTAGTGTTTTTCTTGGATATGTAGTATATATCAAAGGTATTTTGGTAGATAAAGCTAAAATCATAGTAATATTGAGTATGCCTCCACCTGTTAGTTCCACTAAAGTATGATCTTTTCTAGGGCATACAAGCTACTATAATAAGTTCATCAAAAAATTACATAGCCATTTCATATCCATTAGAATCTTTACTATGCAATATTGTGAAGTTTGTCTAGACTTTAGAATGTTACTAAACTTTCATCAAGATGAAGCATAGATTAGTTACTATGCATGTACTTGTTTTTCTAGATTGAAGCATGCCTTTTCACGTACATGTGGATACTTTATGAATCATAGTTGGTGTTATGATTCCATAGCTTAGAGATGGTGTGATGGACCATACTATTCATTCTACGAGCCAAAAACTATTTAATGCAAAGAAAAAATATACAACCATGAAATGGGAAGCATTGGCCATTGTATTCACACTTTAAAAATTATAGCACTATCTACTAGCAATTTCATTCAAAGTCTTCACTAATCATCAAGCCCTGTGATATTTGGTTAGAAAACCAATGCTAAGAGGATGCATATCTTGATGGTTAATGTTGTTTCAAGAATTTTAATTTTGTATAAATGTCAAACCAAGAAGAGAGAACATGAGACCAGACCATCTTAGTTGCATTCCTAATGGTGAAGAGCTAGAAGATTTAAAAGAAGACTCTTCTGATGCTCACATTTTCTATGTCTCTATATTTCTTGAAAAAATTGAATCTATTGCCAACTTATTTGATCAAGTGGTCTTCCCTACACACTATCAATAGTGTGATAAAAAGTAGTTTGTTACTAGAACCCTGCCATATACCATCATTAATGGGATTCTATATCACTTAAGGAAGGATAAAGTCTTGTGTAGGGTTGTATTAGAACATGAATGACCTCAACTCTTGTAGGAAGCACACCAAGGAGTTGTAAGATGAAATTTCATAAGAGAGGCTATGGCTATAAATATTTTACAGAGCATATTATGGTGGCCAAATCTATTTTAGGATGCATATAGAGTTCCATAGTACTATGACATCTATCAATGCATAGGTAAACCATTATAAAAATATGAGATGCCTTTGCAACATCTATTAAATAAGTACCCTTTTAAATATTAGGGAATTGACTTTGTTGGACCTATCAACCCACCAATAAAATACAACAAAGCTAGGTACATCATTATTGTGACAAACTATTTTACTAAGTGGGTTGAAGTTTTTGTAACACCTAGATGTAGTGTGAAGGATTCAACAAAGTTTTTATATGAAAATAACATTACAATATTTAGATGCCCTATAAAGTTAGTTAGTGATAGATGAATTCACTTAATAAACAATACCATCAAGGCTTTGACTAAAGAATTTATGATCTCTCATCATAAAATTACTACATATCATCCACAGACCAATGGCCAAGCTAAAGCTTCTAATAAAGCAATAGAAAAAATGCTTACAAATATATATTATGTAAAGTGGGATGACTATGAATATCACATTCCTATGATTTTATGGGCATATCACACACATCATAAAAGGGGCACATGATTTATGCCATTCTAGTTGGTGAATGGCCTGGAAGTAGTTATGCTGATGGAGTATTTAGTACCCAGCCTACACATTGCCATGGTCATGCAACTCAGAGATCATGAGTCTCTTACTAACTGACTTATAGAACTAAATCAGATGGATGAGTTTAGATGTAGAGTGTCATAGATGTAGGAAGTGCACGAGAAGAATCAAAAAGCATGATATGATAGGAACTTGCACAAAAAAGAATTTCATAAGGATCAACTAGTTTTATCATATGACAGTCAATTTAGAGCATTCTCAGGAAAGCTACAGATACAATGGAAATGGACCTACATTATACATGACCTAACACACCGATAAACCATGATTTTAAGAGATATTTAGGGAACTATGTTACTAGGGTGGGTAAATGGCTGAAGGATTAAGTCCTACTCCCAATAGTTGATTGATTTCATTCTACAATCTGAATGGGTGATGAGTAGTACCATGTAGATTAGTATTTCATTATTTTTCATGATTTATGTGTGTGTGTTCCTTTTCTATTTATTTGTTTTTAATGATCTCAGCAACAACATTTGTGAAGAACAAAGACCAATCATCACATGTGACAAATGCTTTAAGGAGGATCCACGTGTATCACCAAAAAAGTCAAAGAGGAGTGACTAAAAAATATTAAGTCTGGGAAAGACATGAAAATGTCCCATCAACAAGATATCCATCAGATAATGACCATCCACTAGAAGTTTTTAAAAATCACTAAAGCATATTATAGAATGAGTTTATGGTAATGAAAAAATATATAGAATAAGTTTACTTAATTTAACTCAAATAAAATTTTAAATATCTGTGGAATATGTTTTGAATTATAAAGCAATAAGGAGGTTGGGATTCATTAAGAAACTACTTCCAGATTGACTACATTATTAATACTTTTAATGTAGTATTTTTGTAATAAGTATAACATCCTAAATTTAAACATACATGACTCTTTTAAATCATAATTAGATTAATTATATTATTTAAATAATGTTGTTGAGAAATGCTAATGTAATAAGGGTAGATAAGGACTCAATTTAAAATAAATAGCATTAGAGAGTGTTATGCATAGCTAAAGTTTAAGTTGTATGACTTACAATCAAAACACTAATATACCTCAATGATTAACTTAGGTATACAAATGGATATCATAGGTTATGAGTTGATTTTATTGATCTTATTAATCTGATTATGAGTTACTTAAATAAATAAAGATCTTTATTCATATTAAGATAGAATTTTAGCATGGATCATTTGATATTATAGTCAACCCTATTGATGTTATTTTTTTAATATACAATATTAAATACTTGATATATGGAAATTGAGTGAACAAAACATATGGCATGGTCAATTTTTATATAAATCAAATGTGATCCATGCCTTTTTGCTTGTGTCAAACTTTATAATAATATTCTATTGATATAAGACACTTAAGTGTTAATATGAATTATGTATGTGACTTATTATTGGAATTTTCTTTTACATTAAAATTATTATGTTTCTACATCCTTTGTTTGAAAGAACTTGTAAGTACATGTTGTGTGTTTGAACAACACACTCAATTTTTAGGATGAAAACAAGGACCTTGTTTATTTTGAGCTAAATTTTGGTAGCATATCTCATAATTATGTTTTTTTTTAATAGAAAATTGGTTTAATATTTACAATGCTTCTTATCCAAGTCTTTAATAATCATGATGTTATTTTTAGTATATCACTCCTTTATTTTAGATTATTTATAGAACATTTTTCATAGAATTTATCTCATGAATACCTAGGCTTGAATCTTAGGTTTATGAAAATGAGTAATTTTAATTCCTATATTGAATGAATTCTTCTTGCATATAATTTTCTTAGAAAAACTTGGTTTTTAAAAAAATCTTTACATAGTTAATTTTGTTATTTTCTCATAGGTTTTAAAAGATTTTCAAAGCCTCCCAAATTATTCCACACATCTAAATATAATCAACACATGAATTCAGAGCCAAATCTTTTGAAAAAATGACTATGTCATTTTAAATCCCTAGGAGCCTAAGATTGTGCCACTTGGCCTAATGGAGAGTTGAAGGCATTAACAAAGGATCAGAACCTTATAAACTTGGAACCTTGGAACCTTAGGGGAATTAAGGCATTAAACTAATATCCCAATATTTTATCAACATTGGTAAAGGCTCATGAACCTAAGGCTATTATAAGATACCATGTGGTACACTCTCAAAATCCTAGGATCCTAGATAAATTACATCATTAACCCATGATCTCAGGGTATTGGCCATATTATTCTAAAGCATGAAGATCCCAAGAAGTTGAGAAGAAGCCATGTGGCCACTATAATTATAAAGATAAACAAAAAATTAAATATTGGGGATGACAACAAGCTACCAAGGGGAAAAGTGGGACCCAATGGGCAAAGCCAATAACCTAACAAAGGACAAAGAAAGTGAAGCTGAGAAAGAGCCATGTGGTAATGATGGTGTCAAAAAGGAGACAAAAATAAGATTGATAGACCATCCAAATATCAAGGCCATCAAATATAAAAATGGGTTGTGAATTCAATTCAATAGAACAAGATCAAGTTGTAGAGGTCCATATAAGACAAAGAAGAGATATAAGACAAAAAATTCCTTTAATAGGCATAGAATCTAACTACAAGGCATGGCTCAACTAATAAATCTATTAGAATATCAACTACATCTTTCAATCATCATTGATGTTTGTAACTATCTTGTTAGTGGCCTAATCTATAAGATGAGGCCATGAAAAAAATCAAATTGTCTATATAACAGGTTAGATTGCCATTTTAAGTGGTTGAGACTTTTGGGGTTAAAACATTCTTGGGATTTTTCTCAGATTGCACCTACCTTTACTTGGTGTTTTCACTTTGACTATGAGTCTAAGGGTGGTCAGTATTTAGGCATCAAATTACTATTATAATTGGCTTGGATTAAACTAGACTCTCTCCCATGCCTCTGCTCTTAATTTCTTTCTATGGGGTATTGATTGTAACATGATGCTTTTAGATTGTTGAATAAAGATTTTTTTGACTTTTATTAATTTAGTGTCTCTAGTCTTTTGATTTAGCTGGTTAGTTGGTGTTAGGGATATTAATGTGCTTGTTTTCAGATGATTTCATTAGTTATGTTGTGCATAATTATCATTATAGTCTTTTGATTGTTTTCATGCTTTATTTTAGACTTCTTGCATTCATCATATGCAATAGATGTAGAGTACAAGATATGATATATTTATAATCTATTCAATAGATCAATGGATTTCACTATTGTCCTTAAAATCTTGCCCATTAAGTGGATATAAGTTTATGCAATTGTTAGACCACGCGCATGCTGGTATAACTATGGTAAATCATGATTTTAAATTTTATAGTACCAAGAAGCTTGTTTAGAACAAAGACACCCTATTTTTTTACCCTAACCTCTCTCTCCTTTTTAATTTTTTTATATGATGTCCTTCATTAGTTTAGGTTATGATAGGAATTGTAGTGAAGTAGATTCTAATTATTTTATCAGTTGAATTAAGTAGATAGTAGGATATAAACAAATAATAATCAAGAAAATAAATGAACATGAATGCTCATATCAATCTAATCTCTGGTGGTATATTTTTATGCTCTTAGAATAAACTTGGTTAAATATCTAGGTCTTTGGATTGAACCAACATCAATCCTAAAATTAATGATAGTACATTTCATCCCATGATTTTTGTCTCCCTTTGTCCTCTCAAAATAGTTAATAAAATATCCATTTTTTTGGGAAGGTTAGTTGGAGGGACCAACATTTCTGGGATTAGGAGGGCTTGAAGGAACTATCTACTGATTGAGTATTGTTACCCCTCATTTACACTTTCTCCATTATTGTGTACTTCAAACTCACACACCAACATTTTTGGTGCTATGAAGGCCTAAAGGAATTGTATATTGATTAAATTTATGGTGAAATGAATGCCTAAAGGATTTGTTTATTGATTGAGTCTCATTTCCCCTCTTTTACACTTTTTCCATTATCATGTGTTTACACATTAACATAGTTGACACTAGATGGAGGGTCATAGTGTTTTAATTGATTTAATATTGCTGACCATTATTGTTTTTTAGTTATATTTTATTTTTTTTCTACTTGAAAGTAACTAGGACCCCACTTTAAGGATCACAAGGTCCAAATTTAGGTTCTTTTCCCTTCTTATTTCACATTTTGAGGCATAGGAGGAATAAGACTATTAGAGATAGTCCTATTATACATATGTTTCCATTTTTTAACATGTACTTGATTATTTAAACTTTGTATCTATCACCATTTATTGGTTTAGTGAATCAACCATAAATGTCCAAGGCATTCAACATGATTTACCATATGGGGATCCCTTTGTGTTTCTTCCTAGATTTCAGACTGAAAGCATAAGGACTAATGAGGAACATATTGTTGCTTATAAGTATGTTATGCATGTTTTGAATGTCAAATTTGAAGATTTTACATGTATATTGTTTCCTTCTACTTTAGAGGAAGAAGAATATTATTGGTTTTCATGGCTAGGCCCTAATTCTATTTCCAACTAGAATGAATTTGAAAATATATTTTTGCTTAAGTTTGGTCAAATGATTGATGCTCATATTTTATTACAATAATTTATTTTGATTCTAAAAACCCATGATCTAGTTACAGAATTCAACTTTATGTTTCAAAAGAGCCTTAATAGAGTCCCTATTAGTCTTAGACCCATAAAGTAGTTGTTTTAGATATGTATTTGCATGCTTTAGACCCTTTGATTGCCACATTTTCAAATATGTATGACTAAAATACTTTAGCCTTGGATTTCACATAAGCCATTCAAGTAGAATATTAGTTACCTTGCCTTTATCTAAGGCAAATAGAAGATTTTTTCACCTTCCAAAAGCCTACAATAACATATCAAAATACTACTCTCTCTACCATAGTTCAAGTGTAAACCTCTTAGTTTCACCTAGTTTCTCATCAAGCTTATTCTCTACTTAAATTTGATATGATTATAGAATATGACTATTCTGATGATGAATTCATTTAGATTTCATATTTATAAGAGTGAATTCAAATGAAACTTGAAGAAGAGAAGGAAGATTTTCATGCAATAGATGGTTATTTTATGAAAGAGATGGTATGCCTTGAACCTCTTGCTAAAACATTCACAACTATTGGGATCTAGATAACTGAACCTCTTACATTGGTTTGGAAAAAATTTGAGGTAAATGATTCCAATGATTATCCTTGCTCTAATTTTGGAACTAAGAGTGGTGATTGTTTTGAATGTATGCTTACTATTTGCATTGGCTTCATATAAAAGAAATTAAAATGTTGGTTTAATAAATAAAAAGATATCCTTGACTTCCTAAAGACATGGATTAGAAGAAACTTATTGATTATAACAATTGGAAGTCACGCTATGTTGGGTTTCCAAACCCACCTTCCCAATCTATTTGGGCTTATTTTTTAATTAGTATAAATAATTTCTTATTTTTGGCATTTCGTTTCTTAGTTAGATTTCCATACTTTCTATCTTGATTGTTTTAGATGAATTTCCCTATTTTCTAGAGTAGATATATGTTTATACATATGTTTATTTTATAATTTTCCTATTTTGGTTCCATTATACTTCAACATTATGACATGTTCCTTGTCCTTGGAATTTTATTATAGTAATGATCCCTATCTTGAAAACAAAAGGATTGAGTAGAAGGAAGAACCATATGTATTTCTCTTTCCTTGTGTTAATGGGGCGAGGAACCTCAAATGGTAGATGTATAATTGAGATAGTTGTTGAGCCTTTAAATTTAGAAATTGAAAAGTCACATTTGACCAATATTATAGGTTAATTTAGTTTTAGTTTTGTGTATTTAATGAAATTTAGAGGCCTATGATTCTAAACATAACATGTGGATTTTATAAAGGTTTCATTTCTTGTCTAAGTCCATCAATTACACTTAATTAAACATCTTAAGCAAATAAGAAACATTGAGCTAGTTTAGGCTTGTCTTATTAATCTAAATTTTCTAAGTATATAATTTTACCCATGGCTTGGTCCTCAACCCTCAATGGAATGAATATAGAAATATTTTCATGAGAAAATTTTGAAGGAAATAAAATAAAATATGCACAAATCTAAAGACTTCCTTGAAAGGGTGATTTACGTAACCTTCACCATATGGTTTCTAGCCTAGCTAGAAATGAAGTAAGGCCTTGAGTAGGACCAGAGGTATATCTATTGGGGATATATATTCCTAGATGGTAGTAGAGAAATGCCCATGATAGCTCCCCCAAGATAAATTACCAAATCTTTTCCCTCTCAGAAGTTCTAATTGTCTAAGCAGGTCTGAATTACTTTATGTGAATTTTTGAGCTATAAATGAATTTATGACTTTCACACACTAAAGGACTTTAATAGACTTGAAACTTAGTGTGACATAGGTTGAGGTAGACTTTAGTTCTTTCTTCTTTCTGATTTTGTCTGAAGAGAATTATTTGTAGTTTGTACTTGTGTCTAGATATGAAAATTTTTAGTCTAACTTTTAGAGTGCTTTAATTAGATTTTTTGGAATCTAAATTCTTGACATCATTCTCTCTATAGAAGTAACCATTTATTTTTTGATTGCAAAACATACCCCATTTTTAGGCTAAAAACAATGAAACTATTTACTTTGATCTAATTTTTGGTAATATATCTCATGATTAGGTTTTTTTAATAAAAAATAACTTAATATTTGTTATTCTTCTTAGCTAAATCTTCAATAATCATGATGTTATTTGTAGTCTATAGTTTATCTATTTTAGATAATTTATATTAAATTTACCATAGAATTTATCTTATTAATACTTGGTTTTGAATCTTAATTTTATGTGAATGAATGGTTTCAATTCCTATATTAAATGACTATTTCTCACATAAAATTCATTTGGCAAAACTTCTTTTTCAAAAATATTTGCTTAGTCTATTTTTATTATTTTCTCATAAGTTTTTAAAGATTATGAGATCCCACATAGATTATTCCACATGTATAAATATTTCCAATCCATGGATTCATATCCAAGTATTTTAAAAAATAACCGAATCCTTTTAAACCCTTGGGGCCTCAAGTTCGTGCCACATGACATGATACTAGTGACCCAATTGTTGACCAAATTTTGACCTCAAGTCAAAATTGGTCATCCACTCTAGGTTGAAACTTCATAGTGTTAAAAATAAAAATATTGGTCTTAAATGGTCCTTAAGAATTCCATATGGTCATATTTGTCCTTGTTTAGAATTGTCCAAGGTTTGGTCTTATGTTCACTTGTCTAGTCCTATAGGCCATTCTCAAGGACTTGATGTTGTCACACATGGTAAAAAGTTTAGTATGGTTAAATTTAATTATAAAAGGTTATTGAGGTGTAATTAATATCATAATATCATGCACTAACCTTTTATTTGACTCTCATATGCAAAAATCACATTTTGGCCACCTTTTAGCCTATTTGGAGGAGTTGCACATACCATTCCAAGAATGAAATGTTTTAGGAAGATTAAAAACATAACTAATGTAAAAAATGGGTCAGATAATGTTCAATGATAGTTATATACTAACAACATCTATAGTTCAATGCCCAAACTAAGTAAAATGATAATTGACAAGCACTCTTGGGCACTTGTATGACCTTGCAAAATCATATTTAAGTTTGAAATAGTTTTTAAGTGCCAATTGGGATCCCTAATATCATTTTATATCTTTGAAACAAGTTTTAGGTTGAATTGACACTTCAAGTACTCTTTTTCCTTCATCATTGCCTTCACAAGCTCAAGAAGGCAAATTTGAACTAAATGCTACAACCAAGAGAGAGAAAGATTTAGGAGATGAAACTTAGGCCATTGTTAGGGGTCATAGTAAGATTTAATTGGTATAAATATTTTTTAGATTGATGGCATCTTATTTATTAACAATCTCTAAGAGTGACAATAGGTCATTATGTCCTATCCATCCAAGTAGGGTCTATTCTTGCATCTATTTCTCCACTTATAAATTTGATGGATAAGAATTATTTTGAGGGATGTTTTTAGAGATAAAGTAACTCATTTTCATATTATTTTCATTAGATAACTCATCTTCATGAAGTGCCTTCACTTGGAGGAAAAGTGTCTTGATGTATAATCTGTTTTAGTCAATCTTATTGTAAATCTTGGTTGCCTAAGATGTCAGCCACTTTTAAAAGTTTATAATGATTCATCACTCATGGAATATCCATTAGTTTCATGGAGTTCATATTCTACTTCCTTGATATGTGATTCTTGTTCATATTCTTAAGTGTTAGGTTTTTAGAGACATAGTATGTGTTTGAATAGTGTACTACATGTTTGATTACCAATTTGGCTAAAATATTAGTGATATATCATAGTTTAATATTTTTAGACCATATTTCACTAGTGAAAGTATTAAAATATTAAGATAATAATCTAAATATACCCTCCAATGAGTGTCACAAGTGTTTTCTTACACATTTAGGTCTGTACAGACTATGGAGGAAGGTTTAAGATTTCATAATGTTAGGACATAAATCATAAGGCATGAAGAGAGATGATTTTTATCCCTAAACTTTGTATAAGTCTGCATAGGCTTCTTAATGCATGAATGAGCTCATGAGAGACTCTAAGATGACACATATATCTTATGCATTGGTTGACTATGTATGCAGTTCATATAAAATAGTTAAGTAATTTTAAGGTGAAATGATGCTTGGTCATAATATCTTTGTAGACCATTGAAAGAGTGATAATGAAGTGTGATGAAGGTTGAAGGGTCTACGATATCAAGAAGTGGTTTTGTAGCCTAAACAAGTAGTAGTGACTTATAGGCCATAAGCCTATAGGTCCTAATTTTATATCAAATCAACATCGAATCAACATAAATCAAAGATAAAATAGTGAAAGATAACTTCATTACATATAGATAAGAAATAATATATTGAGGAGAAACTAGGAAACTTTCAAGTCAAGTGGTGACTAAAGGATTGATCTAACAATCCTAGAAAGACACCTACAAGACTTTGTATGGAATGGAAAAAGAAGATATGATAGGGTTTGAAAGCATAATAATAAGTCTAGGAAATCTATATATATAGTGTAATAAACTCTTTTTATTTGAATCCTTCAAGCATCATGGCAAGTGAGAGGACTAAGTTTCAAACCCAATACTCAACCCTAGTCTTAATGAACACCTACAACCATACTTTGAAAGGTGCAAGATAAAAGTTCATACAATAAAGGGTGTATACAAGGTATTAGATACTATATGGGTTAATAAAATATAGTAATAAGTCATTTTAACTCTTAATTACTTTCATGGGATAAAGACCTTGAGACCCCTAGATGGAGTCAATCATCCAAAAGATCACCTACATGCCTACTTAAATGATTAGTCCATTTTCTAGTAAAAGAGAGGGGAAAAGGTGTTTGAAATGTGATCTAATCCTATTCTAGATTATCAATACAAATCCAAAAATTATTAATTGGGTTATTTATATGAAGGTGAAAGTCCTAAACTCATAATGCAATTAAAATACCCTAAAGGCACCTATAGGTTAAAAGCTTATGATAGGCTGGTTCCAAGCCTAAGAAAGGAGAAAAAACATGATATGAAGGACACTGAGGTCTATATAATTTTAAAAACACATAATAATGTTTTTTTAAAATAAATTAAACATGTTTTTATAAATTAATTTGATCAAACTGAGCTCAAACTTCCATACACGGTCAAAAGGTAACCTATAGGTCTACCTGCTCTCTATGAGAGTTCTGCTTGAGTGAAGAGAAAGTGAGGTATGTGATAGGTATAAATGGATTAAATAATTTTTTTTAATGATTTAATAATGTTATCAACACCTAAATTTAACCCTCATACCTAATAACAAAGGAAGAAAAGGCCAAATTCCTGTTTAGGCCTATAGGCCTAATACATAGTAAAAAAGGTAGACCAAAACATAGTCATGTGAAAGTGGCTTGTTGAGAATGGTGTAATTGTATGAAGGTGTTTAATATATTATATAAATAATTTAGAGTCTCTAGGACCATTCATGGGAATATCAAATCAAGGAAATACCATTTTTGGCCTTAAAACCCTTCTTCAAATGTCATTCATGCAAGATTGTATTTAAGGTAGGTTTTATCCTTTGTGTTGTAACATTGATCTTGTTTATGAAGAAGAGTGTTTTTCAGATATGGTATTATAATCTCAAAAAAAATTTATATAGGCATAATTTATGTTTATGGTCCATCACCTACATGAATAAAGACTAAGACCATCAATCCCTCATAAAATGCACATTTTCCACTTGAGGAGTACTTTCTCACACTCATAACTTTCATGGGACACATTGGTGATTGGAGGTGTTTTATAGTTCCCATAAAAATAAATTGTAGCATTAGAAGAGAGAAAGAGGATCGATTTTTTATGAACAATTTTTAAGAATGAAACATGCTTAAAACCCTCCTAAAACCCTAACAGTGACTAGTCAAGACAAATGGAACTATAAATCACATTTAGTGAAATATTTTTATCCTAAAACCTCTTGTATTTTTTCTAGGAATACAAAAAATTTATCCACATGTACTTATTCCATACTTATTATTGTACATACTACAATAAATGAACTATTTCTCATGCTTTTTGGTGTTTTATAAGTGTTCTAAGAAAGAGAGAGATTAACAATGATTTTATGAAGTCATTTGGGATGTGTAATAAATATTAAATACCAAAAATATGCATATGAGATTTTTTAGGTTGTGAAACAAGGCTCGTTTTCCAAGTTAATCTCAAATAGGCCTAGAATGAGACTGGGTAGAAAGGGCATTTCATGGTTCTCATACTTCCATAGGGTCTAAAGGCCTCAAAATTTACATGAAGGTTGGTGATATACTAGGTAAAGTTAATAACATTATTCTGGCTTATTTCACATGTTTGGGATAGGTCTATCACAAAAAGATAAGGTTATAGGCAAGGATGCCTAATTGGGGCCTAATTAAAGATAGAAAAAGGTAGAAAAAATGGGCTTCCACATGGAGTTATAAAATGATACTTGAAATGAATTTTTAAGGACATAATTGGTCCTATAATATGCAATTTTGTTTCATTACCCTTATTAAATTCTCCTACACAAGGAAGCTTACAGGGTTTTTGGGCTATAAGGAAAATAGGCCTAGTGAGGGCTTACGAAGCAAAATGGAGTCTTGGGAGTTGATATAGAAAAAAAATGGTTTATTTAAGGTTTTAAAACATATTTTAAGACCATCCATGGAGATAGAGTGACATGAAGAATATGAATTTGAGTTTTAGGCAACTTGGACCAATATGGGCATGGGAAATAAAGAGTTTTCAAGACACCGATACATATGAATGATGAAATATCATAGTAGAGGAGTTTATTAAGGAATTATAGGTTTATAATGAGTTTTTATGAAGTAATTAATGGATAATTCATGATGGATAAGTACATTTGTCACTCTTTTTATGCAAAGAAGGGTAGTTTTCAAGAAACTAGTAAAGGTGTCAAGCCAAATTCTAACTCCTATGCCACATAGAGGGTTATATCATATTTAAGAGTGATAAAAATGGATTTTTAGGTATGTTAATGACTATTAAATAACCCCATTTCTTTTTTTAACTCATGAAGACACTTTTCAATCCTCTTCTACTATGCCCATCTCTCTCTCTTCACACTTCTCTATATAAACAACCACTTTTGGCTTTTTAATCAATCCACATCTAGTATGGAAAAGCCCTGCTAGTTTGATTACTATTTTTGAATTTTAATAAAATCTTTTAATCTATTTTTTGAGTTATGAACTTCTTTTCTAAGTGTGTGAAGTAGTGCATAGTTGAATGATAAGTGATAATCATCCATCCTTGTGTTCACCTTACTCTTTCATATTTTGTGCAAGTAGTCTGCTCTCTAATAGGTCACATAGAGTTTAGTTAGTATTATTATATGTATTTAAGTGTAATTAAGAGTAATAGTTTATACAATCAAACCTCTTATTTATCCACATTGAAAAATGCATTGCATCTTACCTCCATGTTGAAATATTTATGTTAGAGAAACCTTGGATGTTGAGATCAATTTTGTGAATCCCCTTTCATAGTTCAAATTCATGGTAATATTTTGGATTTTACATTTGGTGCATCAAATCACTATGTTAGGTTTCTTTCATGTTTTCTCTATCCATTTTCATCTCAATAAGTTAGTAGCATAGGTGATGAGCTTAAATATACATATCAAGGGAGCTAGCCCTTCAATCTAGAGGTTTACCCCCACTATAGACAACCCATATGTTTATGGGTAATCCCATTATTTAAATTAATTTTGATTAGATTTTAAATAACTCTCCAAGGGTATAAAATTATGGGACAACACCAACCTAATGGAGAGTGAAAGGCATTATCAAAGGCTTAGAATTTCATAATCTCAAAACCTAGAGGAAATTAATACATTAACTTGAAATCCCAACATTTAATTGACATTAACAAAGGTCCATGGACCTTAGGCCCAAATAAGACACCACATGATGCCATCTCATAATCTTAGGAGCCAAAATTAATTAAAACATTAACCTAGAAGATTGTGGCATTGGTGACACTAGTTCAGAGAATGCAGAGCTTGAGAAGTTGAGAAGAAGCCACATGTTCATGGTAATGAAAAAGTTAGACAAAAGAGTAAAGATAGAGGATGATGAGAAGATACCAAGTGAAAAATTGGTACCCTTCAGTAAAAGATAATAGCTATAAAATAAAAAATAAAAATAAAACTAAAATAGAGCATGTGGTAGTGATGGAATCACAAAAGAAATAAAACTAAGATTGATTATCTATCTGACTGTTAAGACCATCAAATATATGAATGGGTTGTGCATTAAATTTTATGGTGGATGATCAAGTTTTAGAGTTCCATATAAGATAAATAAGAGATAAAATATAAAATTTATGCCTTTAATAGGCATATACTCTAATTGTAAGGCATGTCTCAATTGTAAAATCTATCAGAATCTCAACTGTATCTTCCAATCATAATTTATGTTTGTAACAACCCCAACAATGGGTTGAGATAGAAGATGATGCCAAAATATAATAAAATTTACTATTTTAAAGGGATGTATTTCTATTTTAAGTGGTTGGGAATTTTGGGTTTGAAGTGATGTTGGGATTATGTCAAGATTGTACCTAACTGCCCTTGGTGTTTTCACCTTGACTATGTGTCATGGGTTGTCAGTATTTAGGCATTGAATTGCTATTAGAATTGGCCTAGATTACACCATTATTTCTCCCATTCCTAAATCCTTAGTTTATTTTTAGAGGGTATTAATTCTAACATAATGCTTTTAGAATATTGAATATAGATTTTGTTACATTTTATTCTTTTAATGTCTCTAATATTTTGATTTAGCTAGTCAATTAGTGATAAGACTGTTAATGTGCTTGTTTTTGGATGATTTCCTTAGTTATGTTATGCCATAGATGTCATAACTATTCTTTTGGATTTGTTCATGATTTATTTTAGACTTCTTGTATTCATCATGTGAAATAGTTGGCATCCTATGAAAAATTAACATAAAAATGGAGCGATAAATAATGTAGCAATACAAATGTAGTATGAGAAAATATCATGAGGACAAAATATAGTGAGGGAAAAATGTAGTGGTATTGGTAATGTCATGAAGATGACATACTTTTCAACTAAAGGTCTAAACTCATTAAATCACATTTTTCTCTGTTATTTTTCTTGTAAATTTGGTGCATTACTTTTCCACCATGAAATGTTAACTACTATCACCAAAATGAACTAGACAAAAAATAAACAATTTGATAATCAATAAAATGTCCCAATTATGCTCTTCATGATATTTTTGCAACATTACCAATACCACTATGTTTTTCATCACTATGTTTTGTCCTCATGATGTTTTTGTCATACTACATTTTTATCATACTACGTTTTTATCACTACCTTAGTTTAGGTTGTATTAGAAATTATAGTGAAGTATATTTTGATTTTTTTATCAGTTGAAGCAAGTAAAAATTAGGATATAGACAAATAATAAGAAATCAAGTAAATGAACATGAATAATCATATCAATTGAACCTATGTTATTATTAGTTGATGCTCTCATAGTAAACTTGGTTAAATTGATCGGTCCTTGGGTTGAACCAGAATCAATCCTAAAATTAATGAGGGGATATTTCATCCTATGATTTTTTCCTCCCTTTCTCTTATTGGAATGGTTAATCCAATAACCATTTTCTTTTTGGGTCAGTTAGAGTGACCAACATTATGCTATTATTATCTAGTTATTTATATTGTTTTAGAATGAATTTCTATGAATATATAATTTTTATGTGGGTTATTAAGAAATAATCTTCCATGTTAATGGATGATGAGTGATGATAGGTAGGAAGACTTCATATAAATCACTCATCATCAGTTAACATGAGGGACAATGATTTCTAGTAGGGTATTGTTATTGTGGACTATGACCCAGATTCATTAAAATTTTAAAATATATAATGAAAATCGTTATCCAAAATAATGTTATAGTTGTGTACATTATCTATTGTATACAATTTAAATTTTTCATGCATGTGTAATGTCATATTTGATAGAGGATGTATTCTATGGTTTGCACTACCATTACATGTAATAGTGATTATACTACACACTATTTTGGTTGATTTCTTGATGTCTGTATCACCATTATCTTCCCCTTCGTAAAGGGTAAGTCCAATACTAGTGGGGATGTATGCAAGAGATTTGTGGTCTCTATTTAGAGGTAAGTAACCCATATGATTCCCTCCCTCTCTATAGATGATTTAACCATTCTTGATGTATAATCGTGGCTAGTGTACTAATTTATGAGTTGTTTTATAAAATATCTATTTTATTGTTGTAACTTAGTATTGTTATATTTATCTAATTCATGTAGAGATATTGTTTGTAATTTGTAACCATTATTTATACATAATCATGTTTAGTGTACAAATTTATGAGTTATTTTATAAAATATCTATTTGACAATTGCATTTTGGCATTATTATATTTATCTAATTTATGTATAGAGATTATTTGTAATTTGTACATTTATGATGTACCATGATAAACTATAACATTGGTTGTGTATTTTGATTATATCTATTTTTTTGTACATTTATTGAAGACCTGTACCTTTAATTTTTGTATTATAATATGATAACTTAAATTGTGTAGAAATTCTAAGATAATGATAGAATATATTTTGTTGAATCTATTTACTTAAAAAAATGGAACTTATCAGGGTGATAACATATGATATCAAAGTGAGGTTTAAATGTTCAAACCTAATGATTCAACTAATATGAAACTATGTCTCCTCTTTTAAAAGGATTAAATGGTGTGTGTAAGGGAAAATATTGAGGGAACTTCCTATCAAGATTAACAACTTGATCCAAACCTACTAGCAACAAAATAAGCTATAAAGTTTGATAAAATACTTGAAGTCCTGAATGAAACATGAGACATAATTACAACCCTTGAACATGAGGTACATGAGCATGATGAGGAAGAAGACAAATAATCAACTAAGGAATACTAGGCTAATTAGGAAGAACATCAAATGTAGGATCATGATGAAGAGTAGTAAGCTACAATAATACAAGTGGTTTTAGAGATTCTACATAATATGAAAAAGGTGAATCCATTAAAGTTAAAAATAATAGGGTTGGGATATGGAGATGAGGGTTATATCATTGAAATGACCAAGTATTTTGAAATTAAAAATTACTCTGAGGTCAAAATAGTGTGGGGAACATACTAGTTAGTTGGTAAAGCAATAACCTAGTGGACCAATAAGTTGTAAATGGGCCTTGACTCCACCACTACAACATGGGAATAATTTGTAACATTATTCAGGGCTTGGTAGTTACTAGAATTATAATCTGGAAATAAATTGATATATTTGTGAATTATAAAGTAGGGAGATCTATTAGTGATAGTATTAGGAATAGTTTCCTAAACTCCTCAAATATGTTCCCAGGTACCAAAAAGATGAATGTTTCCAAATCATAATGTTCAAAATAAGTCTAAGTCCATGGATTGGATGTGAAGTGTATGTTCATAGACCTAATACCATGTATCAAGTTTTTTAAAAAGTTATCAATCAATAAAAAAACTTAAATCACTTGCAGAGGTTAGAGACAAGTATTGGAAGAATTTTGGTGGTCTAAAAAATTATTTTGAAAATAAGAATTTGAAGCATAGTGTGGCTTTTAAAACTAGATTCAATAATAAAATTCCTAGGTTTAATAATGCTTCAGGGAATAGGAAACTAGATAATGTATTCAAGGAAGGGAATAAAGCAAGTAACCAACCTAAAATAAAAGGACCACCTAGTGGATGTTCCACTAGTGGAGGAGATCACCATGATAAATGTTGTTCTTAATGGAAGATATAAATTAAATGCAATAATCCTTCATCATCCACATAACTAGGAAATTTCAAATAGTGGATTCATGTAAGAGTTTAAAATTATCAATATGATTTTCAAGTATTTCCATTTAAGCTATCAGGTACTTTTTGGGAATTTTATTTCTATTTTGATACATATTGGATCTAATGAGTGCTTCATTTCTCATAGATTTCTTAATAACCTACTAGGAAAGCTAGAAATATTGTAAATGCATGAATAATTTAGTACAAGAATTAGTCTAGGGTAAAAGTGGACAAATAACTTGTAGAAGTAGAGGTGAAATTACCTAAATTCACCATTGTAATAGATTTCTTTTAGCTCCACTAGGGTCATATGATGTGATCTTAGGAGTGAATTGGATTTGGAAGCACAAGGTAAATGTATATTGATTCACAAATAAATTTGAATGCTTGAATGATTTGGGAAATCAAACCAAAATCTAAGGTGAGGAGTTAAATTTAAGAAAAATGTAGCCATTCATTTAAAGAAGGCTCAACACAAAGGATGTTGAGTGTTTTTTGTCAAGATAGATGAAGTTGAAGAACCCAAAGAGTCTAAATTTAAATATTATCACTTTTTTAGGAATTTAAGGATGTATTTCCTTAATATCTACCTTGATTACCTCCCAAAGAGAAATATGACTCCATGATTGATATAATTCTAGGATCTGAGACTAAATCCAAGGTTCCCTATAGAATGACAACAAAAAAGTTATTCAAATTGAAATCTTGACTTTAGGAGATGTTATCCAATGAGTTAGTTTGACCAAGTGTTTCACTATGGGAGCACTAATAGTGTTTGTGAAGAAGGATGAGACTCTTGGTTTATGCATAGACTACATGATGTTGAATAAAGTAACCATCAAGAACATGTATCCTTTACCACACATTGATGATATTTTTTTATCAAATGCAAGGTGAAAAAGTATTTTTTAAGATTGACCTTAGATTAAGGTACCATCAGTTAAAAATCAAGGAGGAATATATTATTACAACTATTTTTAGGATAAGGCATGGGAACTATGAATTCATAGTTATTACTTTTAAGATAATGAATGCACCAACAACATTCATGAATCTCATGAATAATGTGTTCAAATATTATCTAGATTAGTTTGTGCTCATATTCCTAGATGAGATTCTGATATACTCCAAGAGCAAGGAATACCATGTTGAGCACTTGTTTCTAGTTTTGTAACACTTTCATAAACATAAGTTCTATATAAAATTGACTGTGTGTTTTATTCCAAAATAAATTGTAATACCTGGGGTATATAATTTCAATTAAATGAATATCTATGGATCTTAAAACATTAAATCTATAATAGAATGGTTAACACCTAAAAATGTTCATGAGGTGCATAGTTTTATGGGTTCAATATGGTATTATAAAAATTCATAACCATTTTTTTCAAGATATCTAACCCCATTACCTCTCTGTAATATAAATAAGAATGTGTTATGTGGAGTGATAAGTGTGAATAATCCTTTCAAACCTTGAAAGAGAGGCTTATTATAGCACATGTGTTGTGATTTATATATATTAATGGCCATTTATTGTGGTAATAACTACTTTATGGGATGGTCTATGTGGAGTAGTGATATAAGAAGGCTCAATAGTAGCCTATTAATATATGAAATTAAATCCTTATGAGGTTAATTATGATTTTCATGACTTGGAATTAGCTGTAATAGTGAATGATTTGTAAGTTTAGAGGGATTATTTGTTCAAAAAACCATTTGAGATCATGATAAATACTCTAAGGCTCAAGTATATCTTCACACAACTGAATTTGAATGTTTAACAAAGATGTTGATTACAATTTTTGTCTAATTATGATATTGATATTAGCTATATAAAAGACAATGCGAAAAGGGTTAGATATAAGCTTAACTGAAGATGGTACATAATAGCATTGGCTACTATCAAAAGTACATTTTAAGATCAATTTTTGAGATTATTATTAGGATAATAATTTTATGACCATGTCAAGAAATCTCAAGTAAAAATACTTGAAACCATAGGTATGAAGTATTTTATTTTGATAATGATGGGCTCATAATATTCAATGGGATAATACATGTTCCAAAAAGAGATAATTTGAGAGTTACCTTACTTATATAATTACATAACATTTCTTATTTTGATCATCCAAGAGTGACCAAGCTTATGTTAGAGATTAAATAATATTAATTTTTCAAAGGAATCGATAAATATGTAACTAATTTTTTTATCTAGATTATTAGAATGTTAATGAGTGAAGGCAAAACGTGTTCATCTACTTTGTTGTTTAACCCATATGACATTGCACAATGGAAATGGAAAGTCATTGGTATTGAATTTGTCCAAGGGTTGCCCATGTCAAGGAATATACATGATATGATTTTGGTGGTAGTTGAAAAACTCACCAAAGTGGCACATTTTATTCTAGGTAATATAATTGATTATGTACTAGCTATAAATAAGAGGTTTGTGCAATAAATTTATAGGTTGCATGGTTTTATTGAGAAAATAATTTCAAATAGAGACCCTTACATGACTTCTATGTTTTATAAAACCTTAAACATAGATTTGGGAACTAAAATTAATATCATTACAACCTATCATCTTAAAATAAATGGTAAAAATGAAAGGGTAAAGTAGGTTTTTGATAACCTTTTAATAATGTATTTCATGGACCAAAAATATAAGTGGGAGGTATATCTTCTATTAGTTGAATTTTATTACAATAACTTATTCCATTCAACTGTAAATGTGGAACCATTCAAGGCTTTGAATGGCAAATAATGTAAAACACCTATAAACTAGGATAAATTATAAGGTAGAGTGGGTTTTAAGCCTAAAATGATTTATGAAATGTAAGAATAGGTGAAATTGAGTAGGCAAAGGTTGGCTGAAGCCAAAGGTAGTTCTTAGTTATAAATAAAGTTTTTATACATGTTAAACCATAAAATAAATCTATCACACTTGGAAAGTCAACTAAATTAGCACCTTTATATGTGGTAACTTTCAAGTATTTGTAAGTGATTAACCATGTTGATTAAAAACTTTCTTTTCCATCAATTCTAACACAAATTTGTAGTGTTTTTGATGTGTCTTATTTGAAGAAGTATGTGGTTGACCCTTCACATATAATTGATTGGAATACATTATAGGTTATAGATGTAGAAGTGGTAACAATAGAACTAATTAGAATAATTGAAACATGTAAGTTCATCTTGTATAATATATAATTTTCTCAATGCAAGGTCCAATGAGAAAAATATTATGAAGATAGTGTCATATGGGAAGGTTATGAGGAATTTCATAAGATGCTTCCTTATTTATTTGAGTGATATATTCTACTCAACTCATTTTATTTTCACACATATTTTATTAAAATAAATTCATTGGGATGATGACCTATTTAAGTGGGGAAGTATGTTACATCCTAACCTATCTCTAACAAGTATTTTTTATTTTAATCAAATATTATAACTATTTCTTTTTTAGTTGTTGGTTTGTGAATATATATATATATGTGTGTGTGTGTGTGTGTGTGTGTACTATTTTGATTTAATTGTTGTATTTTTTAGTTTACATCCTAATTTCAAGGTATTATTATTTAGATAAAAACATATAATTATAATATATTTGTATATATTTTCATGTAAATGATATAATGGTATTTGTATCATTTATTATTTGTTATTTTTCATAATAATAATAATAATAATAATAATAATAATGGATTAACTAATTTTTACTTGTCTAAGGTGGATGCAAGACTATATCACCCTCATTGAATGGTATATATGGAGATCATCATAGGGGAGATGGTATCAGATCATGGTAGCTAGGAAAAATAGTGAAAACCTAAGAATAGTCACATACCCACACACACACACTTGATTATTTGAATAATAATGGTTTATGGTATTTTATTATTTACATATGATGGTTGATTTTCATAATAATTTGATATGTGGTTATTGTTGGTGGTTCACCCATTATGATTATAATTTCATGTTTATATTTGATTTACTTTTTGGTCCTAACCATAAAATAATGGAAATTAGTTTTATGAGCTGAGTGTATTTTCATGTTACTTATAAACTAAATTTTATTCAAAGTATTGATTTTGTACTGATTGTATAATTTTATTATTCATACATGCATAATGTATCATGATGTTTATTTATTATTTTTCATACTTGTTGGGTCATATTTGTAGAGATGGATTAAAAAGATGGTTAGATCAAGCAGTAGTTAAGAAAACCAAGAAAAATGCAAAAAGACCTAACAATCTAGGCCAATCTATTTAATGGGGTGTGTAAATGACAATTAAGATCAAATGAAATAAATCAAACATAAATTACCTTCCCATGAGCATCCCATCACACAAATGTGACTCAAAATTTGTCTTTTCCCTTGATTTGGTGCTCAAGTCTTCAACA
Source organism: Torreya grandis (assembly GCA_037957365.1). Taxonomy (NCBI): domain Eukaryota; kingdom Viridiplantae; phylum Streptophyta; class Pinopsida; order Cupressales; family Taxaceae; genus Torreya; species Torreya grandis. The sequence continues at coordinate 1,901,972 of JARHVA010002507.1, forward strand.
ATGGTGCAAGGCAAGCTCCTCCACCATCTCAAGAACATGAACTATAAACTAGGCTCATGATATAACAATCAAGGTAATGAATATCAATGAATCTATCCTATTTCAAATAAAGCATTATCAAACTACACTCAAATGGCTTCTAGAGATAATATTGCATTATAAGTTTACAAAAATTAAGCTTAATTAAAGTGGTCTATGCCCTCCTATTTATAGATTTTCCAAATTGACGAGGATCAACCATAACCATCCATCTCAAGATGAATATGTGTGGCCATGAATTAATCTGATTATTTAAATAATATCCACAAATATGCTCATATATATTTAGGAGGAAGCGGAATTAAATTGGCATGAGAAGCCATAATCTTGATATTTCTTGCATTTATGGATTATGGATGCCACCCAAAAAATGAACTCACTTGATGATGTAATTAATAGGAATCAATTTCCATTAAATAAATATTCAATAACTTCCATAGAATTATTAATCTCATAATTTGGTTTAATTTTCCTAACTAATATTAATTAATTTTAGTGAAATTCTTTGGAAATTGGTGCACAATTAATCAAAATAGTAAGAATGTCATATTATTAGGTCATAATTTGACTAGAGAGGACTTAGAAAGTGATGTTAGTTGAATATAGACCATCATCTCATTTAGGATGTTGTCAACACAAAATAACACATGCATATGTTGTTTGCTTTTGAATTAGAAGAAAAGAGTGATCCATATCACCAAAATGCATTTTTGTCATTTTGACTCAAAATGATTTGATCAAAGTTAATAATCACATAAAATTCATTTCCCCATTTAGGGATACATTAGCCTAAATTGACACTTGTCTATGACAAGATAGAACCATTTAGTGCATTTAAGTGATTTTGGCCTAAATTGTGCATTTTCACAAATTTTGAGTAAGATTGATAATTTCAACATAATGGTGTTAGGAATTGGATGTCTACATTTTGCCCCTATTTGAGAAGGTATATCAAGATATCCAAGTGAAGAAACACATTTTCAAAGAAAAGAGTTGTTAAGAAGAAATTTTAAATGACCATGATTCCCCTTGAGTGGACATATAGGGATGAAAGAGAAGGATGGACTCTCAAAAAGAGAGAGAAATTGAGATTAATCCATGAAACAAAATTAAATACATATGAGCTAATGCTTGCATGCATTGATTCCATCAATGATCAAAATATAATTAGAGAAAAATGACCTTAAGGATGGGGGGAATGGGAAGAATACAATCCAAAAATATAAGTGACACACTTTGAACACACCCAAATCTAAGGTGCAAGATATGTGCTTATAAAAAGGTTAATCCCAAGATAAGTTGCACACTAAAATATTACCAGAACAAGGGTAAAAGTCTGTAGATCTTGGAATTAGAAGAAAAGGAGAATCATGTCTCCAAAGATAGAAGAAATAATAATGTGCTCCAATAGAGTGAATATGATCATGATAAAATAATTTTACCCCAGTAGGGATGATCTTTATCATTGATAAAGAATGGTTTTTCCTTGTAGGGATGATTTAGATTTGTGACTAGTTCAAATGTTATGTTCTAAGAGGATAAATTGGCAAGCAATAGTTCAAGGATATAACCTATTACATAGATTAAAGATGAGCAGTTGCAAACATAGATGCAAAGTTAAATGACTACATAAGCCACATAAAAAGGCATATGAAGATGCAAAAAGTGATGAAAAGAAGAATGAAAATGGCTGAGCTGACCTGAGATATGACATGTATCCAAGAGTTGCCTACATAGTCCAAATGGATCTCCATCCAATGTAGTTCACCCAAAAGTGGGAGAGAATGGAATGAGGGATGAAGAAAACTAAATAGTGTTTAATTAGACTCATAACATATACCAAGATATGCACATCTTACATAGACTCCGATGCATGATAAGCCACTGGTACCTAATTTTATTGGTGTCTTTAAGATCTATCAATCAGAGTTGCATCAACGTTGAGACTTTGAACCAAAGCATAAAGTGATTTCTATAGAAAAATGAAATTATAAATCATAAGTATGAATAACTTATAATGACATGAAATTTCAAACTAAGCTAGTTCAAATGTGAATATTTATAACTAAGGATAATGGTAATAACTAATAATACTAGAGTTACAAGTATTTACATTTAAACTAAAAAACAAATATAAATAAAAATAAAACATAAATGGACCTAACTCAAAATCAAGATATGAAATCAAGATTTAAGTAGGAATAATAATGTATAAAAACAAAGAAAGAACAACTTAATAACATGAGATCAAGATATGAATAATTAATATCCATGTGGAACATCAAGATGTACTTCAAAAATAAAATAATAAGACAAAACAACAAAATAAAAGACCAGGATAAACAAACAACACTTAAATAAACACAAAAAAAATGTTTTTGAGTTTTAAAATTTTATGAATGTTTTTGGAATTTCTAATTATCTCAAATTGATTGAGGATTATGAGACATAGAATGGTCCAACTTGAAAAATGATGAGGGTAATTCAAAGAGTGCTCATGAAATGGTGAGAGCATACCAACTTAAAATGCTTACAAGATGGTGAGAGTGTATGAAAATGGGGGACTTAGTTGACCTCAATATGAATTAATCACAACCTATGTAATCCCATAAAGACCTTAAGTCATAGTATTTATACCCACACAAAAGGCAGTGAAAAATTGACTAGGTCACAACAAGTTCATAAATAAAAGTAAATGACAAATCAAATAATAATAGTAATGACTAGGTGATGCGATAATGCATGATAAAAATTCATTATACCTAATTTACCCATGGACAATTATAATTAGGAAATAACATCAAAATTTTTATTTTCCTAAAGGTAGTTATAATCAAGGGTACCAAATATAATACTGATTTGCCCATAGGTAGTTATAATCAATGATACTAGATAAGATGATAGATGAAAGATAACTTGCCATATAAAATGTCACACTACTTCCATAGATTATCATTCAACACAAAATTCTAAAACTATTGAAACTGGATCAAAATTCCCACATGAAAGGTGTGGGAAGAAATAAATGAAACAATATCAAAATGGAATAAGTAGGATGGATAAAAACAAGCCTTGATTAATAGTAAAGATATGGTATAATAAAATGGTATAAAGAAAAGGATGAAATGACACTTGGATATAATGGTAACAAGGTTTCCCCCAAGTGATAATGGATTTTGATCATAAAATGGGGCTAACGTGGCTTAGGTTTCTCATAAAATGATGAGATCATAGCTTAATTGCTCATAAAATTGAGAGAGTGTGGTGAAGGTGACCGAACTGACCTCAATAAAAATTGAATGATGACTACATAGTCTCAAAGGACCTCAAGTTAATGTAGTTTAAACAATGTGGTAAATGGGACATAATGGTATAATATGCCTAAAATGAAATCATCTATAGGTTTTCCCCCAAGAGATGAGGTAAGGAAAATGAAAGGGTAAATGGAAAATTAAAAATGTTTATGTTGCTCTTGCTAACATAGAGATGCACATCCTAGTCAACATGTGAGATAACTATAATAATTGATCATGTAAAAATTACTACCCAACACCTCATCTAAAAAGATGCTCCATCAAGAACTTACTGCATATCTACACTTCAATAATGTTGTTTTGATCCTTGTTGGTCATTTATTCTGCTTCCTTCAAACGTCAAGACAAGGTATCTTTATAGCCTCTACAAAGAAACGTGTATCTAGGTATTGTAAATAATGTTAGACATAGGATAAATGATATAAGTAGGCAATGGATATGTGGATGATAATGGAAAGTATAATAAATGGGAAATAAATGAAAAATAGGACTTTCATGCACACATAATGTTGGTGATTCTAGATTTGACATAATTTTGGTTGTGGTAGGGCCAAAGAATTTTAAAGAGGATCTCAATAAGACCACTAGATTTTATTATTATTTTATCTTGAGAGTAGATACCATCTGATTATGTTGTAGATTGGAAGCTATATTAATTTGATCTTTGATAATGTCTTCATCAAGTAGTGAAGAAATTTTGTGCTTAGTTTTTGGCACCTCAATGAGGTTTTTACCAATGAATTTGTTCTAATTATCCCATAGTGCCTTTGATAAGGTTTCATGAAGAGATATTAACATTTATATTTGATTTTATTCTAGCACCTTTGAAAAGGTTTCACTAAAAAAGGTTGGGTTTAAACTTTGATCATCCCCTAGTGCCTTCAAAAAGGTTTCACTAGTAGATGGTTCTTCTTTTGCATGAATTTGGTCTTGGCCCCCTTGATATTCTACAAATGGTGTGTCACTATGGATGCAATAAAGTGTGATTCTATTGGTCTCAATTAATGCATGTGGTAGGTGGAATATAAATATAATGGATATATTTGGTAGGAAAAATGGAATTATGAAAGGCAACAAGATCCTCATAGAACATACTAGAAAAATCTATGTTGATGCTAAAGTAATCATCTTTAAAAACTATAAAAGGATAAAAAATATATTCAAATTAATCCATAAGGAAATTATAACCAATGTTATAACAACCATGACTATAATTTGATTTTGAAGCTGAGTCTAAGTCAAGGGACTCTAAATTTGATATCAATTCTGATGGTGATTTTACTTTTGATGCTATATCTGATGTCGGTTCAGAAAGGGAACTTGACTCTAATGTTGATTCTTCTTCTGATGTGGTTATTAATATAATGATGTTATATTTAATGCTTGGTGTTAGATAAATAATGGTGTATGATGGCATAGTGGGCTCTATAAAAATTGATTCATCTAGGAAGGGTTCAATAGAGAATGGGTCATCTAAGTGAAGCATTTCAAATAGAGGGAACCACTCAAGGTACAACTTAACATAAATGTGTCTATCAAAATGAGACTCCTCTATGAGGGGAAAAAGATCAAGAGACAACTTTGTAGAGACTGGTTTGTCAAGGAGATGAGGCTCTTTAAAAATAGGCAAAATATGAATAGGTAATGTTGACCGAATATTGATATTTCAAATCAAAATTGGCCACCCATATTTAAGAAAATAGTTATTTGTTCATATTTTTGGATGAGTCTAGTGTGTGTCTTTGTCCATCAAAAATATTTGTGCAAAGTTCATGGTTAAGGTTCAAATAATTCCTTTTAGAAATCTTTCTTTGGGTTCTTGTTCAAGTGTTTTTCCTTTGAAACTCTATTCTAATCACAAGTGAATTCTTTCCCAGACTTTTTGTCTGGGACTTTGTTTCTAAAGGTCCTTTTCAATTTCTCTGAAGGATATCTTCCAAGCCCAAGGGTACTTTTTAACTTTCCCAAAGGGATATTTTCAAGATAAATGGACCTTTTAAACTCTTTCAAAGGGTCATTTCTTGTGGGAAAGTCATTTACATTTCTTCTAAAGGACACTTTTCACTTTTCCAAAGGGCACATGGAAATTTCTAAAAAGTTCAAGGGGATCATTTCAATTTATCTTAAGCATAGGTACACCCTTGTGACTTTTCCAAAAGGCATTTCCAAAATTATGAAAGGATCATTTTGAAAGAACCAAAGGAAAGTGGATGTTTTAAATTCTTCCAAAGGGCCAAATAGTTCTTCCAAAGGGTATTTTTCAATAAATTTGAAGGGTAGGAGTACCTTTTAAAGATTGTCTTAGGGTCATTTCAAAAGGGATAAAACAAGAAAGAGAAAGGATGTCTTTTGGGAGAAATTCCCTCAAATAAAAATTATGAAAGAAGATAAAGATAGAGACAAAGACAAAATGATTTCTTTTATGAAAATTTCCCAAAAGAAATAAATAAGACATTTTCTTAAAAGAAATAATAAAGACAAAAGGGCCAAGTAAAAGATGTGGAATTTTTTTTTGAGGAAAAGACCAAAGCAAAGAAATAAGAGTCTAAAATGATCCTTGTGGACAAATTGTCCACAAGAATGTCAAAAATAAAATTCTATAGAAAATACCCGATGGCCCACAGAACATCAAATTCAAACTGTGAGTAATAGTCATTAAGTTTAGAGTGGGAGCCTAAATAAAAATATGAGAATGAAAAATGTGCATAAAAAATGATGAGTTAATAAAGAACAACCAACACCAAAGCAAGATAGACTTAGTAATAGAAAAGGTCATTCTTGTAACTGTCGATGGCAACTATTCATGTTCCTGATTGACACATGTCTAATTGATCTTTCAATCTCCCTTAGAAAAACTATATATATATATATATATATATATATATATATATATATATATATATATATATATATATATATATATATATATATATATATATATTCAACCTATTCTCAAAGGAGTCTTATCTGGTTAATGACAAAAAATTGACTGGATTTGTATTGAAAACTCTTGAAGAAAGTAAGACAAATTCTACCACTCACACATCACATTTTTATGTGTCATTTTAACATCATGTTGTTCTCATTCAGTGAATTTTGTCTTTCCTAACTTGTATCCTTGATTTCCCACCAAATATACAAACAAATATTTGTTACAGGTCCTTGTTAGTATTCTATAATATGTGTATAGACATTTTTGAAGTGGTTCAAAGTCATATTATTTTATGGAATTGTCTGTTTCCCTCTTGAATGTTGAATACCTTTTTAGTCTAATAAGAGAAACATTTCTGTAATAATGCATAAAGGGTCATGAGTCTTGTGTAAGGAAACCTTGTCATTATTTAAGTAGTGATTATAGTCAAAATGATAAGATAATACATATTGGTTCATCACCATTTTTCTATTGTTCATTTTCTCTCTTTTCATACATAGTCATTAGATTAGGATAGATAAAGCTTCATAGGTACATCAGGGGAGCTAGCCCTTAAATTTAGAGATTCATCTCAAAGAAATTGTCACCCATAGAAAAAGAGATGATTCCATTGTACCACTTGGATGAATAAGATTGATTTTTTTTTCAAGGGTGTAAATCCAAGCATCAAAAGTTTTTGGCATGCCTGGTGGGACATTTCATCCTAAAAGATTATTCAAGATTGGTATTGGTCTTGACATTGTTGAAGAAAAGATACATATGTACTCAGTACCTGGTGACTCCATCAAATAATCTATATTCCTAGTTGATGATTAGTTCTATTTTCTATGCCAAAGGTGATAACCAAATCTACTACTACTTGTCTACCTTTAACATTTGAAGAATTGCCCCTATATTTTGCTAAAAGGTCCAGGTTTGGTAACACTCGTCCTTATAAAAGAGATTTTGTGTTTAAAGCTTCCAATTCTATATTACATTCCTTTCCTAATACTCATAAATATTCTAATATATATAGAAGACAAAACTATGTGCCTTTCATAAGGGCATCTCCCTTACATCTTGCCCAATATGATCAAATTCCAGGTTCTACCCTCAAAAGTGTCCCATATTTTAGTACAAATGGTCTAATTATTGCCATTGAACACATCATAAATATAGTAAATATTTTTAATATTCATAATATTACCCAATAAAATGTGGCTATTAGGTTTTTGGCCTTTTCCTTCAAAGGAAAAGTTTTAGACTGGTATGGGACCCTACCTGTAAATTCTATTGACTCATGGGATGAGTTGGGAACCTTATTGACTGATAGATTTAGAGAAAAGAGTGATCACTTCTCTCTAGCTGAGTAATTGATCATAATAAAGAGGGAACCTCATGAATTCATGTAGGATTTCAATACTATATTTCAAAAAACATGGGATAGGATCCTAATTCTTATAAGGCCAACTACAAATTATGCATTTTGGTACTATTTGAAAGCATTGAATAGTGACATTACTATGATAATCTAGTCTATGGGTGGAAACACATTGATTGATGCATATGAAATAGACATAAATGATGAGAATTATATTATACATGTAGGAAAGATATCTCTTAGACCCCTAATGCCACTTTTCCCTGATTTGCCTTCTCTTAGTCAAAGTGCATTACCTTTTATAGCCCCTTTACCTACTCAAGAGATATCTACTGTTGCTCTTTCAAATGAGATTTATGAAGTCAAAATTATTCTTCAAAGTGTTACCAATGAATTTTTTACTCTCAAAAGGTAACAAGCTCAAGTTTATAGGCCATATCAGTCATATAATCAATTTGGTGGGTAAACAAGTAGGCCACCCTTCCCAAACAATAATTAGGGACAAGGTCAAATCACCCATGTCAAACCATACAAAAATTATAATCCCAATGCTCCCTCATCCTCAAAATCCTTGATTCCTACTCAAAATAATTTGGTTCAAGAGCAACCCAACTATCCATCCTTTGAACATGGCCAAGAATAGGTGGTTTATGCCAATGAAATGCATAATCAAGGTATGTCTACACAAGCTGATCAAACATCTCAATTTTCAAATTTTGAGATGCCAATGAAATTTAAGATGGATAGTAGATAGCCTTATTCTGATTCTACCCTCATAAATCATTTTGAGGGTGAATTTTTTGCAATCAATTATGTAGGGAATGTACGCAATCAACATACTAGTGTTTCTTCCAACACTAGGTCTAAGAAGAAAGCTGTTGATGAAGTTTAGGGTACAGTCAAGGAATGAATCAAGGAACTAGTAAAGGACCTATTTTGACCCCTAAAATATCTTAGATGAGAGGTGAACCTATTTTAAATCCTAAACCACAAGAAAATAAAAAAATTCCATGTTTGAAATCAACTTCTACAACTCTGCCTCCATATGCTACATCACAAGGTGCAAATGTTCAAAAAGAAAATCCCAAAGTAAGTAATCCTTCCATTAATGTTTTATATTAGATGAAAAATATTCATATGAAAATTTGATTATGAGATTATATATCACTTATAAGATAGAAAGATATGTTACAAAAGGAATTTCATGGATTGGGCAAACAAGCTGACTCACTACGAAGTGAAGATGTAGTTTTGGTCAATGAAACTCAATCTATAGATAGTCAAGTAAAGAAGGATGAGAAGAATCCTACTATATAATTATACCTAATAATTGGTGACTAATTAGTTCATAATTGTGTCATAGATAGTGGATCAAGTACCTTAGTTATGCCCAAATGCATAGCAGACAAATTGGGTCTCAAATATGAGCCAATGACTAAAGGAGTTTTACAATTGGATGGATCACTAGCCAAAAATTTGGGGATTGTGAAAGGTTTGAATTTAACCCTTCATGTTTGTCCTAATTTTTCAATCCCTCATGGTGTGGTGGTAGTATATTTACCTCCTTATTTTTCTCTTTGTTTGTCAATGGATTTCACTTCTAAGATAGGTGGATATCTGGTAGCCAATTGGACATACATGGTGTTTAGAACAAAATATGGTACCAAAGTGAAGATTGATTTATAACCCATTCATAGAGATCATTTAGAACCATATTAACCTAAGGTAGCAAATGTAAATTATGCTATCATTGATGAATAATATTTTCACATTGATTAATCCCCATCATCTTCCCTTGAAGGAGTTTTTGACTTGTTCCTAGATGAATAGGGAGATAATAACTATCAATATGATCCATACAAATTTATTGAATAATTTTGTCTAAGAGTCTATTATATGCATGAGAAAGACTCTTTCATGCCTAATTTGATGAAATCAAGTGGGGATGTGAATGGAATTTGGTAGCTTTTCTTTGATGGATCTAGAAGCAAGATTGGTGCAGGTGGTGGAGCTATGTTGGTTTCACCTTCAAAAGAAAGGTATTTTTGGACTTTCAAATTTCAATTCTCTTGTACTTGGAATAGAGTTGAATATGAATCCCTAATTCATGATTTGGAATAGGAAAGGAAAAGAGGTGTCAAATAATTTAAAGTATTTGGTGATAGTGAATTAGTTGTTAATCAAATAAGAGGACAAAATTTGACTAACTCTTTGCTCAAGTATTACAAACATAGAGTTTGGGATCTTTTAGAAGACTTCATGGCATTTAACATTATCTCTATTCCAAGAGAAGATAATAATAACGTTGATAGTTTAGCATCTATTGGTGCTCAATTTAATGTTCTAAAGGGTATAAGACAAGGTAGGAACCAACACCATTTGAAGGTGATTGTGAGACCTTCTATACCAGACAATGTCACCAATTGGCAAGTTTTTGACAGTGATAAAAAATAGAAATTTTCCTACAAGAATAAACTAATTTCTCTACCAAAAAATAGTCTAAGTTACAACAACAATATGGAAACCATATTGTCTAACTAAAGTCTAATAAGGTTCCTAAAGGTTTTGTGAATTTTGAGAGTATTTTCAATGAAGATGACCAGCTCAAGAAGGAAAAGGTATTTATGCCAACTAAGTCAAAAAAATATGAAAGGATATAAATATTTAAGGATAAGCTACTTGCACTTGGGAAAGTATGAACTAGTCAAGAAAAACATAATTTCATTAAATTATGCAAAGAGTTTAGTGATATTTTTGCATGGGAGTACAATGATTTGAAGGGTTTTGACCCAATATTTGCACAACACACCATAGAGTTGGATGAAAATGATAACCCTATTAAATAAAGGCAAAGACCAATCAATCCAAATATTGAACTCCTCATGAGGAAAGAGTTGACTAAATTGATTGAGTCTAGAATCATTTTTCCTATCAAGTATTATTATTGGTTGGCCAATTTAGTCCCTATTAGAAAGAAAAATGGAGAAATCAGGTTGTGTGTTGACTTTAGGGACTTGAACAAAGTATCCTTGAGGGATAGTTATCCTTTCCATTTTATGGAGCAAATTCTATAGGTTGTAACTGGTAATGAAATATTTTCTCTCCTTGATGGCTATTCAGATATAATCAGATTTTTGTCAATGAAAGTGATCAATATTAGATAGTATTTACCACCAAATGGGGTACATATGCCTATAATAATATTCCATTTGTATTATCAAATGTTGGAGCCAATTTTCAATGTGTAATGGATATGGCTTTACAAGGGCTGATCAATGACATTATGTTGGTTTATTTGGATGATGTAACAGTTTTTTCCAAAGATAAAAATGACCATTTTAAGAACCTAAGATATATCTTTGAGAGGTGTAGAGAGTTTGGGATCTCTCTAAACCCAAATAAATGTGTATTTTATATTCATGAGGGCAAGCTCTTTGGCCACATTATTTTAAAGAAAGGTCTTTCCATTTATCTAGAAAGGGTAAGTGATATTTTATCATTGGCTTTGCCTAAACACAAAAAGGGTCTACAAAGTTTCTTTGGCAAGATTAATTTCATGAGGAAATTCATTCCTAATTTTTCTAATCAGGTCAAGCCCTTGACCTCCATGTTGATAAAAGATGAGACATTCATCTATATAGGAAGGGGGAGAGAAATTTTTGAGGAGATTAAGCAAGCCATTGCCCAAGATGCCACTCTCACAAATCCTAACTTGTACAAGGACTTCAATCTGTACACTTTTAAAAATGAAGAGGTAATTTATGCCAAGCTGACCCAAGAAATTAAGAAAATTTGGAACAACCTATTGCCTTATTTTGTCAAGGTTTATAAGGATATGAGGTAAAGTACACATATATTGAAAAACAAGTTCTTGTTGTAATCAAAAGTTTAAATAAATTCAGGCACATGTTGTCTAGAAATAAAATTCACATTTTTGTGCCTCATCCTGGTGTGAAAGATTTTATATAGAAAAAAGACTTGAATGAGAAAAGGGCAGGATGGATCACCAACGTAATGGAATATGATGTAGAGATCAAGACAACCAAGCTGGTGAAAGGGAAAGGATTGTGCAAGCATCTTGTCTCAGATTTGAAAGAATAAAAAGAGGTTATTTTGACACTTCATGATGATCCTATAACAACTACACCTTCAATAATGAGAGGTTAGACATAGGACATGATCCACTTCCTTCAAATTGGTGAGTGTCCACAAGGTCTTGATAGAGCTAAAAGAAGGTATTATAGACTAAAATCTATTCCCTATGTACTTGTGGATGGAGTACTTTTATTAAAATATTTTTTAGGTGTACTTTTGAGATGTATTGAGTTGAAATAGATTGACAAGGTATTGCATGAGTTTCATGATGGCCCAGTTAGTGGTCATTTTTCTCCTAGAACCACCACTACTAAGATCACAAGGGCTATTTATTTCTAGCTTAGTTTGTTCAAAGACACCCATGCTTGGGTGAGAAAATGCTAGAAATGTGCCCTATTTGATGGAAAATAGAAACTAGCTACTTTGCATCTTCATCTAATCCAAGTTGAACAAGCTTTCATACAATGGGGTCTAGATTTCATATGTATGATCAATCCTCATAGTGCTGGTCACAAGTGGGTGTTAATAGCTAATGATTATTTCACTAAATGGGTTAAAGTTGTAGCTCTTATAGATGCCAATGAAAATTTAGTCCTAGATTTATATGATAACATAATAACAAGGTTTGGATCTCCCTCAACTATCATCCCAGATAATGTATTGGCCTTTTTAGGAGCAAGGATAAGCAAATGGGCCTTGAAGCATGGAATTTACCTCAACACTTCCTCTAACTACTATCCCTAGGTAAATGGACTAGTAGAGTCCACAAATAAGAATTTGATCAGGATCATCAAGAGGAAAATGGAGTAAAATCAATGAACATGGCACACTAAGTTGAAAACAACCCTTTGGGCTGATAGAATCACTCTAAAGAGGGAAATTGGAAACTTCCCATATACACTTGTGTATGGAAGGGATGCTAGAATTCCTATTTCACTTGAATTTATAGCTTTAGATCTCACTCATAAATTGAAGTTAATGGAGAATGATAGAATGGGAGTGAGATTATGTGAACTAATGGAACTTGAAGAGGCAAGAGATTAGGCAATTCATACCTTGACTAGTAACCATCAATAGACAAAGAAGTATTTTGATAAGAAGTCTATGCCAAGGTTTTTTAGAGAAGGAGACATTGTTCTTAAGTGGGATGAAGATAGGGCCAAGCCTAGGAAACATACAAAGTTTGATGCTTTGTGGAATGTCCCATACATGATCACACAGTGTAAACAACATAATGCTTTCCAACTTTCAAAGTTTGATTGAGAGGAGATACATATCCCAGTCAATGAGATATATCTAAAGCATTGTTACTAAATGTTTTACTTATTTTTTATATAGTTATTATTTTTTATTTGTGTTCCATAAGTGCTTATGCACATGTGTGTGTTTTTTTGTCTTGTTATATTTTTTTGGGTCTTGTTTTCATCCATATTTTACTTGTGTTTTGTGTTGGTATAATCCTTGATAGTCATGTTCAAGAATTCATTGTCTCCATTGGCCCTTGAGTGGATAAGGATACCTAGTCTGATCAGTATAACAAGAATACTTCCCCTATAAGTCACCATTTTTTTGACCAAATCTTGATCTTTCAAATCAAAATTGGCCACCCATATTGAAAAAATTAGTTGTTTATTCATATGTTTGGATAAGTCTAGTGTGTGTCTTTATCCAAAAAAAATCTTTGTGAAAAGTTCATGGTGAGGGTTCAAATATTTCCTTTTAAAAAGCTTCTTTGGGTTCTTGTTCAAGTTTTTTTACTTTCAAACTATTTTCTAAGCACAAGTGAATTCTTGTGGACTTTTTGTCTAGGACTTTATTTCTGAAGGTCCTTTTCAGTTTCTTCAAAGGATATCTTCCAAGTCCAAGGGTACTTTATAACTTTATTGAAGGGATATTTTAAAGCTAAGTGGACCTTTTCAATTCTTCTGAAGGGTCATTTATTTTAGGAAATTCATTTACATTTCTTCCAAAGGACACTTTTCAATTTTTCAAAGGGTACATGGACATTTGTAAAAAGTCTGAAGGGATCATTTCAATTTCTCCAAAGGGTAGGTACACCCTTGTGACTTTTCCAAAAGGCATTTCTAAAAGTCTAAAAGAATTATTTCGAAAGAACCAAAGGAAAGTGGATGTTTTCAATTCTTCCAAAGGGCCAAATTTTTATTCTAAAGGGTATTTTTCAATAAATCTAAAGGGTAGGAGTACCTTTTCAAGATTTTTGAAGGGTTATTTCTAAAGGGATCAAACAAGAAAGAGAAAGGATGTCTTGTGGGACAAATTCCCTTAGACAAAATTTCTAAAAAAAGACCAAGATAGAGACAAAGACAAAATGATTTCTTTTAGGAAAATTTCACAAAAGAAATAAACATGACATTTTCCCAAAATAAATAATAAAGACAAAAGGGCCAAGTAAAAGATGTGGATAAATTGTCTGAGGAAAATACCAAAGCAAAGAAAGAAGAGTCTAAGAAAATCCTTATGGATAAATTGTCTATAAGAATGTCAAAAACAAAAGTCCATAGAAAATACCCAATGGCCCGTAGATCATCAAATTCAAGCTATGAGGAATAGACATTAAGTTTAGAGTGGGAACCTGAATATAAATAAGAGAATGCAAAATGTGCATAAAAAATGATGAGCCACCAAAGAGAAACCAACACTAAAGTAAGATGGACTCAGTAATAATATAGGTCATTTTTGTAATTATCGATGGAAAATTATTCCTATTCCTGATTGACACATGTCCAATTGATCTTACAATCTCAATCATTCAATCTCTCTTCATAAAACTATATATATGTATTCAACCTATTCTCAAAGGAGCCTCTGCTAGTTAATGACAAAACTCTGACTAGATTTGTATTGAAAAATCTTGAATAAAGTAAGACAAATTCTTCCACTCACACACTACATTTTTATGTATCAGTTTAACATCATGTTGTTCTCATTCAGTGAAAGTTATCTTTTCTAACTTGTATCCTTGATTGCCCACCAAAAGTGTAGATATATATTTTTTAAAAGTCCTCATTAGTATTGTCTAATAAGTGTATAGACATTTTTGAAGTGGTTCAAAGGAATATTCTCTTATGGAATTGTCTATTTCCCTCTTGAATGTTGAATACCTTTTGAATCTAACAACCAAAACACTGATGTAACAATGCATAAAGGGTCATTAGTCTTGTGAAAGTAAACCTTATCATTCTTTAAGTAGTGATTACAATCAAAGTGAGATAAAAATACATATTGGTGCATCACCATATGTTTCTTTTTATTATTCATTTTCTCTCTTTTCATACACAGTTGATAGATTAGGGTAGATAGAGCTTCACAGGTGCATCAGGGGAGCTATTCCTTAAATTTAGAGATTCATCTCAAAGAAATTATCACCCAAAATAAAAGAGATGATTCCATTGTGCCTCTTGGATGAAGAATATTGAATTTTGTTTTCAAGGGTTCAAATCCAAGTTTCAACAGGTAACTCATCACAGGTTGACTCATAATAAATGGGTGTTTTAACAATAGCATCATGATTTTGGTTCATAATTGGTCACAAAATATCAACTTTGAACACATTTTGGTCCTCATAAAATGGATATTAAAGAGGTAATGGTTTTCATTGAGGATCAAAGATCAACATAGAATTTCTAAAGTGGGGAATAATTGGCTCAGGGTGAACAATGGTTTATCGTTCAATAATGAGATCTCCAAAAATTAGACTATTGAAGAAGGGATCAAAAAAATTAGGTTCATAAAATGGATGTTCTTAAACAATAGGCTCAATAAATATAGGTGATGGCCCTACAATGGTAATGACAAGATTTTGCATAGTTTGTTTGCTCATGCAAACCAAAGGAAGAGCTCCTAAAATGGTAACCTTCATGCACTACGGATCTTGATTACTTTTACAAGTTAAAGGAGAATAGCCTAAAATGGTAACCTTCACACATTATGGAGCTTGATCACTCACAAAAGTCAAATGGGGATAACCTATAATCATAACCTTTGAGCACGACATGCAAATTAAAGGAAGATATCCTAAAAATGGTAACCTTCAAGTGTGACATGCAAATCAAAGGGGTAAAACAAGGATGACATACAAATATCAACATGGATTGAATTGGTTTTCAATAAATAGTCTCAGAAAGGGCAACATCCTTGAGCAAGATGAAGTGATTATGTTTGCCATAAAAATACTCTACCTTGTAACTAGGTCCATAAGAGACCCTACTATGAGTGTATCTTTGCATCATGTCTAAAATATTTATTATCTATGTTTGACAATATTTTGAAAATGTTTTATAAATGTTCAAATAAGATATGCTTGATTTTCTCCAAAAAATGACAAGGTACATAATAGACTATAATAAAAAGGAGGTGGTGTAGTACCACACAATTAGAAGAATGTGTTCATAAAATTACTCAACCTTGGGCAGGGTTGAAATCATATGAATTAGAAGAGGGTATGATAACTAAAATACCTAAGTGTAAACTAGTAAACCAAATGTAGGTTTAGAGATACATCAATACCATAAAATATAGTTGAACTTTGATGAGTTAATACTAAAAAATTAGAAAAAATCCCTTTGTATTAGGAAGGTGACAATGCAAACCAAGAAACTCAAGATTTGAAAACATGCAAGTATTCCTAAGTATAAAAATAGAACTAAATGGGCATAACAATGCCACCACATGGTAATAGTAGGTAGAAGAAAATGTGTTCTAGAAAATAGAGTGTGAGAGATACACTTGATGAACTAAGTTAATAATGATCCAATAATGATGAGTCTACAAACAACCTTCAATCCAAATGAGAAATTGAACCCAAGTTAACTCAAGTCAAGTGAAAATGGTAAAACTAATTAACATGTTAACCTAGAACTTAGAAAGGTATAATTATGAATTTGAATTATCAATGAAGGACTTAACTATTTTTGGAAGGTGCTTTAGACTCAAATGGGCAACATAACTACATTGTTTAGACAATACAAACACAATGTTTAAGATGAGGTTTTGAACAAGGCAAAGATGATTTGGATTTGACTAGTGTAACACCTCCTTGTTCAATAAATGGTGGACAATGTGTTTGGTTATGATGTGTTGTTTATAAAAAAGTTTAGACTCAAATCAAGACCAATTAAGTAAAGACTAAAAAGACCAAATAGAACTAAGTAAATTATCTTAAGCCCTAAACTGACAAGGTGGCATTGTATTATTGAAATCCATTTTTATAGTGCTCTTAGAAGGATTTTAATTGTTAATCCAAAAATAAAAGTGCATGAGTTATTAGGTTATTTTAAATTCCCTTATACTAAGAGATTGTATGGTGACATGGACCTTTGGGTTACTCACACTACATCAATAATACTCCATGGCAAGTGGGGTTGTATAAAAGTTAAATTTATGACCATCTATATGGTCCTAAGCATGGATAATTATTGAGATGCAACACACCAATTGAGTTCATACCAATTAAAGCACTGTGCAAAGGTCCATTTATTTGCATAGAAAGTCCATCCATGTATTTTTTAGTGGAATTCCTTGGTTAACTAGACCTGACTTAGGTTTTCATTATAAAAGGAGAGATTAGCCACTCAACCTCTTGCTCTTATAGTATGTGTAGCTTGATTTATATACCCCACTATGGAGCGAGGTTGAAATAATGTCAACAGATGAATCCCTAGGTCAAATCTTCCCTATAGAACTCACAAAGAGGATATGAACTCCCCTCCATAAGCCAAATTGCATAAAATAAATGATTTAAGTGAAAAGGCTTTAGATGTTGTTTTTAGATCACCTAAACCGTATTGGTTTTGGGGAGAGCCTAGACAACTTATTTTTCATGCCTTCGACAAAGGCACAATCTCAATGAAAAGGTGATTTTGGTCACCCAAGTTCCCTATAAAGGATGGGGGGAGAGCATACATGCACTTTTCATTTTTCTCAAACAATCTAACAAGCAATAGATGATTTTCATAAAATAACACACTTTTGAAAACTTGAATTTTAAGTGAAGTGTAAGTTTTAAGCACCAAATTTAAAAGTTTGATGAAGTTCTTAGAATCTTCACCTTAGTTTTAAAAACCTTTGAAAAAATTAATAAAACAATTAAATAAACCATCTAAGTTCCTTTTAAACACCAAAGGGAAGGTTCACAACTTAATTATGATCAAATTGATCACTTTTCTACATGGGTCTTACGAAAAAAGTTAGAGAGTTTCCTTTAGCTTTGAAGCACAATTGATAATGAATCAAGTAAGTTTTCAAAAAATTATCTTGGGTTTTCTATTTTTTACACACAAAGACTGATGTTAGTTAATAATGACTGATGTCTGTTGTAGAAAGAATGATTCCAGTCATAAAAAATCATTACTGGTTGAAAATGATCGATAACAATCACCTATGAACCCTTAGGCAAAAAATATTTGTTACAAAAATTTTATTATCCCAAGGTTAGAATAAAATATCCAAAAGAAAATTATGGATCAATAATAAATGTTTAGACTAGAGACCTAAAAATGCAACGAGAAAAGCTCTAAAAATACAATTTTTAAATGTGTTTCCCTACAACCTAATTGATGCAAGTTAGCTTTGACAAATGTTAGTTACGTAGAACTGATGTCGGTCACTGTGTGACCTGTGTATCAATAAAATACATAAAAAACATGGGAAAATGAAGCTAGAAATTGATGTTAAAATATTTATAATAAATTTTAAGGAAATCTAAGATTGTCAAAACGTCTTCCTTACTTGAGAGGGATGTTTGGTCCCACCAGGTGTGCCAAGATATTTTGAAAATGGTATGTCACCATGGATGAAATTCATAAAAGTGTGATTATATCAATCCCAAATGACACTTTTGGGAGGTGGAATGTCAATATAATGGCTATGTTGGGTGGGAATAATGGAATGATGAAAGGCAACGCAATATTTGTAGAAGATACTAGGATAATTTGTGTCGATGCTGAAGTAATCATCCAAAAAAATCATAGAAGGATCACAAATATATTCAAATTGATCTATAAGTTAATTATAACCAATGTTGTAACAACCATGACTATAATCTATTTTTGAATATGAGTCTAAGTTTAGGGACTCTAAATCCAATGTTGAGACTGATAATGATTGTACTTCTGATGCTAAATCTAATGTCAGTTTAAAAAGGGAACATGAATATAATTTTGTTTCTTCATATAATGTGGTTATTTATATAATGTTCTATTGAATTCTTGGTGTAGAATAAGTAATGGCATATGATGGCATAATAGGCTCTATAAAAATTGATTCATCTAGGAAGGGTTCAACATAGACTAGTTCATCTAAGTTATGCCCCTCAAAGAGAGGGAACCACTTTAGGTATGGATTGATAAAAACATGTCTATTAAAATGAGACTCCTCTATGAGTGGAAAAATATCTATCGAAAACTCTATATACTAGTGTCAGGAATCTAGAACAACAAACATGCTCTGATACCACTTGTTGGGAGAGGGGGGTGGAGGTAAATCCAAGAACAAACACACCTGTTCTAATTCCACCCGTTAGGATCTTGCTCCTCAAAAAGAGCACAGTATGATTACCAAATATAAGCAATTGAATATGTGGAAATAACCAGAAACACAAGTAACTAGAATTCACCAATAGCACAGAATATGAGAGACAATACACTATCTTGTATTAACACTATACAAAAAAGAATACATTAAAGAGCCGCCACACTCTTTCACCTTACAGATATTTTCCACACCTCAAGTGTACAGTAATTCTTCTCACACACACTCTCCTACACAAAAAATGGTCCCAACAACCAACTCACACACAGAATTGGTGTTCACCTCACCAACCAGTCAGTAATAACCCTGCCGGTACACCAAGCACTCTATAGCACTTCAAGCTGATCTCTCATGAACCTGCAACCTGCAATTCAAAGACCAAACTTACATGTAGATCCCCAATGAGCTTGCAACAACATGCAACTCACAGATCTTACAACTTGAAGGAACTCTTCCTTTCTATCTCATGCCTTAAACAATACATGCCAATGGGTCTATAAATAGATCCCTAACTCAAACAATAACTTAGACTCTTAATTTAGACAATTATCCTCGCAGCCCAAGACTCTGGGTGGTCTTAAAATGCAAACTCATCGTTCACTTAACTAACTGTCCGTGAAACGAACACTTTGGGAACACACAGGCGACCGACGCCGGTCCCTGCTAGTCTGGTTCTGTCGACGTCGGCCGACTTCCTGCCGTCGCCGGTGGCCTTCTGCACTGGACTATGCCAACGTCGGTCCTGCTGCTGACGCCGGTTCCTGTAGAACTCAGCAACCATCTATTCCTCAGTTTGCAAAGGTTGAAGCTTTTAGCTCCACAACCTAACAACTAGATTGTCAAGGAGATGAGGCTCTTTAAAAATTGGTAAAACATGAATAGGTAACTCATCACAATTCAACTCATCACAAATGGGTGTTTCAATAATAACATTATGATCTTGGTTCACAATTGGTCTCAAAATATCAACTTTTAATACATTTTAGTCCTCATAAGATGGATCTTGAAGAGGCAATGGTTGTTGTTGAGGCTTTAAGATCTCCACATAATTTTTAAAGTGGGGAACATTTCACCCAGGGTGAACAATAGTTTGTGGTTCAATAATGGGATCTCCAAAAATTACACTATCAAACAAGGGATCAATAAGGACTAACTTTTATAATTGATGTTCCTTAATAATAGGTTTAAAAAATATAGGTGATGGGCCAATAATGGTGATAATTGGATGCTACGTAGTTTGGTTACTTATGCAAACAAAAATAGGAGCTCCTAAAATGGTAATCTTCACACGTTATGGAGCTTAATTTCTCACACAACTTGATGGAGAACATCCTAAAATGGTAATCTTCATGCATTGTAGATATTGACTACTTTCACAAGCTAAAGGGGGATTACCTAGAATCGTAACCTTTGAGCACGATGCATAAATCAAAGAAGGATATCCTAAAATGGTAACCTTTGAACACGGTATATAAATCAAAGGGGAAATATGAGGATGATGTAAAAAAATCAACATGAATTAATTGATTTTCAAAAAATAGGCTCAAAGTGGTTGACATCCTCAAACAAGATAGAGTGCTCATTTCTGCCATAAAAAACTTTTCCTCACAACTAGGGCCATAAGAGACCCTATTGAGATTATACCTTTACATCATGTTTATAAGGATTTTTATCTATGTTCACCAATATTTGGACTATGTTTTATAAGTGTTTAAACAAAGTATGTGTTTTTATATTTTATAAAAAAATGACGAGGTACCAAAGAGACTATATTAGAAAGGAGATGGCACAATACCACACAATTAGAAGAATGTGTTCATGAAATTACTCAACCTTAGGTAAGGTTGAAATCATATGAATTAGAAGAGGGTTTGATAACTCAAAGACCTAAGTGAAAACTAGTACACTAAATTTAGGTTGAGAGATACATCAATACTTTATAATCTAGTTCAACTTCAATGATTTGCTACTAGGAAATTAGAAGAAAGCCATTCGGATTAGAAAGGTGACAATGTGAATTAAGAAACTCAAGATTGAAAACATGGAAAATTCCTAAAGTATAAAACTAGAATCAAATTGGTATCACAATCTCACCACATGATAATAGGAGGTAGAATAAAATGTGTTCTAGTACTTAGAGTGTGAGAGATACACTTGATGACCTAAGTTCACAATGATAAAATGATGATCTATAAATGATCTTCAATCCAAATGGGAAATTGAACCCAATTTAACTAACGTCAAGTGAAAATGGTAAAACAAATTAACACGTTAACTTAGAACTTAAAAAGGTGAAATTCTAAATTTGAATTATCAATGGACTTAAATTTTTTTGGAAAGTAGTTTAGACTCAAATGGGTAGCATGACTGCACTGTTTAGACAATAAAAACATAAATTTTTAAGATGAGAATTTGAAAAAGGCAAAGATGATTTGGATTTTACCAACATAACACCTCCTTGTTTAATAAATGGTGGAAAATGTGTTTGTTTATGACGGGTTGTTTATAAATAAGTTTTAGACTCAAATCAAAACCATGTAAGTAAAGACTAAAAAAATCAAATACAACTAAGTAAATCATCCTAAGCCCTAAATTGACAAGTTTACATTATATTATTTAAATATATATTTATATGTGTTCTTGAGAGGATTTTAATTTTTAGTCCAAAAATAACAGTGCATGAGTTTGTACAGTATTTTACACCCTCTTCTCCCAAGAGATTGTATGGTGACATGGACCTTTGAATTACTAACCCTGCATCAACAATACTCCAAAAAAAGTAAGGTTATCTAAAAATTAAATTTATGACTATCTAGATGGTCCTAATCATGGATAATTCTAGAGATGTAACATGTCAATTGAATTCATATCAATTAACTTACTAAGCAAAGGTCTATTCCTTTACATAGTGATTCCATCCATGTACTACTTAGTAGAATCCCCTAGTTAAATAAACCTGACTCAATTTTTATTATGAAAGGAGAGGTTAGCCTCTCAAGACCAAAGCTCTCATAGTATGTGTACCCTAATTTATATACCTCATTGTGGAGTGGGGTTTAAACAATGCTAGGAAATGAAGCCTTAGGTCAAAGCTTCCCTAAAGAACTTGTGAATAGGATATGAATTCCCCTCCACAAGCCAAGTTGCATAAAAAAAAATGATATAAGTGAAAAGGCTTTAGAGGTTATTTTTAGATCACCCAAACCATATGAGTTTTAGGGAGAGCTTAGAAAACTTTTTTTCATGCCTTGGACAAAGGCACAATCATAATGAAAAGACACTTTTGGTCACCCGAGTTCCCTATAGGGGATGGGGGGAGAGAATAAATGCACTTTTAATTTTGATTAAATAATATAACAAGTAATAGATGATTTTCATAAAACAACACTTCAAGAAGTTTGAAATTTAGATAAGTGTAAATTTTAAGCACCATATTTGAAATGTTAAGTGAAATTCTTGGCCCATTGGCCTTAGTTTGCAAAAAAATTGAAAAAATTCACAAAATAATTAATCAAATCATCTAAGTTCCTTTTAAACACCAAATTGAAGGTTCAATATTTAAACATGCTCATATAGGTTCCTTTTAAACACCAAAATAAGGTTTAAGATTTAAATCATGCTCAATTGATCACTTTTTCACGTAAGTCCTATAGAAAAAGTTAGAGAGTTTCCTTTAGGTTTGAAGCACAATTGATAATGAAACAAGCAAGTTTAGAATTTTGGCTCTTAGTTTCTCTATTTTTTACACATAAATACTAAGGTCGGTCAATAGTAACTGATGTTAGTTGATGCAAGACTGATACTGGTCATAAACTTAACCATTGCCTATTGAAAATGACTGATAATAGTCACCTGTGAACCCTTAAGAAAAAAATATTTAGAAAAAAAAAACTTTGTTAGCAAAATGTTAGGATAAAATCTCCAAAATAAACTTCTAGATCCAGTAATAAATGTTTAGACTAGAGACTTATAAACCCAAATTGACAACTACAAATTTGAATAAAGATCTAAAATGCAAATTTTTAGACGTATTTTCCATGTAATCTATCTAATGTCAATTAGCCTTGACCAATGCCAGTTACATAGAACTGACATTGGCATTGTGTGATCTATGTATCAACAAAAAATGTTAAAAAAATGAAAAAATGAAGTTAAAAATTGACGTTAATGGATTTTTAATGACTTTTATGTAAATCTAAGATTGCCAAAGTGTCTCTCTTGCTTAAAGGGGCTATGTGGTCTCACCAAGCATGCCAAGATGTAGATATGGATTATAAATATGGTTAGATCAAGTATTCATCAAGAAAACCAACAAAAATACATAAAGATCTAACAATCTAGGGCAACCTATTCAATGGGGTGTGAAAATGACAACTAAGAGAAAATGAAAGAAAACAAACACAAATTACCTTCCCATGAGCATCCCATCAGACAAATGTGGCTCAAAATGTGTTTTTCCCCTTGAATTGGTGCTCAAGTCTTCAATAATGGTGCAAGGCAATATCCTCCACCATATTAAGAATACGAGCTATAAACTAGGCTCATTATATGACAATCAAGGTTTTGTCTATCAATGAATCTATCCTATTGTAAATAGAGAATTATCGAACTACACTGAAATGGCTTGTAAAAAGAATCATGCATTATAAGTTTACACAAAGTAATCTTAAAAAAAGTGGTATAGGCCCTCTTATTTATAGAGTTTCTAAATTAATTAGGATCAAACATGACCATCCATCTCAAGATGAAGATGTGTGGCGATTAATTAATCTAATTATGTAGATAATATCCATAAATATCCTCATAAATATTTTGGAGGAAGGGGCACTAAAGAGGCATGGGAAGCCATAATCCTAATATTTGTTATATTTATGGCTTATGGATGCCACCCAAAAAATGAACTCACTTGATGATGTAATTAATAGGAATCAAATTACAATAAATAAATATTCAATAATGTCATATTTTGGTTTAATTTGCCTAAGTAAGAGTAATCAATTTTAGTGCAATTCTTTGGAAATTGGTGCACAATTAATTAAACTAGTCAGAATGTCATATTACTAGGTTGTAATTTGACTAGAGAGGAATTATAAGGTGATGTTATTTACATATGGACTATCATCCCATTTAGGATGTTGTTGACATAAAATAACACATGCATGTGTCATGTGCTTCTGAATTAGAAGAAAAGAGTGATCTATAACACCAAAATACATTTTCATCATTTTGACTGAAAATTATTTGATCAAAGTTAATAATCACATAAAATTCATTACTCCATTTATGGATATATTAGCCTAAATCAACACTTATATATGACAAGTTTGAACCATTTAATGCATTTAAGTGATTTTGGCCCAAATTATGCATTTTCACAAATTTTGAGTAAGATTGACAATTTCAACACAATGGTGTTAGTAATTTGATGTCTATAATATTATTAAACTAATTTATTAATTGTTTTTCAAATGGAAATGGGCATAGTGTATAATTTTGGTGTATATTTAGAATATAAGGTCCTTGTTGTGATAGAGTGACTTAGTAACAAATAAACCCCTTTTTGTGGCTTTAAAAACCCATGGAATAATAAAACACTAAAGTGGTGTACATTTCAAAAAGGTGTCTTGAACCTTAGGCTATGGTAACATAAAAAGATTTGTTAATGTCTTTGGGCATGAATTAATATATCTATTGGTAATCTATATTATTGCTAAGCAATATCTCATTATTATTTTAGGGGACATGGTCATTAAAAAAAACAAATATTATGCTTATGATTGGGTTTTTTAAATTCACTCATTTGGGATGAGAAAATGAATGAATTTTGAAAGAGAAACCTTGTATGGTGTCATGATTCTATTAGTTTTAAAGGACCCAAATTTAACTATAGATGAAGTAAATGCTTGTAGTAGTGGTGTAGAGTAGATTTGAGTTAATGGAATAATTCTTGGAGAGAGTGTAGAGACACAAAAAAATATGGTTAAGAAGAATTTAGTGAGGAATGAAATAAAGAGGGGAAATGGAGAAAATACAGGAAGGAAATTTGGAGAGAAGGGAAAAAACAACAAGAAGATTGTTTGGGTCAACAATCTTGGAAATAGAAAATTGACTACCATTTTATACATTTCCAAGAAAGTAATGTCTTAAATTATGGATGTATGGGTATTTGGGGTTTGATGTTATTTATAAAATGTAGTATATTGTAGTCTTCTTTGTTAAAATATTAGCTTGTAGTTTTATTAAAATAGTTAAAATATTTTGAAGAACCCCTTTGCTTGGTTCACAGTCTTACAAATTATAGGTTTGTATAAAATGGTGCTTTTAGCCTCATTTCCTTTATGATTATTGTTTACCATTTTTAAATTTAGGTTTATAGTGTGGTAGGTAGTTTATTTTATTTAATTTTTCATTTAACTATTTTTTAAAAGGATGTATTCATCCTTATGAATATGGGGTTGAGAGATTTCTCTCACCCATAGATCCATAAAGATTAACACTAGCTGGGTTTAATAACCTAAGTACATAGTGGTTTTATTAATATTGAAATATGACTAAATATTGAAATCGTCTATGTAGAAAAAGATGAATTACTGTGAGTGTTTTGATTTAAACTTGTAGGTGGTATAAAATTGGGAAATGTTTAACTATGTTTTAAGATCCTTATATGAAGTGAATGGATGTTCTTTAAGATGAAAAAAATGCCTAGGTTTATATTCTTTTGAATTCTAGGTTATTATAGATGCTTAAATATGGATTTATATGTTAGACTAGTATTGTACACTTGGTAAAAATATATATTAGGTCTCTACCCTTCAATTTGACCTTGCTTACAACCAAACGGCTCACACTCACCACATAATTGGGTCTAATTACTTATTTCTTAGTCTAATCTTAACTATTATGATTATTTATATCACATATAACTATAGAATAACTAAAATCTGATATATATCCTTCACTATCCATTATAGAACTTTGACAACTTTCCTCCATCATAGATAATTATTTTTAGGGAAAGATAATAGCATCAACACTACTATCCATAATCAAACACAAGTGTTGTTACCCTTAAAAAACTTAAATTTACAATTATTTTAATGTATACAGGTTGGCCTAATAATGTCATTAACCTTTTTATGAGAATTATTTCACAAGATCTAGTACAACTACAAGTCAAATCCAATTCATTTTCAAACCTATAAACTACCAATAAAAAACCTATTCAAGCTTAGTAAATCAATTACAAAACTAAGTTATTCTTCCCTATTCATTCATATTTACTTATCAATCATAGGAGTAGTTATATTACATGTCTAAATCACTGAAAAGACAATCCATGAGACATATTTATAAGGTTACAATCTATATCACTACATGCATCATCATATAGTATATTTCACCTGTGTGCACACACATTCCCACACATAGGGGAAAAATACATAAGTCTAAGGCCCTCCTTGGAGTATTGGATATGTAATAAATTCTCATTAATAAAGGGGTCTTTGATGTCAGCTCAACATCATGAGACCACTATCCCATTTTCTGGTAATGTAACCTAACCTAAGGTGGAGAGTTAGGGTTTGAGATATAAATAATGATACAAATCCTATGCATGAGATATAGATACATCAGACAAAACATGAAATAAAAATAATTAAGACCCAAGTGATCACATCTTAATAAAATGAACATTTTTTAAAGGAAATTTATGTCATTATTCATACAATAATTTTAATACAAGTGTCGATAGGTCTATACAATTGTCTAGATAGTCTGAAATAATATTTATAGAATATGAAGACAAGTTTTTGAACATAAGATTGCCTATTCCCTCACCTAAACATATCATATCTATCTACGCATCATTTCATAATCAAAGTATTATTTCTTATTCATGATTCACAATCAAAATATTATTGGGTATTGTAATTTCTACATTTAGTTTTTTTTCTAATTCAACACTGAAATTTAATATCATAAACTAAATTATTTAATTTTCCTAATTTTAAGGAATATTTTACTTAAATATTTAATATTATATTCTTCCATAGCCCTTAATACTTAATTTTACAAAAAGGGTTAAACATTTGGTGAACTTGACCTCTACATCTTTCATGCAAATCTTAGCTTGTTCTAGTGTTTTCAACCTCCTAAGTTATCTACTTGTTATTGTTACTCATATTTGTTCTATTATTTCCATGCAACCTAGGTGTATCCATAAATTTTTTGGTACTCCTATTGAATATATTGAATTACCCTTTGGGCCACAAAAAATGTATCAAGCTAATACTATGCCAAATACTCCCAATAATGAGAGTGAAAATAATGATAATGATCCACATACTGAACGCATTATTATATAAGATATATATGATAATAAGGATAGTGAAACACATGAGTATAATGAAAATTAACAAGTATATCATGAACAATTTCAAGACATTACATTATTTTTTGAGCATATTCTTGAAAATCTTAAAGATCTTCATAATATTTTCCATAATATACTAGAAACTAAAACAAATAACATTGAAAAACAACCATGTACATCTATTGATAATGATATTATAGTTATGGGACATCCCCATATTCATGTCTCTCTCCCCTTGAGGATAAAATTAGATACTACATATAGTGGGGGCACAAGTTATGTGTTTAAACCATTACTCCCCAAAATTAATAGACTTATTGCTACATCTTCTATAGGAACCATTACCACTTCAACCCAATTACCAATTTTAATTCTTATTTAAACAAAAGTGTTTGCATCCCTTGTAGTTAATTATCAAAATTCAAACCTTAGTGGTCAAAATATGAAATATCTTGTACAAACTATATAAATTTTGGAAGCTAAGGTTACCAAAATTGAGAAAAAAATCTATGAAATCACCACGTGCTATTGATTCACAAGATGTATTGCATATCCATCTTACGCTTGAGATATATTTGTACCCTTCACCAATTAGGTTTTTTGTATCCATTTTCACACTTTATGATGGAAATTTTAATCTTGAGAAATATCTTTGATCTTTTTATGAGATATCACTTGATTATGATTTTAATGATAAACTTTTGACCAAATTATTTCCAATATGCTTAAATGGCTATACTCTAAGATGTTTCTATGATACATTAACACTATTAATGAAAACATTTAAAAACATGGTCAATTAAATTTTATCACATTTTTCAATCAACATTATTTAAAATATTTAATATTAAAAAAGTTATAAAATAAAAAAGGAACTAACTAACCAATTAATGAACATGGCTTAATATATAAGACAATACTAGCCAAAATTATAAATCTAATGGTGGGTACATAACTTCAAGACATATTCAAGTTAAGTTTTCTTGATCCCCTACATGAGTCTATTGTTTTCAATAAATTTAAATATTTTGATGACTTATGCCATATTGTTTGAGATAAATAAATGATACTTGTTGTATTAAACTAGATTAAGTATTTTATTAACACACCAACTAAATCCAATAACAAGTTTCATATCAAACCAAGTTATAAGGTAAGACATAATGACACTAAAATGACACAACAACCATGGTTAATAAAGTGTCACAATAAACTAATAAGTTCATATTATCAAATGCACCTAAGATATAATTTACATGATTACCCAAGTCTCTAGTTCCAGTACTTATGAAGTTGGTAGAGTGTCATTTTGTATTTTACCCTCCTGCTATTGTGTTTGATGTGAGTCAAAATTTACCAAAAGGATATGATGCCAATGTTTATTATGACTATCACCAATGTGCAGGGAATTATATGAACATATGTTATAAACTAAATCATAAGATACAAAAAGTTAATGATAATGATAAAATTCCCTTTGAGGATCCTCCCATAGATTTAGGATCACAACCAAATGATTATCAAAAAATATATATTACATAATCCATTGCAAGATCAAATTAAGACAACTCCAAAAGTGCAAATGAAATATCATGCACATCCTCAAACATCACATTTTAGGTACCCATTAGATGGGATTATTAGTACATTTATATGAAAAATACCTCCTATGGTTCTAATACCTTATATTTCATTTAATGATGGTGAAATTATGGATGATGATGTAGATATTTATTCCTTATTTATCATGACATATATTTATCATCAATTGATACATAATGTTATGATTGACAATGGTGCTAGTGAGAATTTATGTACCATGACATTAATCACACATTTTTAATACACACACGATGATTTATTCCACTCAAATAGAACAATAAAATAATTATATGGGAAGATGCAAAAAGTTTTTGGTGATATTGATTTACCTCTTTAGGATGTTCCAACACATATGACCACTACCTTTTTAGTTATACCACATATTGGATTTTTTGATATGTTATTCAAATGTCCTTGGATACATAATATCCATGTATTACCTTCCAAAATTAATGGTTTTCTTAAGTATATTCATGCCAATAGGGAAATTATAATTTCTAGGATTCCATATGAACATCCTTTACTATAGGCAAAAGTTTTTCCATGACAGTTGATTATAAAACCTACTTAAGTTAACCATGTGTGAAAAAGATTAGTAAGGATAAATACTCTTTCTTAGGCACCCCATATGGGAGATACATTTATATAATATATATATATATATATATATATATATATATATATAATAAACTCTTCAAGATCCTCTATTATAAAAAATACTCTTAGTTTAGCTCATGTGCTTAGTCACATGCTTGGCAATCAGTCTAATTGAGTTCTGTACTTGATACAACTAGGTGTAGGTCTTGAGAATTTTGACCCCATAGGTCAAATTTCCACCCTTGCTAAAAAATCCTTAAAAATCCATGGTTAACAAGCCTTGAGGTTTTTTGGGTGATTTAGGCGGTTTTCTTTCACTTGTCTTGTTCTTTACAAGAAAGAATGGATTTTGACTAGAGCAGTTGAAAGGAGCAAATTCTAAAGAGAAATTTAGGCTTTACAAGAAGAAGGGTCCTTTACAAGTTTCTCAAAGGGTTATTTCCCTTTAGGAAGGTTCTTCACAAAATATTGAAGGGCAATTGATAAAATTTTGAGAGATTTTCTTTTAGCTAAAAGGTCCATTTATAGAATTTCAAAGGGTTCATTCCCTTTAAAAAAGGGCATTTTAAGAGATAAATAGGACCAATTCATCTTTTTTAAGGGAAAATTTCAAAATCCTGAAGGGTCACCTAGAGAAAGCCCAAAGGGTCACTTGGAGAAAGGCTGAAGGGCCACTTTTGAAGTTCTAAGGGACACTTTTGAAAATCCTGAAGGGTTCTTTCCCTTTGGGAAGGTTTGATTCCAAAAATCTGAGGGGTTACTTTCCTTTGAAAAAAGTCACTTTTGAATTTCCAAGGAACAATCTTGAGAA
Organism: Torreya grandis; assembly: GCA_037957365.1. Taxonomy (NCBI): domain Eukaryota; kingdom Viridiplantae; phylum Streptophyta; class Pinopsida; order Cupressales; family Taxaceae; genus Torreya; species Torreya grandis. Next base: position 1,932,641 of record JARHVA010002507.1, read on the forward strand.
TCTTGACGGGCACTTTCCCTTTGTGAAAGTTCATTTTGAGAATTTTGAAGGGTCACTTGGAGAAAAGCTGAAGGACTATTTTTGAAAGCTTAAAGGGTAGTTTGCATAGGAGACAATTCCTTCAAACTTTTTATTTGAAGGAATTTCATAAAGGAAAAGGGCTTCAGACAAATTGTCTGCAAGAAAGGGACCTTTATAATAATTATGAAGGGTTACTTTACCTTTGTAAAAGACCATTAAGAAAATGATCAATTACAAAAATATTGAAGGGTATCTGCCCTTTGGGAAAGTTCAAAACAAAAATTTTGAGGGTTCATTTTGAGAAGTCCCAGAGGGAACTTTCCCTTGAGGAAATTCCTTAACAAAAATCCCAAAGGAAACAATTCCTTTAGACTTTTGTCTGAAGGAAACATTAGCAAGAATCATGAAGGATGTGTTCTCTTTAGGAAATTTCACTTCCAACAATGCCAAAGCACACTTTCCCTTTGAGAAAGTCATTATCAAGAAAAAGGAAACAATTCCTTCAAAATTTTTGTCTAAAGGAAATGAATGAAGGGAGTGGAAACTTTGGAAAGTGCTATTTTGAAAAGCTCGAAGCGAAATTTAGGAAGGAATGAATTCTTTCAAACTTTTGTTCGAAGGAATGGTTTATGACAAAGGCCTGAGACAATTCCTTAAGGAAATGAATAATTCCTATGGGACCAAACATGAAGAGAGAAATCCTAAGACCAAAAGACAAGAAAAATCCAAAGGAACTAGAGTAAGAAGGAATAAGCCTAATAAAATTACAAAGGGAAGAAAAAAATAAATGATGAAGAAATGCATGCAAAGTGTTTCAAAATAGGATTAGACATGTCCAAAATGTGTAACTATTTCAAACATGACACCTTCAATTCTAAAATAGAGACTCATTTACATTAAGGACTCAAGTAGTTTAACGTTGGAGAGCTCAACACAAAATTTCATTCATGCACTCTCGTTAATCCGAGCCTTTGAAACATTTTTAGTAGTTCAAGTGGAGTTCTAAATTTAGATGTGGCATAACTTTTTCATGCAAGTGGAGTTGAATATTATTAATTTATAGAGTTTATTGGTTATTAAATGCCACTACTCATGCTTTCCACATAAAATAGGACTTCTCTTATTCTAAGTCAGCTTTAAATCGGTTCAAGCTTGAGTTAAGACATCCAAGATTGGTGTAGATTTCATGTATGAGGCATATTAGTCCAAGATTGAGCCCACCATCCATTTTAAATACCAAAAAGATTTCATGCAAGGCATAAGACAATTAGATTTTATTTGAAGGTTGAAATAACACAAGCTAGACTGAGTTGACCTCTTCTTCTATTTTTAGTGCCAACTACTTGGCTGTTGTATCTTTTTCTATATAAGTTGGCTTTTTAGCCTTGAAATTTATCCCTCTTTTGGCAAGATCAAATTCTACCAAAGACTGAGTTTGTAACCTTTTTTTAGATTAATAGAATGATAATTTTTATTTTCTAGAATGCTGGTATAGTGTATTCATGTCAGTTATTTGCATAAGTGATAGAATTTTTCTTCCTTGTCAAGTCTTTATTCTTACCTAACAACATAGTTTATTAGTTTATGTAGGTCATGTTTTGTGTTTGATGTCTCTTGGCTGAGTTTATAGTGGATATAAGTGGCTGGTTAGTGCCTCAAATTAGGCATATTCTTTCATTTCCCTCAATATTGGATCAACAAATAAAACCTTTTCATGAAATACTTATGCATATTGGTCAATTGGAGTTGAAAGTTTAGCCCTTTTCTTTTCTAAATTAGTGTTCTTAGGAGCTCAAATTGAGTGGATCAATAAAAAATATAGATGTATCACATTCATTAGATAGGATTTCTATTAAATTTTCTCTCTCTTTTCCTAGTAGTTTATAGCATAGAGAAAATGTTCTAATTGATACACCAAAGGGAGCTAGCCCTTAGAATCTAAAGATTCAATCCACTAATTAGGTCACCCACAACCTAGGATTATTTCCATGTTTAAATAGACTATGAAGGCTTAAAAATACCTTCATAGGGGTGTTAGTCTAATTGACAATAGGCCCCATGTAGCAAATGCCCATGGGGTCAACATTGGTTTCAGAGACATGGTCAGGGCATGAATCAGATTGGCATGCCATTGACACTTGTCACACTTCTTTACATATGTAGCTACATATATATCCATCATGGGTCAATAATAACCAATATGTAAGATATTTTTGGATAAGACTACCCCATTAGTGTGGGATCCACATACTTCTTCATAAACTTCCCATAATTCTAGTGTAGATTCTACTCAAGTTAAACAATGAAGTAGAGTTCCATCAAAACTATAGTGGTAAAGGGTTGATCTAAGTAAGGTGTAATGTATGGTTCAGTGGATGAATGATTTTGATTGCTTTTAGGATAGGTCAAGTGGTATAATTTGGTCAAAGAGGTAGTTGTAAAGGTTTGAGTACTAGATAAAGCTAGGACCAACAATGTCACAAATCTTTGCAATGGTTAAAGGTTTGTGAGTTGGTACTAGAAAATTCTTAACAAAGAACTTATACTCTTTAGCTATGTCCATTTTTTGAATCAAAGATCCAATAGTAGCCATAGCATTTTTGGTTTTATTACATACCCTTGGTATATGCTTAAATTGGAAATCAACAATATATCATTTGAGAGTTTCAACCATGGCCTTGTATAGCACCAACTTGTCATCTTTGGTCTGAAAGTGGTCGATAACATGATTGATGATTAACTAAAAATCACCATAAACCTTGAGATGAGATATATTCCATTATGCTACTTGTCAAAGTCTTGTAATAAGTGCTTCATATTTAATAATGTTATTGGTACAAGGAAAGCTGATCTTAAATGATTTAAGGATTAGATCCCCTTAGGGTGTAATAAATGAAAGGCCTACCCTTGATCCATGTGTAGTAAATGATCCATCAAAATAAAAATTCTAGTGTTACTCCTCAAGAGGTGTGTGTCAATGATGGTCTTTATGGATTCATCAAGAAATTAGAATCTGAGTAGCTCTATATTAGCAAGGGGTGCTTCAGTAAGTTGATCTTCAAGAACTTGGCCCTTAATGGCTTTTTGGCTGACATACTCGATGTCAAACTCATTGATAAGAATGATACATTTATCTATGCATCCTTGTAAAGTTATTTTAAATAATAGATACTTGAGTAGATTTAATTTTGAAATAACCATGGTCTTATTGTTTAACATGAAATGGCATAGTTTTTGAGCTGTGAAGACAATAGCTAAACAAGTTTTTTTAATGGGTATATAATTGTGTTCATACATGAATAGTGTATGACTTAAGTAGTACATGGCATACTCCTTGCCATTATATTCATGCTAGGCTAGAAGTGACCTTAGGGTATTGTTAGTAGTGGATAGATACAACAAGAATGGCTTTCCTGGCATAGGAGGCAACAAAATAGGTGGATTCACTAGATAGTCCTTTAGCTATTGAAAAGTTGTTTGGCAGTGATCTTCCCAATGAAATGTGACTCCTTTTTTTATAAGATTCATAAAAGGATGGCATTTTTTAGCCAATTATGATATGAAGCATCAGATAGATTACATCTTTCCCTAAAAACCATGGAGTTGCTTCAAATTAGTTGGTGGTGGCATCTATTTTATGGCTTGGACTTTGGATAAATTGACTTCAATGCCTCGATGAGACACAATGAAGCCTAGAAATTTTCCTAATGTGACTCTAAAGACACACTTCTTAGGATTAAGTCTAACTTTGTACTCACATAGTCTTTCAAATATTCTATGTACCATTGTTGGGTGATCAACCTTGGTCTTTGATTTGCCAAGAATATCATTGATATAGTCTTCACTAATGTCATGCATCATATCATGAAATATGATGGTAATGTCTCTTTGATAGGTGGCCCTTATGTTTTTAAGACCAAATGGCATAACCTAAGAATAGAATGTTCCACATGGAGTGGTGAACACTATCTTGTGTTGGTCTTTTGGGGTTATTCTGATCTGGTTGTACCCTAAAAAACCATCCATTAATGAAATCATCTCATAACCCACTATGGAGTCAATGATCACGTCAATTTTTGGCAATGGAAAATCATCCTTAGGGAAATATTTGTTTATATCATGAAAATCAATACAAATTCTTAATCCTTCTAGTTTTTTGCTAACTGACACAACATTAGAGATCCACTATGAATAGTTGATCAATTTAATACATTTTGCTTCTAAGAATTTTTCAATTCTTTATTCACTAATACAAAAATGCAAGGATGTATCTTATGCAACTTTTGTTTTTCTAGTTTGGCATTAGGATTTACCATAATGTGGTGTAGAACCAAGGTAGGGTCCAAACATGACATGTTAGAATATGTCCATGCAAATATGTCAATAAATTCCCTCAAAAGGGATATAAGGACTTCATGTTCCTTCTCAGTAAGGGACACACCTAGTTTGATCCACTTTGGGTATTCTAGGGACCCAATGTTATCCTCTATTATATCTTTCACTAGAAGGGTTGAACTATTTTTAAGTATAATGGGCAATGATTTTAACTTATTTGCAATGTTAGAGTCCTCTATTAGGATTGGTTCTTTGAGTTCCCTTAGGCAAGATGAATCAAAGTCCCCTAATAGGAAGTTTGGCCATGTAATAAAAACTATTGGAAACTCTTGAATGATTCAATCAAAATCTTGTTGTTCTTCAAAATTTAACTTAGACTCATATAAAATTTCATCATTGGTGGTCTCCTAAGCTATACTTGAATAAGATTGAACAACATCTAAAATAGGTTTTCACCACTAGTCTATCCTTTTTATTTACTTTTTCCCTAGTCAGAAAGTGCATCAAAAAGGTTTTCACTTTGGGACCTCAATGTTTTAATTATTTAGTTTTGGCTAAGGATGTTCACCTGTTCTTTCAAATAGGCTTCAGGATCCAACTTTATTGAGAACCCTGATTTATGGTCCCCTAATGAAGAATTGTCTCTAGGGCCCAAAAATTCATAGAAAGCCTCATCATTTTGAAACTCATCAATTAACATGTTGGATTCTTGTCGGTCCCAATCTATTAGTTGGGGATAATATAATGGTAATGGGTTATGATGAATGATTGGTCTAAGGGTATAAAAAAATGAAGGTTAAATAGGTTGGTCTTAGCTAGGTCATCAAAAAGGCTATGATCAGACTCTACTTCATTATCAGCATTATCCTCACTATTCAATGGTGATGGAATATGATTAAGGTACATGGGGTCACCCCTAAGTAGTTTAAATCTAAGTCCATAGGGCCCTTTATATCTAGTTATAGAAATCAACTCGAGTGTTCCTTATTGATTTGGTCTAAGGCCTCCTCCTTTATAGTATTGATTCTTCATGATCCTATTAGGAATAAGATACTTTTTATTCTCATAATAGTCGACCTAATTGTCATTGTACAACCATGATTCATCTCCTTTAAGAGGGTCCTATTCTAGGCCAAATTTTGGTATAAACACAATAGGTCTTGAACTATAATTTTTACCTTTGCCTTTTTGTTTCCATTTTAGATGAAGTGGCTTGGATTTAGGTTTTCCAAAGGACTTTGGGTCTTATGAAAGGTATCATGGGTTAAATATTATCTTGGTCCATTAGGTGAGATGGTATAATGATTAGATATCTCAGGAGGTGGCATGTGGGAAAGGGAATAAAGGGTATTAGGATCAATGTAATTATCCTCTAAAAAATCAAGGACTATTACCTTTCCCTTATCCTACTTGGCCATTGGATTCATGCCAAAATGATAGTTATAGCTGTTGAACTTGGCCTCTAGGTGTTTGAAGTACTCGTATGGATGTAAATCTCCTAGTATACAAACTTCCATCTCTAAATGGGAGAAATTGATACATTGGTGTAATGTCGATGGGATCGCATGAATTTCACATAACCAAGGTCTTCCCAAAAGCATATTTTATGACAAATCAAGATCCAACACATGGAAAAGTGTATCATGGGTCAGGGGCCCAAGGATCACTAGTAAATAGATGGTGCCTTATGATTCTCATTCTTTATTATCATAAGCTTTGATGTTTATCATTTATTCTTGAAGATCTACCATCATGTACCTTAGAAGCTTGTGAGATTTAGAGACACTATGTTTAGACCTTATCCATTATCTATAAGGACATGTTTCAATTTATGCTACTCTATGAAAACTTTGATATATAATGGATTATAATGTACTAGGCCAAGGGATGGAATATTGCTTTGGTTGAAAGTGACTTGTTGGGTTGGAGCTAGGTGTCTATCCAAAGCTTAGAATTTGTTAGGTGATATGTCAATTGAAACAATGGATTGGCTAAGGAACTTGTTCAAAATGTTTTTGTGGATTGTTGATGTAAAAACAAATTTAAAATGGATATCTATGCTAGCATAATTTGTAATTATTCCACAATGTCAAACTTATTTTCTTGGTCAATGTTAAATGGCTTGTTCCAAGGTATAACAGTTGGTTGGGTGATGGGTGAAGTGGAATATGGTTGTGGGCTTGGAATAGTAATCTTTGACCTATGAATTGTGATTCCACAATTGGGATTAAATACATGACCATGATTACTAATAAATGATGGTGATGGTGGGGGACTAGATAAGATAAGTCTTGGTTTTTGGTTTACTTGTGTATGGTCACAAGGCAATGATTAGTTATCAGTATAGGGTCCGAAATTAATAATCCCTATTTGTTGGTACACTTATATGTGGTCCTAGGTTAAGGAAGGATTATCAATGTGAGTTGGTGGATTGGAATTGTTTAGAAAAGGTCTTGATTGATTGGTATTTGGTCTCAAATTGATGGAGATGGTGTTAACATTACCTCCTACAATATGATCTACAAACCTATTGTAGTCATGTGAAATTTCATGGTAGGTCTATTGGTTATTGCCATTTTGACCTTGGTTTTGTCCATTATTAGGATACTATTGGTTTTTTTGGTGATTCTATTGATTCTGTTTGTTCAACCTTGGTTATTGAAACTATTATTATTGGTGTTACATTGGTTGTTGTTATTGTTTTTGTTGTTGTTGTTGTTGTTGTTGTTATTATTATTATTATTATTATTGTTGTTGTTGTTGTTGTTGTTGTTGTTTTTGTTTATATTGTGGTTGGTTATTATGTTGTGGAAAAGGGTTTTAAAATATTTCAAGGTTCTGATTGGAAGTGGAAGTACCACCATCTAATGTTATCTCTCCATTCTCCAACATATTCTAAAGCAAATGTTTAATTTTCACACAACGGCATAAATTATGTCCATTAACTTGATGATATTCATAGAATACATTTTGGTGGTACCAATTAGGTTAATGAATTCCCTTAGAATAATGTTTTGGTATAGGCCAACTGATTAAATTAATGGTAGTGAGTTTGCAAAACATAGATTCAATAGGTTCTCCATGGTCACTGAAAATGTGATGAGTAAGCACTGTTCTCCTTAGAGGAGGGGTTTATAATGGAAAAGGTTGTTATATTTGTTGTGTGGGCTTGGGTTATTTAAATGGTTTTGGTCTATCATTATTATTGGCCTATGCTAGTTGTGATGCTTATGATTGAACTTGATGTTAGTTTTGGCCATTTCCTTGATTGGTACCTTGATTCTAATTTGATGAAGTAAGCTTGATGATATTTTTGTTAATAAGGGCTCATTCGATCAATAAACTTTTATCAATGATCTCTTTAAAGGTATATGCACACTACAGTTCTATATGATAAGATATCTCATTATGTAGATTTTTGATAAACATAGTGGCTAATTGCTTGTCTAGTAAACTATGAGTGAATTAGCTTGTAAGGGCTCTCCATCACTATATATAACTTGTAAAACATTCATCAACCTTTTTATTAACTTGCATCATGTTGACCAATGAAATATCATTCTCAAGATTGTATAAGAAATGTTACACAAACTTGTCTAAAAGATCATTAAAATATGACATTGAATTGTTGGGCAACTACAAGAACCACTCCAAGGCTTGTCTTGGCAGAATCCTTGGGAACAAAAACAAAAGGTATATGTCACTATATGCCACTAGCTGTAACTGAACAAACAAATTGGTTAAATGAGCCTTGGGGTCACTTTTCCCCTTGTATTTTTCAAATTTTAGTGGTTTCTATCCTAGAGGAAATGTAATCTATATGTACTCCATGTTAAATAGATAAGAACACATGTCATCCAACTTAAAGTTTTTTGGCTTGTTTCCTATCTTAGATGGAAATAATCGCATCCTTATTCTATTGTAGTTCTTGGGCTAATAAACTAGAGGGAACATTGGTTTGAGGTGGAATATTGGCCTAGGTAGATGGAGGTATTTTCTAGGGCATGTTGGTTTGGTTGGGGAATAGACCAAGAATACACATGTGTGGATTAGGGTTTGATTATTGAAATTTTACATACTTTGATGCTATATTCTAGTTAAGGTTAGATATATAGGCTTTATTTTGGGGATTTTGAGGTTGGGATGGAGGAATATGGTTGTACTATGCCTATTTATGTTGAATGGGGACATGTTATCAACTAATCAAACTTTGTTGTTGAGGGGGTAATTATGAACCAAGACCCTATCTTTGAATGAGTGGCATGTTTTGCACAAAAGACAAAGGTTGTCTGATCAGTTTTTGAGGAACATTAGAACATTTTAGTTATGTGAATCCCAATTGGGAAGTATATGAATGTTGGAGATTCAACATTTTTTACTAACTAATAATCATACATTATTTATTAGATACTATTTGTTTTTGAATTGGTATATTGGTCTATGAGGGAAGATGTATGTTTGTTGCTACCTAACAAGATGAAACATTGGTTTCCCCCTATTAAAGTGGAAATATGTTTTGCCTTTGTTGCATTTGTATGTTTGATTATGATTTTTATTGTGGAATACCACTTGTTACCTATTGGGGAGGAGTATGATTCATCACATTCTATTATTGAGGCATGACATTAGTCATTGGCCGACTACCTAACCCTATTGGTTAAGTTCTTAAAGTAGTTGTTTGAGGATTAGTGGTAGTAGTTGGTTAAGGTTGGGACATAAAATCTCCTACTCCCTACTTTGGATAACCATTCATGGTGTTAACTAAAGGTACACTTGTTTTTAGAATATTTATTTGTGTACTTACACCACTTTGGTTTGGATTGGGTATTGCTTGGACATTATCTACTATGTTTTGTTCAGTACTCTGTATAGAAGTAGAAGACACTTCTTCAATGGTTGGCATATGAAATAAGTTTTTAATCAAAGTGTTTTGTGTGAATGGGTATACACCCTAATTATCTTGACTAGTCAACTATATTAACACTCTATTTACAGGAATCAAGTTAATAAGAGGCCTATTTGATGTGGTCATCTAATTAAAATTATGTGCTAGGTTCAAGTATTTTTGGTATGTTGTCTGTATCTATATAAATTGATCTTCCATGGGGTCCTTACCTTTTAAAAGAATACTAGGGTCCTAATATGTCATTTGGACTAGAGCTAAAGGGTTGCTAAAATAATATTGTTGACTATATAGTATGTTGTGAGGCATTCTTACTAGACTTGGCAAATTCTCATGGGGGAAGTATGCTAGAAACTTAGCCCCTACTTCTATAGCTATAAGCAAAATCTCATATTTGTTTTCCAATAAGTGATGTTAAAATATATAAGGATCATACATGGATGGTGTAGTAACATAATACAATTGTTGAGGAAATGGTTTTTCAATTGTAGGTACCTCAGCTTGGTATTGCTCTATTATCTCATAATCTTGCTTTGAGTATGAAGGCATGTCAACCAAATAGTGAGCCAAAAAGTCTTGATTTTATGTCCCTATTTACGTGTTATAAGATAGATAAGGATCCATCTCATAAGAAACATTGTCTACATAGGGTTCTTGAACCATTTCTTCTTGTGTGACTACATTACTAAATCTTGAATTGTACATGAGGCCACTATAAGTGTAGGAAGACATGTTGGGATCCATAGTAAATGTTTTACAACCAAAAGGAATAGAGTTATAACAACTTTGAAAAAGAAATGTATAAAAAGAGGTTCAAACTTGATCTAACCTAGTTAAAAGGATATATATGTACATCTAAAAAGATTGATGCAATGATTTATTATAAAACAAGCTAATGCCAAATGTCCAATGTTACACATCTCACATAAAAAGGTCAAGTAGATGGACCAAAAATCAAAATGCCATATTATAGGACCAAAATGTTTCAAATGAGTCTAATCTAGGAAAAAAAAAAGTTTCCAGGTCTTTTGGCCAAATGTGGCTTTAAAATCTAGGCTCAAACAAAGGTACGTGTTAGGAATTTTGGCCAAACAACATCAAAATATAGACTTGAAATAAAGATGAGATATTTAATCTAATAGATTTGAAACATTTATAAAAAAACTAGGCATTTGAATCTTGGACATAAACTTTATCAATAAGTATGAGGTATGAAATAAAAGGCACATGGAGATCATTTATTTTCTCACAAATAATGGCATAAACTAGATTATTTTTACCAATGAGCTAGACAAAAATGAATGGCATAACTATGCTAGACAAAGACTCATAAAAGGTATACTCAAAATGGTTGGATTTTTGGAGAAACTTGGACTCTATGCAAATAGGTCTATGAAATAAGTTTCAAAATAATTTGAGCAGCATAAAAAAGCTAAAATTCTCAAAAGGTATGATAAATGTTTTGCTTCAACACTCTAAGTTAAAATGGTTTAACATGATTTACGTAGCATAACACTAGTCTCCTCAACTCAAATGACATATACATAAAGTTTGACAAATATCTAAGGCAAAAGTGTGGTATCAAATGGACTCAAGACAAATGGTAAATAGGAAATGTAGTAAAAAATTTAGCTTAGGACTTAAAGCATGGGTGATACACAATATGACTTGAGTCCTATCAAATAATAATAATGATTATGAGTCTAAAAGTGACCCTCAATTCAAATTGGAAATTGAACTTAAGTTCACTCAAGTTTAGTGTAAATGGTGAACCCACTTAACACATCAACCTTATGAACTTATAAAGGTGTAATTTTGAATTTAAATTATTAATGAAGGACTTAATAAAATTGGGAAAATGTTCTATACTCAAATGGTTAGCATAACTATTCCAAAATGGAAGATGTGACACAAAGTTTATGATAAATGTTTGAACAAGGAAAAAGATGATGTTCACTTGGGTAGAATAACTCATCCTTGTTCAATAAATGTGGTGGAAAATGTGTTTGGTTATTTAACATTTTTTTAATAAATAGTTTTGATTCCAAACAAGACCAAGTAATCTATGGCAAAGATAAAAACAACTAAGTAATTGTCTTAATCCCTAAGTTGACAAGGTGTGGCAAAGTGGGGGTAACTAAACTAACAAGTTTTTAAATGTATAGATGGATCAAATGCATATAAATTTCATGTTAGCATATAAAATAACCGCACATAATTTGGGTCCATATCATATGGCTTGTTTTAAAAAGGTCTTGCCCTTTTTATAAAAACTACATCTATTAATCACTCAGTGTAGTGTGATGTCCAACATGTTCAAATGTCTCAAGCTTAACCTCTACTAATGGAGATGGTTTAACTACTTAAACCATCATCCCAATGATGGTATACCAATTTATATACCCCAAAATGGATAGGGGTTCAATACAATATCGAGAGATGAATCCCTAGGTCAAGGCTTCCCTATAGAACTTATGGGAGGTAATGAAGTCCCCCTCACAAGCCAAGATGTAATAAAAAATAAAAACTAAGTAAAAGAGATTTAAGGTTGTTTCTAGATCACCCAAGCCATGTGGGTCTTGGGGAGAGCCTTCACAACATCTCTTTTACACCTTTGGAATAAGGTACTTTATAATGAATATGGCACTTTTGATCCCACAAGTTCCCTATAGGGGACAGCGGAAGAGCATACACGCACAAATTCCCTTTTACACAAATGAAATCTAACTAAGTAAACAATGATAATAAAATTTCAAAAACTTTGAAGTAAGTTCAATTTTAGAGCACTAAATGAAAGGTTTGGTGGTGTTCTTTGGCTCCTTGGCCTTGAGTTGATTTTTTTTTAAAAAGCAAGCACAAAAACATTCAAATAAGCATCTAAGTGTTTCCTTAAGCACATAATGAAAATCCTAACTATTTTTAAGACCTAATAAGAGGTTAAAAAGACTAGATTAAGCTTGTTTTAATCACTTTTTAAGTAGGTTGTGTAAGGAAAAGTCAAAGTTTTGTTTAGATTTGAAGCACTTTTTCAAATGAAACAAGTAACTTTGTAAATTGAGCTCTCAAGTTCACACAGTGTAATCCCACAACTCCACGGTCCAATCTTAAAACTATTTAAAACCATGATTGGTTAACACAATATTGTAACTCATGAGTTAATCAATAAAAATTGACAATGTTTCTACTCTAATGGATAATATCGTAATTGACAAGGAAAACTTGAAACTTAGGGAGTTATGGTATTATCGCTTAACCCTAATGGTTTAGGCTAACTACTAGTGGTTTAAATACAATACCATGAATCTAACTAAGAATATCACCACTATTGAAATCATGGTATTACAATATCATGATTATCAAGTTGTGGTATTGTAATATCACAACTTTCAAAATCATGAGATTGTAATAATGCCACTATCGAGTAGTGGTATTGCAATATCCTAAATTGACGTATAGATAGAGAAAATGTTAGTCCAAAAACATAGTTAAATTGTAATATCACTACTAAGTCAAACCCATGATTTCATTAGTTATGGGATTGTGTTCCAGAGGATAACATCATAACTCCATAATGACAAAACCATGATTTCCAAAAAAATGTGTTTTTACTTAAAAATACTCACTCCTTTTTCTCCCACACTCCAAGATTCTATATGAAAATGGTTAGTAGGTTGCTTTTATGATCTATTTGATTAAATTTATGGGGTAGTGTTCCACCGAGCATGCCATTTGTGAACATCAAATTTGAATAAGGAGAGATTAGTATGGTGTTAGTGTATGAAATCAAAATCCAAAATAACACACTAATAACTAACACCTTAAGCCTAGATCAAGAGGAGAGCTTAGTGAATAAAAATAAATGGAAAGCACAACTATAATGCAAAAGATAAATTCTCTTTCACCTTCCTTAGATGCTCTCAATGGCTTGTTGAAATGGTATGCTCAACTTGTACTCAATTAGTCTTCATCAAAGGAATGGCTCCTTCTCTCTTTATCACCTTTAGATTGTGATGGATTTGGTTTGGATCAAAAATTGGGCATGATAACACTACATCAATAGATTTTTAAAGCATTTAAACATGATAACTTTGGCTTGAGAGAGCTTAAAATTATGAGTGTGAGGCCTCTTATTTATAGATTTTTGCAAATGATCATAATGAACCTAAACCATTCATCTCAAGATGAAGATGTGTGGATAAGAATACATTAAATATTGGAGGATAAAATCAATAAATTTCCTCTTAAATATTTAGGATAGAGAGGCATTAAAGAGGCATGGGAGGGCTTCATAAATATTTAATGTATTTATGGCCTAGGGATGCCTTCGAAAAAAATGTTGTCACTTAATGATGTAGAAAATCATAATCAATTTAAAAAAATAAATATTCAAAAAGTTTGAAGGAATGCTCATGATTCAAATTAATTAGCCTTAAACATGATTTATCAATTTTGGTGCAAATCTTGGCAATTGATGCACAAATTAATCAAATTAGTCAAAATGTCATATTATTGGCTTGAAATTTGACTAGATTGGAATTAGTATGTGATGTTAGATGTGTTGGAACCATTATCTCATTTAGGATGTTCCCAACACAAAATAACAAAGTCACATTTATCATGCAATAAATTTGGTAGAAAAGATTAATCTAGAGCACCCAGGTGCAAAAATGTCATTTTGACTCAAAATGATCTAAACAAAGTTATTTGTTTCATAAAATTAATTACCTCATTTAGGGATACATTTACCAAAATTGGCACTTGTATATAATAGGTTAAAAAATTTTAGTGCATTTTAGTGTTTTTAGGCCAAATTGTGTATTTTGATAGAAATTAGTTTGAATCCTAGTTGGAGGTTATTGGTGGCCAGTTTTAGGTGTCTATAGGATTTAGCTAGTTGAGAAGGAGCTTGATAATAAATTGGAATATAAGTTTTAGAGTTTTTAGGAGAACTATGATAGTCTTCAATGATGGTGATCTCAAAAAAATGTTCAAGATTATCAGAATTTTGATAGTCCAAGCAATCTTTTACAACTGCATTATGTTCTTCAATAGGCCTCCAAAATTGTCTCCTTCATATTTGATGCAAAAAGTTGTTTATATGAGTCACCTTTGAAGTATGATCTCAATCCTTATATCTTTTCAAATAATAAAATACTCAAATTTGAAGGTTAGCAAAGATATTCAAACTAGGCACTGATCTTCCTTCAAACCAAATGATAAGATTGGAGTCACCACTAGAATCAAACTTCTAGAATATAATTTTTGAAAATTTATTGTGATACATACTAAAAACATACTTTATAAATCTAATGATGAGATAAAAGGAAAATACACTAATTTTTTTATAATATGTTCAAAAGGGGAAAAATCACCTTTCAACATGTAATTTTGATAGCTCTTTATAATAAACTCAATAGAAGTCAAATTGTCAAATATATCAATTATTACCATAGTGGATTGAAGTGGCATTGATGGCCAAGATAGTCCTACTATAGAACAAATTGGTAGAGAAATTCATAACATGAAATACTTCTAGCTCTCTGTAAGAGTTCTTAGAAACACAAATGCCATGGGTGTGTTTTTTGTCCTTGATAATGGTTCTAGTTGACTGTTGGTTCCTAGTTGTACACCTCTTACACTCAACCTTAAAAAATTGAAGAAAATGGAAATAAAAGATGAAAAACCTGTTAGTATGTCTTTGTAGCCAAGGAAGGGTTTGGCATCTAGAATGGACTAGATACATAAAATGACTGAGAGGCACCTAAAAAGGGTATGGTAAGTGATTTGTTACTTTTGGATTTACCTAAACCAAGGTGAGAGGACCTATGGGGTAGCTTACTCACATGCAAAGATTATAAAATTCAAAATCAATGGGGATTATTGGCACATAGAGACATAAATATGACTAGGGCACAACCAAACTTGGACACTCCACTCAAGAAGCATTGTCATAAAAAACGCAAAAAAGCTCTAAGTCACATACAAGCTAATGAATATAGATATAAAAGTGCTTACAACATTCATCCTAAAAAATTATCAATATCAAGGCTAAATGAAAGATTTAAATGCTAAGATTTAAAACATAAAATGCAAATACATGTTATATAAGCAAGATCTTATGCATTTGCAGATAAATAACACTTATGTTATGCAATAAGTATTGTATTATTTGTAGGGTGAGATAGGGTAAGATATTTTTTTAATTATAAAGAGGAAGGGCATTTTCAATCAATAGGGGATCTTAAAACATTTATGACATCACCTATTACAAAGACATAGTAAATACTCATAAGCAAGCTAATGAGACATAGAAAATGATCTTTGAAAGATATAGAACATACATTGTAACTAAACCTTCAAACAGTTTTCCCTATCAAATCCATAAACTTAGGGTGACCTAATAAGTGATTCATCAACATATTCTAAAATAATACAAAAAGGGATTTATAATCTATATATAAGCCCAAGTTAAGAACCAGTAATGAGTATAGAACAAGTTATCCAATCAAAAACATTTATAAAACACGTCACTATACTTTATCAACAAGAAATAATAGAAAATCACAATTTTTTTTATTAGCTTGAAAAGAGATACTGCATACATTAGTTTTTCAAAATGCTATTAAGAGGACAAGCATGGTGAGTTTTCTCTTTTGTCAATGGAGACATAAACATGCTCTCAAAACTTGCTAATGACTATACAGTTTAAACCACCTTAGCAAAAGAGACAAGATCTACACATGATAGTTGATCCCAAAAAAATTGTATAACCTAGACTTAGAGAATATGAACAACCAACCCAATGACCAACCTCTTGACTAGAGGAGAAGCCTTTTATTTATACATTTTGTTGGGTGAATATTTTGTCATCAAGAAACTGACAGAAAAATGGGTATATCAACCACAGTACAAGGAGATTTATACAACAAAAAGTGTGGGTTTACCACATCATAATGAGATAAATCTCTCCTCTCATCAAGGGGAGGTTCCCTATAAACTACTTATATGCTATAAAATATATATATATATATATATATATATATATATATATATATATATATATATATATATATATATATAAGCAGAAAATAACACTTAGGGTAGGATAACACCATCCATCTCTCTTTTTTCAGAGATGATGTTCATAGAGCAAAAAAAAGAAATCCTGATTAATGACTGAAAGCATTCCTCTTCCTTCAGAAATGATGTTCAACAAATAGCATAAAATCTTCTTAGGTAGTAACTAGGTCTATGAGAAACCCATGAAAACACAAAGTCTTTCATTGCCTCCCTCATTGATTCGTAGCATACGTAACAGTAGAGTGAAGTAAATCTCAAAGTCTTCACCTAAAACTACAATAGATAAAAAGATCATAAAGGATAAAAGTAGTTCAAAGTCTTTCTGATATCCTTTAGAATGTCTTCGGATAATTTCCACACACACTTTGCTTATTTAATCAAATAGATGAGAGATTATTAGGAAAGAAAACATAAGAACGATCTCTTAAGTAACACAAATTATTTCAACACAAAGTCTGAAAATAACCTGCTTCTCATTTATTCAAGAAAATATGATTTACAAGCTAAGATCAAAGTCTCAGACAACATCTCAATTTTAACAGAGTTTTTGCTCTCAATTATCAAAAAAGATATATATTACAAAAGAGGCTCCCTCTTGATATATAGGGAAAGGATTTCAAAATTGAGAAAAGACTTAATTATTAAAACCTATTCAAAGATGAGTCTCCATTGACTTTGGGAATTTTCCATATTTTTACATGTATTTACACAAGACAAAAGTACATGTGCAAATGTCTCAAGTCAATTACAAAGTACATGAGAAGAATGGAGAAGAAGAAATGGAAGAACAGTTCAACTTTTGTCACTAGCCTTCTTTAGATGAGCATCATAGATGGAGATATCTACTTGTATCCCAATACTGTCTGGTGCAATAGTATTTTTGAAGACCACCTTAGCTCTGACTATGGTGTCTCTCATTGTTGTGATTGATTTTGCATGACTAGTTAACCTGATTCTCAGATTATCCATAGTTAACTGATTATCTAAAATATTATCCATAGAAGCCATTGAGAATGCTTTCTCCTCAAATTCCCATCAGATCATACCTTTAAACTCCTAAATCATTTCCTCTACTAAAATAAATTGGTTGTCTTGAGAGGTGAGTCTGCAAGGCAACTCTTCCAATTTGTTTAATAGACTGGTGTTGCTTTCTTCACTGGCATCCTTGGAAGACTCGAGGTCGCTGATCAGTTCCTTAAGTACCCAAATTCTATATACCAGTGATTCTTTAATTTCTATATAAGAATCTCTATCAGCAATGATGCTGATTGATATTAGGGTACATTTTTTTAGCACTTTCATCTCTGTCCACTTACTAAGATATTTATTGGTGCTTTCAATATATTGAGAAATAATATTGATAAGGTCTTCTAACTCTATTCTCACTTTCTTCATTTTACTTCTTCTCAGACACCTCTATAAACAAGGAAATCCCCTATGCATGCATCTTATCAAGGTAATATTCAAGTACTTTTCCCTTTAGATAAGTCTTTTTTGCTTTTTGGATTATAAGATCATGTACAGAGAAAGCCTCTGGAGTTACCACTTGGAGCAAAAGTGAATCTCCTGATCACTATGATCAATTATTCTACCATTTCTTTGTAATGATCTTTCATTTCTCTTTCTCTATCAAATTTTGAGACCATAATATCCATCACAGATTGAAAATCACTCTTGGCACCCTCGTGAGTTATTTTACCTAACTCAACTCAAGAAATGGAGTAGCTTCTCATATCAAAAATTTCAAGAGTCACATCCTATGGGGGTTTGGCTATCTCCAAAAATTTGTGCCCCTTATCTCCAATAATTTTTGAAAGGATTTTTGGCTTCTTAGGGGTCTTAGCTTTCACCAGTACTATTTTAATGAAGTCAAATTCATCTGGAGAGATGGCTTGATTTTTCCTTTTGGGTGTGAAAGTTGATAACCAAGGTGGGAGAGCAGAAGCACTTACATTAGCAACAGTCCTTGTAGTTGGTGTCACTGGGGTAGCACCTAAACTACTAGTGGGAACAATGGGTGTAGTGGGCATAGTAGGTGTAGTATCAGTTAAAATCACACCTACTACTGAATGGTCAAAGGTGGAACTATCTCTGATGTTGAAAGAAGGAGATGACAGACTGGGGATGGATCCTGATGAATGAAGAACATCTCCAAAAGCACCTTGAGGGTCACCAAAAATGACTTTAGAAGTAGAGGTGGCTCTAGAAGAGGGGATACTGATGGGATAAAAAGGTGAAGGAGTTGCAATAAGTGAGTGGGGTGGAGAAGAAGAGATTCTTGTATCTGGTTGTGCACCTTCTTGCAGACATTGAGATTTCATTCCCTATTGACCTACATGCCTATCATCAATTTCCATCTATTCTATCACTTGTTCTTGGGTGCTTTGTTTCTCAACCCCCATATCTATTGACTCTGGCTCTTTCTTAGCAACCTTTGATTTCTTTGATACAAAAATGATCCTAGGCTTATGGGGCCTAGAAGGAGAAGGATCATCGCTTTTATTATTTTTTCTATTTTTTGCTCTCCTCCTTATCTCTTCTTGAAATTTGGCCTCTAATCCTTTTATGAATTCTTTTAAAGTGATCCCATTATTTTCTAACCAATCATTGGTGTTAGCCAATATTGGTTCGAATCTCATCCTCAAAGAGGTCAACTCTTTCTGAGACCATTGGATCAGAGGAAGAGGAGAGTTAGCAACTTGTTCAGCAAGATACCTACTATTGACTAGATCTCTATCATCTACTAGATTTGGAGGAATATCAACAAGCACCAGATACTCTATTTATTCAAGAGATAGTCTATTGTAGTCTATCTTCTTGATATCTTTTGCTGTCCTTAAATCTATCTAGACGTCTTCGATCATGCGTTCATGAAACTAATTCTTCCTCTTGATCATGTCTTTGACACCTATGTAGTCAAAATTGGGCCTCCTTTTGAAATGCTTCATGGTGACAAGTTGCATTTCAGTCTCTATTTCCCTTGCTTTTATAGCGGTCAATACCGAGTATCTGCTAATTTCAATTGGGAACCTAAAACCTAGTTTCTTAAGTTCTATCTGCTTATTTTGTACAATAATAATTTGTCTACATAGCTCCATTATGATTATTTTATTAGAAGGAAATATAGGGAGCATATAGGGATAGCCTTGGAAAATTCCAACCCATAGATAGTAAAAAGAAGGGAACTACAAGAACATACAGCCGAAGTAATTTACAATAGCCCAGGCTTCATCAGACACTCTTTTCTATTCTAATCAAGGGTCAAAAAGACACAAAAATATCGTAAAGAAAGCATCATTTACCCTCCTAAAATGATGGATTAAACCCTTCAATGTCAACTGAGGGTAATATTGATATACAGGGGTGGTTTTCATGTCTCCCTCTAATGTCAAACTTGGAAAGGTTCTCATTGAATCTACAATGTATACTAGGTATGAAGTCATATAGAACTTCAAGGTAGTAGACACTTTTGTCAATTGCTCATATAGAGCATTGCTAATATGACTTGTTTCCCTTGGAGGATTATCTTGATGAAGGGATACATCCATTCATGAAATTGAGAAGAAGATGGTAAACCTTGTACTATACTGAGAAGATTAATCAAGTCACCAACTTCTTTTATAAAGTTGCTCCTCAAAAAGTTCTATGGCCATCTGGATAAGTTGGCTCTGGGAGTTTTAAGCCATCTATTGTTGATCACCTTCTTTGCCTTGTCAGGATCTTTATCATATTCCTTTTGTGCTTTAATGAAGTTGATCTTCAATACTTCAATAGCAGGAGGGCACGTGAAAACTTTATCGATGAACTTGGGGTCCAGTCAAATTACTACATTGCCATTAGCATCTGACACAAATCTGGTATCTTTGTTGTAGAATTGGGTGCACTGGAGGATGAACTTTATGTGATGTGCCACCATAGAAAAAGAGGAGACTAGATGGATATTTCTCTCAATTATCCTCTTCATTTTAGAGCGCAGATTGTTTGCCTTGGTTCTCTCTATGAACTCGATCATATCTACATGGTCAATCTCTGTATCTCTAATGTCATCGACATTAGAAGTGACCGAGGTGATTGGGAAAACACCTTGATATTGGTACTTCATCATCTTCAACTTCTTTGGAGAAACTTAGTCATTAGGATGAGCCTTTATCGAAAGTATGTTGATGAAGAAGGATCTTGAGGAGAAATTGTGATAAGAATCATGATCGTGCAATTAGGGGAAATATTGGTAATCTGGGAAAATTACACATTAGGTGATCATGACCAAGGAAATACACTTGAAAGGGTTGAGGAATGAGTAGGTCAAAAAGTGGAAGGGAAGTGGGCTCAGAAGAAAAAATGAGAAAAATGAAAATTTCCAAGAGTTAGGTTTTAAATGGAGGAAAGCATGTAGGGGCAACAAAAATTGCTGCCCTTGCATGTTGAAGAAAGCCTTTGTGCATAGGCAACAAATTTTTTTGCTTGTGCACGTAGTTAGAAGTTTTGTGTAATGGCATTGAAAATCACCACCCTTGCACATGATTGGGAAGTCAGGTGCATTGGCGGTAATTTTTGCTGCCAATGCACATGGTTTAGTGATCAGATGTGCATTGGAAGTTTGGGGAAATGTGTTAGGGCAGTGATTTTTCTACCCTTACACGGGGAAGGATTTGGAAGATGTGAGGGTGATGAAATTCACCACCCTTACATGGGTGAAATGGCTGAACGGTGCAAAGGGGGGGAAGGAGGAGGGTCAAGGCACAGTTAGGTGGGTTCATTGGTGGGGAAAAAGAGGAAGGGAAAGAAGAAAAGGAGAAAAACTAAACCAGAAAAGAAAGAAAGAAAAAACAACATAAAAAGAGAAGGAAAACAAAAACAAATACAAAACCCTACTTGAAGAACAATGTGAAATGAGGCTTGAATCTGATGAAAATGCACTTCCTCTAGCTCACTTGATCATCCAGGGGCAGGGAGGAGGAGAAACAAGGAAGGAATGAAAGAAAAAGAGGTGAAAATGGGGGCAAAAATTGCCCCCAACCACTCAGTACATATGGCCATAAATGTCACATGCAAAAATTGAGACCATGCAAGGGCGGCAAAATTTGTCGCCTCTGCATGGGAGGTTGGAAAGAGATGCAGGGGTGGTGAAAATTGTTGCTCCTGCATGGAAAGCAATAAATGATGCAAGGGAAACAAATTTTTCTACTCTTGCACAATGGATGCAAGGGTAGTGAAAAATTCTGCCTTTGCATGGAAAAACACAAAAAAACATGCAATGGCAGTGAAAAATGCCACCCATGCATAAAAACACAAGAAAACAACTAACTCTAAGAAATGGGGGAAAATTTGTCATTTGGCCACATCAAGATTGTAATGATTTTCATATTTTTTGGGAAAATGCAACAAGGGAACATCACAAACTTCAAATTATGCTAGTTGAGCAAACACGAGAATAAGAAAAACTTGCCTCGAAAGATGAACTTAGAGAGAAAAACATGAAATAGACAAGTTTCGGAGGGGTTGTCCCAAAAATGAGCGTAGCTGATTTTGGGAACAACACATTTTTTACCCATTTCAAATCTGAGAGTGAGGGTTACAACTTACAATTACCAAAGTCCCACCAAGATGCTACTAGCTGGAATAAATCCTTTGCCATGCCTAGAATCTTTATGTAATTGTAAGGAAAATCATTGTTATAATGGCCTCTACAAGAAATGATGAAGACTTGAAGCAAATATTTTGATTTCTTAGCTAGAAATAGCTTTCACATGAGATGGAAGGAGGATATTCATGATGGAGACCAATTTTTTTTTGTCTTTATGTGTAACTACGTAAGGATCCCCTTAATCACTTACTTGAACAACTGAAAACTTTTGGACATCTGCCCTTCCCCTCATGCACACCACGTAACAACTTGCTCTTGCACTAAATTTATAGGAGATTCATGACATCTAGAATATTGATTCTATGTGATCCTTCAACCATGAGTTAATTTTTAGGTAAAATTATAAAATGCATAAGTAAACTGACCAGTCCATTTCTATGTTTAATTTGATCTCTATTTAAAATTCTACCCTCATATCATGTCATTGATCTACTGGATGCATGATTGATTGTAAACCATTGTTTTTCTTGGTCACTCATCAAGATTTAGACACTAGTCCTCTTTGTATTCCTTTAAAGGTTATTTAACTTGTTGACCCCTGCTTGATGTTAGATCACTAGGCAACCCACCAAGATGGTGACACTTGTCACTCTCATGGGGCTCTTGGAACTTTTGACATTTTTAATTTACTCACACACTGTTTGATCATCTCCACCTGAGTGAATGTGTATTATTGGATTGTGATTCGTAAGGTCATTTATGATTGGCTTAAGATTATCAAAAAAATGATTAAGTTAGATTTCAGGGAATAAAGAACTTAATACAAAGACGTAACATAAGGTTATTAGGTACATAAATAAGTATGACATAGGCTTTAGGATAGGACTTTGAACTTAGTTTACAAAAAAGGGACCAATCATTACTTAGACCACACTAGTAGATAAAAAGGGATCAAGGGCCATGGGAAATAAAAAAGGACCAAACATGATTTTTAGACTAAGGTTTGTTCATGCTAATAAATATGACCAAACCTTAGTATAAAATTTAAAATAATTCCATAGCATATTAAACATATTCACACTTAAATGGCTCTTGCTAATTTGAAATTAAATCAAAGGGATTAAACCAAGGAAATTGGAACAAGGGTCTTAAGGTGCTTAGACATGAATTCAATGCATCTTTTGATAGACCAAAGGCTAGCAAAGACAAAATTAATAGGACACTTGACCTTTGATGAACACCTAAAAATAAGAAGTGGGATAAACAAACTAGGTATCTATGCTTGACAAGGGCTCAATTTCTTCAGTGTAACTTTGGGCACTAACATGTGGAATGGTGAATTCAGCTATAGATCCTCTTTCTCTTATTTTACCATTGGCATAAGTATGTAGATGAGTATTCAACCTTGAATATGGTTTTAATAGACCTATAGATAAAACATTAAAATATCTAAATAGATTTTGAGAGTGAAGAGAACCATACTTTATGCATTAGATGAGACTTATGTTTATATATGTTTTGATTTTGTATTTGGGACTTATTGGCATAAAAAAACTAACTCAAGATAAGACCCATTAGATAAAAATGAGAATTAAATGAAATGTGAATTGAAGTAAGTTCTGAAACTTACTCTTGTAAAAGTTCATGCTAAATGGATAGGGCCATATTTGGTCCTATCTAAATATCATAGACTTGTCCCAAAGGAAAAAGGACCAAAATTGGGGATCCTCATAACAAAATGTGAGATGAATAACCAATAGACAGAATCACAAACTAGAATAGAATAAAGGCCCAAGTAAAATATGTCAACATATACCTTATTCATTGTCAATAGTCTATGCATATAAACTAGTAATAAATGAGATAAAGTATGTGTTTGTACTAAAATTTGGTGTCTATAGTATAAAGTATTAAAAATATGGGTCAAATCAAGAATTTCTAAGTACCAAATATAATCATTAGTTACATACACAACAAAGAAGTGCAATTATACAATCACAATAGGTGGGAGAAGTACGTGTGGCTTGATTTACATCCTTATAGTATTTGATACATATGTATAACCAATCATTAGATGCGGGTGATTTTGGTTAGTTCATCCTATTGTAATTACTCTATTTTTTAGGTTTCTATCCCTCACATTTACATCTAGAGTTTCAAGGAAAAGGAGATTGATTATTGTATATATGCACATCATTAGGGTTTAAGATTGCATATATAGATTAAACAAAGACATTTTTATGTGACTATATTTTCACTATGTCATACATCTACACAAGTCACTATTGACACTTGATATTGGCCCTATCTTATGGAACTAACCTAACACATATAATAGATTAGTTATAGAGCCAAATAAACCATATGCATGTTTAACTTTGATTTTCATTTCCATAACATAGTCACAATTATAAAGTCAATTGTAATAACTAAGTATCATGATCTCTTTCATCATTTACATATTTATCATATGCCCTTATCAAATTATAAGAATACATTATCTATAATTTACACTCAAATGTATGCTTGAATGCCATATCTTAATATCCAAATTATATTTCAAAGTTATATATTAATTATATTAATCTTAACTTGATAATCCAAACTAGGGTAAAATATATTGGTGCATCGAGAGTTATCCATACCATGGATTCGTACACCTTGCTCTATGACCCATTATCTCCCAAGATAACAACTTACCCTTTACCTATATGATTTTTAGCTATAAGTAAATACCCATTGTACAAATGTAAATGTGATCTTGAGAAAAATCTTAGATCATTCCATGCAACTTGATTAAACTATGCATACAATGATAACCTATTAACCAAGTTATTTCCAAGGAGTATTGATGACTATTCATTATGATGGTTTTATTATATCTCTCTTCAATCGGTAAGAGAATTCAACCACTTGGATTATCAATTCCTAGCATACTTATCCATCAAAATTGATGAAAATTTATCCTATGCATAGATTTGTAAATTAAATAAATGATATAATGAACCAATCAGTGACTATGTGTTGTGATACAAAACCATGCTAGCTAATATGATCAATTTTATGGATAATAATGAACTACAAGATATTTTTAAATAAATTATTATTGCACCATTCTATGAATCGATCATAATTAAGATATTCAAATCATTTGATGAGTTATTCCATATAAAGAGGGGTAAATAATTCAAGATAATTTATTTGAATGAACTTAAGTATACATCAACTTTGGAGACTACCTCAACAATCAAGTTTCAAGTTAAACCAAATTATAAGTTCAAACCAAGTGATAAAAAAATGAGGTGAATACTATAGTCAATGCAATGTCACTACTTATCAACTAAATATAATTGATAGCTCCATCAAAGAGGTAATTTTAACAATTAACATCACCTCTTCATGTGTTTGTACAGAGGTTTATCGAGTGTAATATTATCACCCTCGTTCTTATATAAGATATTGATCCAAGTAGACTTGGACCAAGGAACTATGAGGGAAATACATATTTTGAGTATCATCATATTGTAGTGATTCAACAAATGGATGTTTCAATCTAAGACATAAAATATAGGATCTCATTGATGATAATACTATTGATTTTGGCACTTGTATAATCTAATCTCAACCACAACACAATGGAAATAAAAATTTAAATATTCTTAGCGATCCATTCCCTAAACATGAGTCAAGAAAATCCAATTATAATCTAGAGGTTCATCATGCATATAGCATGCATCCTCCACCAATGACATATAATCATCCAATAGATACTATCATTGGTACACTTAGTGATACTCCACCTTAGCATCCATGATTAAATTTGATGGCACTAATATAGTTGATGATTATTAATATTTTCATACATTATTCATAGTGCCTATATTGTGGAGAAACCTCTATACAATTCTATCATTTAAATAACTAAAGTGATAATGTTTATACAATGAAACTTCTCAATTATCTTTGAAATATGCACCATGATTTGGAATATAAAAATAAACTGGTTACAATATTATATGGATAAAGACCTAGTATATTAGGATGTGTAGTATTAAATCTTCAATTAGGATCAGCCATATTATCCCTATCATTCCTTGTATTAAATATTATTGGGGTGTTTGACATGTTATTAGTATGTCCATGGATGTAGATACTTCATGGAATTCCATCTAAATTACACCAATACCTAAAATAAATATATTTCAATAAAGGGTTTAAATCTTATGAGTAAGGTATGAGTATCCCCTTAAATTAGTAATATCTCCACCTCCACCCCCACCAATACCATGATTTGTCAAGACACATATTCATGATAATTATTCAAAGATAAATGATACATAATTCAAGATCATTATTCAGATATGGTTGACACACCTATCTAAGATCAACATATAGAGTTTATTGTTATACATATACATCATCCATGTATACAACTAGTTATTCCACATATATTACATCAAAGAGTTAGAAACCACAAATGACATCATATTTTATAAAAATAATTAATTAGTACTATGGATAATTTATCATGTTCCATAGTGAACACAAGTAACAAGACACTCTCCTATTACACAATGGATACCACAGTCCTCAACCTTTTTGAGCCATTCATCATACCCTAAATTTTGGGATAATTGAGCATGATAGACATGATACACCATGTGACTCTATATCATATTCCCACACATCCCTAGTTTATACATCCCATCCATGATGGAGTATCCCTCCACCACCTAATACAATGACCTCCCTTGGTCCTCCCCTTAAGTTCATCATTGTTTAATTTTTCTAAGTTTCATATATTCCATAAATACAAAAATATCAAATAAGCATAAAATTCAAAAACATTCAAATATTAAAAAAATATAATATCAAAACTTGAGCATGAAATGATGGCTAGTTTAACTTTTTACATATGATATTTATCGTATTTTTGTTATATGACATACTATCTACATACACACATGCATTTAATGGTATATGAGTGATATGCATGAAATATAGGTTACACATGGAGATACATATGTTGGTTTTCCCTCTACCTAATGTTCATGTGTCATATCCCATCTTTTTGGAACTATCTAAGAGTTGTTGTTACTCTTATTTGAATTAGCATGACATATTTTATGATTATTTTATTATTATAGTTGTTATATCATGGATATGATTATGATAATTTTATTATCTTAGTTGTTTATATCATTGATATGACTATGATGTTTTGATTTACATTTTTCATTTGGTGATGAACATATGATGTTATGACTGGTACAAATATTGTTGATGTCTTTTTTGTGTCTTCAAGAAACTAAGAATGAACTAGGTTTGATTGGTAGATTATGGAATACATGGGTGTGTGTCTAGATAATCAAGTGATATTTTGATAAATGGAGTATGAGATACTTTAATTTACAAAAAACACAAGTTTTCTAAGTATTTTTTGTTATCTATTGAGTTTTCATTTCTTTAATTTTACTTTTACTTATCTTAGAAGTATTGATCTACATGAAAATGCTTATTTGTCATTATTATTTTTTATCTTACAACTCTAATTTAATACACTTAATCAGATTTGTGTGTTTTCTAATTGATTTATTGTGGTTGAGTTTTCATTCATCATTTGGAACCGGGTTTTAACACCAACACTATGAAATGACAAGTTAATTTCAACCCCTTACAAACTTAGATATAACATAATTTAATGTGATATGTTTCCATGATCAGAAAACATTGTGGTTACTTTAGTTTTACATTCATCATCATCTTGATTTTCATTGTATGTGTAAAGGCCTACCATCTTTATTGGAGGACTATGATTGATGTTTGTTTGTTGTCTTAAATTTGGCATTGGTATTGGTTTAATTAGTATCAAATGGACTTTAGTCCATTGACTTGCATTTATTGATAATATTTTTGATTAAAATAATGGAATTTATTACTTAGGAAATTGTATGCATAGCATGACAATGATAAAATAAATGAATCAAGTTGATTTTAGGGTTATTTTTAGTTATGATACAACCTTTTTCAAGATTTGGGTTTTGAGTGTTTTCCTTTGGAAGTATGGTCATCATGCTGTTTTTTATTTAGTGAGATTGACTTAGAACCCTAAACAATCTCTATTATTTTTAAGGAATCTTGGTTCCACTAGGAGTCTCTAAGGTTCAATAATTTAGTTGGACTATCGAGTTAGAGACTTAGTGATGTTTAGCCTATAGTTTTTATGAAAAAAACATGGGGAACAAGAAGTTGATGTCTTCATCTTTTTTACCCCATGACCCAAGCTGTTATTTCTTTAGTGTGTTAGGGACCCGTGGAAGCACACAATTGATTACCATATACAAGCAACTTAAGATGTGGAATTAACCAGAAGTAACAAGTAACTAGAAACCAAAAACAACACAGAATATGAGAGACAATACACAACTTGTATTAATACTCATACAAAAAAGAATACAATAAAGAATATGCCACTTCTTCTTCACCACCTCTCAGAGGCTTCCCACACCTCAAGTGTATAGTACTTCTTTCCTCAAAGCTCTCTCTCTTACGGTCCCAACACACAACTCAAACATCGAGTTGGTGTTCACCTCCAACTAGTCAGTATCCACTACTGCCAGTACACCCATGCTCCATGCACTCCACAAGTGCTCCACGCACTCTAAGTACACAATCCTACTTCAAGTAGATCTCCCCTAAACTGCAACAACCTACAACCCAACTGATCTTACTTATGGAAGGAACTGCCTTGCCTTCCTCTCTTGATCTCTTTCTGAGTACACACTGTACTCCAAGAGATCTTGCCTGATCCTGCTCCCTGTTGTGTTGTTATCCTCCCTGATCTTGCACACCTACAAATCAATCTGGTTCTACACACCTGCAAACCTGGATCATGCACCCACATACACCTGTAGATCAATGATCTTACTTACCATGTAGATCTCCTAACATAGCCATGCACACCTGCTGACCAAGATCATACATACATGAAGAACCCTTCTGATTCTCCAAACCAGCACCCACACTTGGCACTGTGGCACTAGGAGGAACACACCATGCTCTCTTCACACACAGAAGGAGCTAATATTTTGCTTTCTTACTCTCTAGCACACTTTACAATACAACCAATGAGTCTCTTAAATAGATCTCATGAAAACAATAATTAGACACCTAATTACAATAATTAGATCTGCAGCTTTGAGTCTAAAATTGGCTCTCATGCAAACAACCGGTTCATTAACAAACTGTCCATAACACTCATAGTTCTAAACCACAGAGGTGACTGACATCAGTCCCTATCTGCCTAGAGGTGATCGACGCCAGCCGATCCCTAACTGACGTCGATTGCTCTTCCTGTCTAATCCTATCAATGTCAGTTGGCCTGACCAACGCCAGTGTCTATGACACTTTAGCAACCTCCTCCAACCTCCTCCATGTCTACATCAGTGAAGATTTTAGCTCCATAACCTAACAATCTCCCACTTAGAGATAAATAGCTACATTGTACCTATACCTGTATCCCATCTAATCTATTTCTTGGCTTGTATCCCTCTTCAAGCTCAATCCTGAAGACCACCCACCACACAACCTGTGGTGCACCTCCTGTCATTCGAGTAACCTACCACATCCAAACCTATAAACCCATATAGTGAAGTCTTAACCCTGCATAGCATGTATACCTACTGTTGGTCCCTCTTAAATACTTGAGAACCCACTTCCCTGAATTGGCTCCTAACTCTCTGACAACTCCCACTGATTGGGCAAACTCAGGTCTATACCAGACCTCATGTGATTTCAGACACTAAACTATCCAACCCTTAGTGTGCTCTGATTTTGCATCCTACATAATGAACCTCACCAAACACCTTCTTCACATCAGCTCCCACTGGAAACAAAATCAACCTGTGATCTCCATGTCTCCCATGCCAAAGAATTTTGCTGCTCCCAAATCTTTCATGGCAAACCACTGAACTAAGCTTACCCTTAGCTCAGAAAAACCCTATATGTTTGAACCTACTAGCAAACATATCACCCACATACAACAATAGGATAATGTCGTGACTCATCATCCACCTGGTAAGACAAACATAATGGTTACACTGACATTGACTAAAGCCCTGCTTTGTCCTCCACCTGTCAAAACCTGTACCACTATCCTGCAACTTTCTCAAGACCATATGACCTGGCCTTCCATCTCACATGTCCATTCTCTCTATTCTTTAACCAAGGTATCCATTCATCTCAATGCTTTCATACTAGCTGGCAACCCTACCAAATCTCCCATTTGGTCCTACATCCTGTTCATGCCATGCTCCCACTATTTCCTGGATCCTTCCTGCTCTGTAGTCAGCAACTAGTATAAAGAAGAGGAACAACAAATTTGAGGCTTACTTTTTAGGGTGTGTGGAGCTAAAAGCTTCACCAAGGAGCATACTAAACAAGTTCGGGTCTACACAGACACCGGCGTCGGTTAGGAGTGACCGACGTCAGTCAGTTGCAGTTGTAGAGGCGCCGACGTCGGCAGTAGGGTCAACCGGCGACGGTCACAGGTGAACAGGCAAGAACCGACGTCAGTTACCTGTGTGTCTAGAAAGCGATTTTCGAGGACAGAAGCGAGTGTTTGCATGATGAGTTTGAGTTGTAGTCTCAAGCTCACGTCTCTATTATTAGCAATATTATTTTTAGAGCCCTTGTTCAAGAGGCTTAACTGTTTGTTGTAAGAGCATGCTCAAGTTTCCTAATTCTATATGTAGGAAAGATCTTCTTAGCTTAGTATGTTGAATGTGTGAGTATGAGTAGAACATTGTGAATGTTTGAAGGATAGTACTGAGTTGCATCAATCCAGGTTGTTGGATTTGAGTGTACTTGAGAGAGAGCTCTTGAGGAATAGAGATCTAGTGAGAGATCTTGTGTGCATCTGAGAGAGGTGTGGAAGCACGAAGTTTCTTCAATTGTATTCCTATTGTAAAGAGTTTTAATACAAGTTTTCAGGGTGTTTTCTTGTATCTCTTGTTCTGTGCTATTTATCATTTCAGTTACTTATCTATCTGATTTATTTCCATATTTATTGCTTTCACAAGTGTAATCCATTGTTGGTTGATCCCCAACAAGTGGTATCAGAGCTCAGGTTCACTAACAAGTGGTTCAGATCTGTGTAGTGTGTTTGGATTACAGGTTGCTCATAGGGGTTTCTGCAAGGATTTCTATTTGAGTGGGAGAAGCAATGGCAGAAGAAAGTAAATTGAGAATGGAAAAGTTTAATGGCAAGAACTATCAACATTGGAGAATGCAGATAGAGGACTATTTGTATCAGAAAGATCTTTACTTACCGTTAGGTGGGATTGCAAAGAAGCCCAAGGACATGGAGGATGAAGAATGGGAAGTTCTTGACATAAAGGCTTTAGGGTCTATAAGACTGAGTCTTGCATCCACTGTGATATCCAATTTGTCACAGGCTAAAACTACGGTAGAGTTAATGACTACGTTAGCAAATTTGTATGAAAAACCCTCCGCTTCTAATAAGGTATATCTTATGAAGCAGTTATTTAATTTGCATATGCAAGAAGGTGGATCTGTATCTAATCACCTGAATGATTTCCATGGTATTGTTAATCAGTTAAGTTCAGTCAATATTGTATTTGAAGATGAAATAAAAGCTCTTTTAATATTATGTTCTTTGCCTGAAAGCTGGCATGGCTTGGTAATGGCAGTTTCTAATACTGCTTCTGCTTCGAATATTTTAAAAGTAGAGGATGTGGTTAGTGTTATCTTGAATGAGGAAATTCACAGGAAAAGCATAGAAGAGACATCTGGGAATGCTTTAAATCTCGAGAGCAGGGGAAGACAAAAAGAAAGGAGCAAGAGGAGATCAAGATCTAAGTCTAAGGGAAGAGGCAGATCCAAATCCAGAAATGGCAGAAGGCCACAATGCTGGAACTGTGGAAAGTTGGGGCACATAAGCAGAGATTGCTGGTCAAAGCCTAAGGAGGAGAATCAACACAAAGGAAAGGAAGAGGCAAAGGTTGCAGGTATTGCACAGGATGCTCTTATTTTATCTTTGCATAATAATATAGAATCTTGGGTATTAGATTCTGGTGCATCTTTCCATGCTACCCCTAACAGAGAATATTTTAGTGACTATATCCATGGAGATTTTGGAATAGTGTACTTAGGGGATGATGAGCCTTGTAAGATTACTGGCAAAGGTAAAGTGTAGCTAAAGATGCAGAATGGCAACACATGGGTGTTGAGAGATGTGATGCATGTTCCTAGTTTGAAGAGAAATTTGATTTCTACAGGTAAGCTAGGGGATGAGGGTTGTACAGTAACTCTCACAGCAGATTCTTGGAAGGTGACCAAGGGTGCACTTGTTATGGCCAGAGGTAAGAGAGAAGGTACTCTCTATTTGTGTAATTGTGTTACTAACAAATCTCCTTCAGTTTTATCTACTTCAGATGTGGATGCTAAATTGTGGCACTCAAGGCTTGGCCACATGAGTGAGAAGGGGATGTCAATTCTTAAGTCTAAAGGTATGCTTTCAGATTTGAAAAGTATGGATCTAGAATTTTGTGAGCATTGTGTATTTGGAAAATAGAAAAGGGTTATTTTTCTCAAGACTGGGTCTACTAAGAAAAGGCAGAAGTTGCAGCTTGTTCACACAGACGTGTGGGGACCGACTCAGGTAGCCTCTATTGGAGGATCACGGTACTATGTTACATTCATAGATGACACCACAAGAAAGGTATGGATCTACTGTATTAAAAAGAAATCTGATGTTTTTGAGACTTTTAAGATTTGGAAGGCTATGGTTGAGAATGAAACAGGCAGAAGATTAAAGTGCTTGAGATCTAATAATGGCGGTGAGTTTTGCAGTCTTAAGTTTAACTAATATTGTTACACACATGGAATCCGAAGGCAAAGGATGGTTCCAAGGACACCTCAGCAGAATGGTATTGCTAAAAGGATGAACATAACTATTATGGAGCGTGCAAGATGTATGAGATTGCATGCTGGGTTGCCCTTAGAGTTTTGGGCAGAAGCAGTTGACACTGCAGTGTACCTGATTAATAGAGGACCCTCTACAGCTCTGGATGGTGGAATTCCAGAAGAGGCATGGATAGGTAAAAAGGTAGATCTCTCATATCTCAAAGTTTTTGGTTGTGAAGCCTTTGTGCACGTAGATAAGGAAAATAGACAGAAGCTTGATGCTAAGTCTATGAGGTGCACGTTTATTGGCTATGGCTCAGATGATTTTGGTTTCAGATTTTGGAATCTAGGAACTAACAAGGTAATTAGGAGCCGTGATGTTGTTTTCAATGAAAGAGTGATGTACAGTGATCAGATAAGGAAGCTGGATCAATCTGGGTAGAGCAATGGTGAATTGGATGAAGTTATGGTCCAAAATGAGCTCGCGGGAAAAAGAAATAATCACTTACAGGAAAACACAGAGACCAACGTCGGCAGGTTAGGAATTGACATCGGCAGTACAGAAACTGATGTCGGTCATACAAAGACCGACGTCGGCCGAACAGACACCGACGTCGGCTAGGAAGAACTGGCGTTGGCCAGTAACAGGTCTATAGGTGGCCGAGGTCGGTCACTGTCAGAAAATTTGGGTGGACAGCGTGTTGAGAACAAGTCCAAGACACCCATTAGGAGGTCTGAAAGGGTAAGTAAGCCTCCAATTAGATATTCTCCTTCCTTATATTATTTATTGCTAACTGATGGTGGAGAACTAGAGAGTTTTGAAGAAGCATTACAGGTGGAGTCTAGGAGTAAGTGGGAGCATGGCATGGTTGAGGAGATGGAGTCCTTAAGAGAGAACCAAACATGGGATTTGGTTGAATTTCCAGCTGGTAAGAGAACACTGAAGAACAAATGGACCCACAGGTTGAAGGAAGGTGAGGATGGACAGATGAGATATAAGGCCAGATTGGTTGTGAAAGGATTTGCACAAAAGCCAGGTATTGACTTTGGTGAGATTTTTTCTCCTGTTGTTAAGATGACTTCTATAAGGGTTGTATTGTCTTTGGTTGCTTTTGAGGATTTGCATCTTGAGCAGCTAGATGTTAAGACATCGTTTCTTCATGGAGATTTGGATGAGGAAATATACATGGAACAGCCAGAAGGTTTTGAGGTCAAGGGTAAGGAGAAGTTAGTGTGCAGGTTGAAGAAGAGCTTGTATGGCCTCAAGCAAGCTCCTAGGCAATGGTATTTGAAATTTGACAGGTTTATGACTGAGCACGGCTACAATAGGTGTCAATCTGACCATTGTGTATATTTCAAGAGATTTGATAATGGTAGATATATTATTCTATTGTTGTATGTAGATGATATGCTGGTTGCAGGATCTCACATGAAGGATATCTCTGAGCTTAAGGTGAAATTAGCTCAAATATTTTCTATGAAGGATTTGGGAGCAGCAAAGAAAATCCTTGGCATGAGCATTAAGAGGGACAGGAAAAATCACAGGTTGATATTGTCTCAAGAAGATTATGTGGACAAGGTGTTGAAATGGTTCAATATGCAGGATGCTAAACCGGTAAGCACACCTTTGGCTGGACATTTTAAGTTGAGTAAAGAACAATGTCCTAATTCACATGATGAGGTAGAGTACATGAGTAAGGTTCCATATTCTTCCATAGTAGGGAGTTTGATGTATGCAATGGTGTGTACTAGACCGGATATTGCCCAAGCAGTGGGAGTAGTAAGCAAGTATATGGCCAATCCAGGTAAGGAACATTGGAAAGCAGTTCAATGGATCCTTAGATATCTGAGAGGAACCAACAGTAGACACTTGTGCTATGGAGGTTTAGATACTTCTCTACATGGCTATGTAGATTCAGATATGGTAGGTGATTTGGATGGTAGGAGGAACACCACAAGTTATGTTTTTACTATAGGTGGAATGGTGGTTAGCTAGATATCTAAGTTGCAGAAGGTTGTTGCCTTGTCAACTACAGAAGCAGAGTATATTGCAGCCACAGAAGCTAGCAAGGAGATGATATGGATGACACGGTTCATGGAAGAGCTTGGAAGGGAGCATGGGAGTTGCAGATTGTATAGTGATAGTCAGAGTGCAATCCATTTGGCTAAGAACTCAGCTTTTCACTCAAGAACCAAGCACTTATAGCTAAAGTACCATTTCATATGGCAGGTATTGGAAGATGGTGAGTTGAAGCTGGAGAAAATCCATACAGATAAGAATCCTGCTGATATGCTAACAAAGCCGGTTACGAAGGAGAAGTTGAATCTTCATTCAACTTCTATTGGTCTTCATGATTGAGTTGAAGATGGAGGAGCTAGAAGATGTTGCTGTACAGGTACTGGTGCAGCTGTTTATCTCCAAGTGGGAGATTGTTAGGGTGTGTGGAGCTAAAATCTTCACCAAGGAGCATACTAAACAGGTTTGGGTCTACACAGACATCGATGTCGGTTAGGAGTGACCGACGTCGGTTAGTTGCAGTTGCAAAGGCACCGACGTCGGCAGTAGGGTCAGCCGGCGACAGTCACAGGTGAACAGGTAGGAACCGACGTCGATTACCTGTGTGTCCAAAAAGCAATTTCCGAGGACAGAAGTGAGTGTTTGCATGATGAGTTTGAGTTGTAGTCTCAAGATCGCGTCTCTATTATTAGCAATATTATTTTTAGAGCCCTTGTTCAAGAGGCTTAACTATTTGTTGTAAGAGCATGCTCAATTTTCCTAATTCTATATGTAGGAAAGATCTTCTTAGCTTAGTATGTTGAATGTGTGAGTATGAGTAGAACATTGTGAATGTTTGAAGGACAACACTGAGTTGCATCAATCCAGGTTGTTGGATTTGAGTGTACTTGAGAGAGAGCTCTTAAAGAATAGAGATCTAGTGAGAGATCTTGTGTGCATCTGAGAGAGGTGTGGAATAACGAAGTTTTTTCAATTGTATTCCTATTGTAAAGAGTTTTAATACAAGTTTTCAGAGTGTTTTCTTATATCTCTTGTTCTGTGCTATTTATCATTTCAGTTACTTATCTATCTAATTTATTTTTACGTTTATTGCTTTCACAAGTGTAATCCATTATTGGTTGATCCCCAACATTACTTACCACTTTAGTCCTCCATATGGGCATTTGAGACTCCTTGATAGCTTGCTGTCTGCTCAAAATCTGTTACAGTGACCGACCTCGGTCATTACATAGTCTGCATCTGACCGATGTTGGTTCCATGCACCTGTCTTGACTACCAACTCTGTCGACATCAGTGTCCCTATTATCGATGTTGGTCCTCCTAACTGACATTGGTCTTACCTATTGCTAACATCGGTCCTCCTGACCAATGTCAGTCTTACCCTGTCTGACATCACTAGCTTCAGTCTGCACATGACCGACATCGGCACCTGTCTGTTCGACGATGGTTCCTCCTGACCGACGTCGGTACCTATGTTTTCTTGTGAGTGATGAATTTTTACCTGCGAGCTCCTTTGAATCAAAACCCATGTCCAAACTACCCTACTCAAAAGTATCCAGCCCCATCCACTGGTATCTATCCGTCATCTCCTCCAAGAACACCAAGGCTTTCCAGTTCTTAAGTTTATCAAACACATCTGTCTTCTGCTTAAGAACATGCATCTCCTTCTTGCTCATGTGACCAAGCCTACAAAGCCACGTCTTTGCAATAGAAGAAGAATCAGTAATATAAGTAGATAGATAAAGGATACCTACTTTTTAACCACCCACTAATTCAAGTGCATCCGCTGTGAGAGTTCTTGTGCATCTCTCATCACCCAACTTTCCTAAAGCAATTAGCCGCATCTCCAAGACTGGGACTTGCATGACCTCCTTCAACACCCATGTGTTGGCTATTTGCAATTTCAGCAACACTTCCCCTTTGCTAATAATCTGACAAGGCTCACCAACCCCTCTACTTGGGGCTGCATGGAAAGAGGCAGTAGAATTTGTAAAACAAGATTCAACTTTATCCAGAGCATCCTATACAACAACACTTGCAACATCTGCTTCTTCATGCTGATCTGCTACCAACCAACAATCTTTCTTTACCTGCTCTTTCTTTCCATAACACCGTAAGTGACCATTCGTGCTATTCAATTTATCCATTCGTAGCTTACTTTATTTTGCCATTGCTATACTCCCACTCAATCAAAAACCCCTGAGAGTGCCCTGTAACCAAACCCAAAACCTGCTCCATACAACCTTAGCTCTGATACCAACTGTTAGGGACCCATGGAAGCACACAATTGATTACCATATACAAGCAACTTAAGATGCAGAATTAACCAAAAGTAAGAAGTAACTAGAAACAACACAGAATATGAGAGACAATACACAACTTGTATTAATACTCATACAGAAAAGAATAAAATAAAGAAGATGCCACTTCTTCTTCACCACCTTTCAGAGGCTTCCCACACCTCAAGTGTACATTACTTCTATCCTCAAAGCTCTCTCTCTTACGGTCCCAACACACAACTCAAACACTAAGTTGGTGTTCACCTCTAAACAATCAGTATCCACTACTGCCAGTACACCCATGCTCCACGCACTCCACAAGTGCTCCATGCACTCCAAGTACACAATCATACTTCAAGTAGATCTCCCCCGAACTGCAACAACCTGCAACCCAACCGATCTTACTTATGGAAGGAACTACCTTGCCTTCCTCTCTTGCTCTCTTTTTGAGTACACACTATACTCCAAGTAGACCCTGCCTAATCCTACTCCCTATTGTGTTGCTGTCCTCCCTGATCTTGCACACTTGCAAATCAATCTGGTTCTACACACTTGCAAACCTAGATCATGCACCCACATACACCTACAGATGAATGATCTTACTTACCATGCAGATCTCCTAACGTAGCCATGCACACCTGCTGACCAAGATCATACATACATGAAGAACCCTTCTGATTCTCCAAACCATCACCCACACTTGGCACTATGGCACTAGGAGGAAAACACCATGCTCTCTTCACACACAGAAGGAGCTAATATTTTGCTCTCTTACTCTCTAGCACACTTTACAATACAACCAATGAGTCTCTTAAATAGATCTCATGCAAAAAATAATTAGACACCTAATTACAATAATTAGATCCATAGCTTTGAGTCTAAAATTGGCTTTCATCATGCAAACAACGGATTCGTTAACAAACTGTCTATAACACTCGTAGTTCTGAACCACACAAGTGACTGACATCAGTCCCTGTCTGCCTAGAGGTGACCGATGTTGGCCGATCGCTAACTGACGTTGGTTACTCTTCCTGTCTAATCTTGCCGACGTCGATTGGCCTGACCGATGCCAGTGTCTGTGACACTTCAACAACCTCCTCCAACCTCCTCCATGTCTGCATCAATGAAGCTTTTAGCTCCACAAGCTAACATAGTGTAGTGTTTTGTAAGTTCTAGTTATGTTTAAGTTTGTCACTTTTCCATGGGAAAGGAATTATAGAAAGATTGAGAAGGAAAAATATCTCTATGGGGAAAAACAAGAATTCCAAACTAAGGACCTATTCTTCAAGTGAGTTGCAGTATTTGGGTTTTTTTGTTTCTCATTTTATTAATAAAATGGGCATTGCAAGTAATTTCGATGGTGGAAAATAACATTGGTTTTTTTTCATAATTTAAGGTGTGATTTGATCCATTATATCATACACATTATTTATAATATGGTTCATTCCATTTCAATTTAGTTTCATAATGAATTTATTACATTATGGATTTCTTTTCTGGGTTGTTCTTCTTGTGGTTAAAACTCTATATGACTTGATAATGGAGTGAATAGTTTTTATCAATTTTTATTTCCTTTATTGAGTACATTATGTTTCTTGAGTGTGAACATTTCCATTCTATTTTATTTATTTGGTTGGTTTTGTTTGTTTTTGGTTTTATAAAATTGAAAACTCTATAAAAAATACACCACCACCCTATTACCATGTTCTACCATCAAACTAATGGATGGGGTGGATATGGCCACTAATGGGGGGATCATAGGTTTGGATGGGTGTATTTTACCATTATATGATTTATATTCATGTATTTTTGATTTGGTTTATTATTTCATATACAATTCATGGTATTATTTTTTAAAATAAATCCACATTGGGGTTGGAGGATGATATTATGATTCAGTTGTATTATTATCTTTTCTTGGTTTTATGAGTGGTAATATTAAGCTAGACTATTATATGTATATACTTATATGTATAAATATATTCATTACCTTTTAATGATCTTAAACGCTTATTTTATGATTATTTTATTATGAGATTATATGTGTTATTATCTTGACATAAGCATACAAGTTGTATGTTGTTAAGTCAATGGTTTCATTATTAATTAATTTTTATGGGTTGAGTTACATCTATATTTGAATGAAAATATATTCTATATTATTTCCATTTTCTATTGATTTTATTTTTGTGGCCTAAAAAAATGTGTGTGTGTGTGTGTGTGTGTGTGTGTGTGTGTGTGTGTGTGTGTGTGTGTGTGTGTGTGTGTGTGTGTGTGTGTGTGTGTGTGTGTGTGTGTGTGTGTGTGTGTGTGTGTGTGTGTGTGTGTGTGTGTGTGTGTGTGTGTGTGTGTGTGTGTGTGTGTGTGTGTGTGCGTGTGCGTGCGCATGTGCGCGCGTGCGCGTGTGTGTGTTATAGTTTTATTTTAATTATTTGAATTAAATATTATATGGATAGATACTGTTAATGTTGGGAAGTATGAAAATATTTTAAAGACTCATATGGTGATTTGTGATTATGTTGAAACAAATGAAAGGGGTTATAACTATATTTATATTTTGGTTGTGATATTGAGTTGGATTATTGAATGTTGTTTTTCAATTTAAAAATAAGTACTTGTCTCTATTTTTTATCATTGATTGGTAAATAATGTATGAGGAAACAATTAAAAAAATCATTATATTTGACTTACTATATTTAACTATGTTTAGTTGCGTTAATGTCATTAAGTTATTAATCAATTTAGTAGGACTATGCATGTTAATAGTTTCGGTATACTATTTTTTAAGCATTTACTATTCTAAGTGTTCAAATTAAGAATAAAATGTTAATTTATTTCATTCAAATTCATGAAAATTCTATTAAATCAAGTATGTAATTAAGACATAAATAATAATTTAATGAGTTACCTAAGTATTATGAGTTCATTTTAAGGTGATTGGTTTTGTAGCATCTTGTGGTAAAATGAATTAGCAACATGTTTGAGTTATTGTGTTTCCATAGTTGTGTAATGAGAAATCTATGAAGATTCAGTTAAAATATAAGGTATTTTTATATAGAAATTAACTATTTCAAATCTTTCTACTAATAATTATCACATTTCAGTAAACACCTTCTAGGTGCATATGGTTTAGTATCAAAATATTATTTCCAAAATATTTGTTTAATAGGCATTGTTATTAATGTATGATGTATTGTTTGTATCATTATGTAGGTTTTAAAATTATTATGTTATAAAGGTAGTTATAATTCATTTATTTTCATTCAAAACACATCAAAATGTTTTTTCTAACTTAAATAACAATTTCTTAGTGTGGAATGAATAATCAGTTATATACAAATTCATATATAATCATTAACATTATATAATGATACCATTTTATTGGATGAGGATTATATCTAGGAAGAAAGGTTGATAAAAAAAATTCTTTTTATGTATGAACAAGATTAAAATCATAAGGTAAACTTTGACAAGAGTTTTGTTTGTTTTTTCAACTAGCCTTTGGCTAGGCAAACTAGAATTTCTCAAATTTTAGGTTTCCAAATTAAGCATATGCCTTATTCATATTTGGGCATGCATTTTTAAAAAAATATTCTACCTATTTCAGATTGGAATTTATTTTTGGAAATATTTCAAATAAAGTTAGTTGGTTTTAAATGAAAACTTCTCTCTCAGGCAAGTAAATTATTGCTTATCAAGAGCATTTTTTAGGGTCACCTGATCTACCTTCTCTCTCTTTTCAGCCTTCCTAAGATTATTAAATAAAAACTAAATAAAATTTCAAAATAACTTCTTATGAATAGGATTTTAAGAGATAAATATATTTCATTTAGTTTCCTGAGATAAATTTTGCATTGCAAAAAAGTATGGAGGCCTAGGCATTCATAGATTACATTGGATGACTAAAGTGCTCTTTTCCAGATTTATGTGGAGATTTCTTAAAAGAAATAGTACTTGGGTCATTATTATAAGATTTAAATATTTATAATGTATAAATCCTATATATAGTTTTGAAGATGATCAAATTTTTAGGGGTTCTCACTTCTAGAATATCCTAAACTCTAACAAGGATTTGATCTCCTCAGGCTCAAAATCACATATTGGTAATAGTATGAAAGTTAACTTTTGGAAATATCTTTGGATTTTAGATTAGCCACTCCTTTAATTAGAACTATGGTAGCATTTTCAAGATATCATTGAAAATAAATATGGAAGCAAGGTCCATGAGTATTGGTAGATCATGAAAGGTGTTAAAAGATGGAAATCACTTTGTATAGACAATTTAAATCATGAGGAAAATATCATTATGTCTAATTTGAATAATTTATTGAGAACTTGTCATCTGATAGGTACCAATAATCAAGACCAAATGGTTTGGAATAATTTTTTGATGGTAAATATCAAGTGAAATCTAGGTATAACTTGAAGTCTCAGGTCCTAAAAAATATGGTTAGTTAGGATAAGTTATGGGATAGGTTTTTATCCCTAAAGTAAACTTATTTATGTGGGTGGTAGTTCAAAAAAAAAATCTTAACCATGGATAAGTTAATAGAAAGAGGTATATTATTGATCAACATATGTCTCCTATGTGAAAATAAAAATGAAATTATTTTTCATTTGCTTTTGGACTGTCCCTATGCTTTCACTGGTTCTTTGTTTGATTTATGGTAGGCATGAGAGAGTCCTTTTCATAATATCCTTCTTAAGAAAATATGGAATCTTTCATTCCTCCACATCTAGAGAATCTAAGGGGAATGAAACAACAAAATATTTAGGAATAAAAAATGTAGTAGTAGATTTCTTTCCTTAAGGATTTTTGAGGCTATTGTTGAAATTTTTTATATATTGCCTAATGAAAAAGGCAAAAATTTGTTAATGTATGAAAAAAAAACCAACACTTAACTTGAAAATTAATCATTCTTGCTTAGGTAAGAGTGATCCTAGAGATTAAATTATAATGACCAAATAGAAACCTCCACCCATGGGTTGGTTAAAGATTAACTTTGATGGGGATTCTAAAATAAATCCAGGTCCCTCTGGAGGAGGTCTTTTAAGGTATCATCTAGGAAGGTTTGTGGTGGATTATGCAAGGGACATGGAGATTAAATCAAATAATTAGGATAAATCCCTTGTGACTTTTTGGGGTTTAAAATTGATAAAATAACTTGGAGTTCATCTTCTCATCATAGAGGGAGATTCTTTAAATATAATGAATTGTCTTTAAAGGAAAATTTTAGTTAGTTGGACAATCAGACAAGTGGTAGATGGATCTATCTCAATTTTAGACTCTAGGAAAGAAGTTGTTATTCAACATGTGTATTGAAAAGGAAACAAGATTTTAGTTTGGCTCACTAATAGGGGTGTTGGTTCATTAAGATTGTCTAATTAGACTACCACAGAAGATCTACCTTAGAACATTGGACATAATATTAATGAGGAAGCAATTTTAATGAAAAAAATGTTACATTTTATGGGGGTCTTCCCCATGGGTTTTTATAGAGTATTTTGGAAATGTATGAATATTTTTCTTTGGATAAGTTTTAATTTGGTTAAGATTATTTCATATTCCCTCTTGAATATGTTTAAAGAGAATCTTATACATATGTGGAGTAGGCAGGGTCCGATTTTTCTATAGAAGGAAGTAAGGAGGTTATTTTGGAGTTTTTTTGGTGACGTATTTGTTATATATGGGAGAGTCCAAATATCCCCTACTTTATTTTGAAGGGTTACATTCAAATAATTATTATTCACATGGGGTTTCTTAATAATATTGAGCCAAAACTACCTGAGGAAGTCAGAAGTAATGGTAAAACATGGAATGCTGTGCAAACAGAGGGTTTCACAAGGTTCATGAAAATAATTGAAGGAAAGGATAGGCATGTGTAAACATTAATTATGAGTTATTGAGATAAAAAATTTAAATATTAATGGGGTTTTATTTGAGGTGGCTGAAAAGATGATAGTCCATGTTACATGATTGGAGCTATAGGTGACTAAAATTTACAAAATGGGCAAGGACTTCAAGAAAGAAAAGGAGAGTTTCCTAATGGAAGGTGAAACACTAGAGGTTATACAAAAATATTTCAACCAATAATCTTTGCCAAGGACTTATTTATAAGTAGTTTTCTACTAATGTGATGCATTACCCTTGAATGTAGGTTCAATGTGGTTTGCTAGTATTTATTTGTGTTTTTGAACTAATTCAGGCATGACATTCCCATGAGTCTCCCATTTTATATTTTGATATCTTTAGAGTCTTCCATTATGAAATTAAAAAAGGGTAAATATACTACACCTAGACATGAATGGGTAATATTTATTATTCAAAAGTATTTCAAGGGGATGAACTAAACTATATCTAAAATACCTAATCCCCCCAAAAATAAAGATGATGGTAAACTTGTGGATATTATAAAAGTAAAGAAAATATGGATCGAATAACTTGAAAATAATTATTCTAAGGACAAATTTATTAATGATATTAAAGCTACTCCAAAACGTCAATAAATTAGCATTAAGACTCATTTGAGAAGCACAACCAAGGAGCCACACACTTCTAGCAAGAAATCAGGGCTAGATGGTAAAATAGGGAATATAACTAGGGACTCTATTTTGGTTAAGGAAGATAATGTTGGAAAAGAGGACTTAAATAATAAAAAGTTATCAAAAAGGGATAAAATTTTATACTTGCAAATAAAATGGATTCTGGGAAGAGGAAAACAATGAAGGTTCCTAAGGAGAAAGAGAAGGATTCTTCAGATAGGAAGTCCCAGGACCCAAATGAAAATTTAAATATTTTGGTCGACTCTTTAAAAGTTAAAATAAGTACAAATAAGATGAAGGAAGAACTTGATTTTCAAAAATTAATAATGAGATGATTTAGGTGGGAGATGACTTAACCTAAAGGTAAGGTTAAAAATCTGTAGCAGGAGAATAAAATAATGGCACAAAATAACCTTGACAATGATCTCAATCGATAAATTCAAGGAATTTAAGAGAGGGTCAACATTATTTAAAATGAAAATGAAAAACTTAAAAATAACATCAACTTCAAAGTGAAATGTAGCAAGGTGGATATGCATGAAGGGATATAAAATGTGGAAAACTTAAGAGCTCATTTGGGAGATCTATTTGATTCTAGGACTTTGGTTAAAGGAAGAGGCAAAAAAATTAAATATAATGAGTGTCAAAAATATGCTGATAAGTAAAATATACTCCTCTAAATTGATTTAAATCTTAAATGTATGAAGAGTTCTTGGGAAGATGCATCTGGCAATTTAGACACAGAGTAGGTTTTTGGTAATCTTGAAGATGATTTTAGATTCTATAATCTCTTTATCTACTTTTGGGTAGTTTTTTAGCTTCTTATATTTCTATTTTTTTGTCTCTTTTGAGGACTTGGAGAGTCCTTTTGTCTCTTTTAGTTTGTACTTCTCCTAGG
Source organism: Torreya grandis (assembly GCA_037957365.1). Lineage (NCBI taxonomy): Eukaryota > Viridiplantae > Streptophyta > Pinopsida > Cupressales > Taxaceae > Torreya > Torreya grandis. The sequence goes on from JARHVA010002507.1 coordinate 1,977,227, forward strand.
GTTTGGGGACCCTAGTTAAAAATTTCCCCCTAACCTTAATAAAAAAACATTGTTATAATGAAAGATTCATGTAAATTACTAACATAAAGGTGGTGTAATATACATAAATAATGGTACCCACATCAACTCAAGGACAAATGGACATGAGATACAAATAATATATCATATTGATATGAGAGTCATTAATATTCTTTTACTCCTTGGAATTAAATCATGAATAATATTAAGTAATTAAATGTATTAGGTTTTTAATGTATTTATAATATTTATTTGATATTTTTATCATATAAGAATAACCCTTTGAATCAAGTTTAAATATATTGCTTAATATGAAGGCTAATTCAATGGAATTTCTCATCAATCAATCATTAATAAATGAACATTTACAATTGATGTGAATAAGCGTGAATTCCATTGGAATAAATAAATAGTGTCATCATTTCATAGTTAGATAATGCAATGATGAAATTTATAATAATATTAATATCATGGCCATAAGATCTAAGGATTAAATAACCTTGGTTAGGTATCATTGAGAATTAATTAATCAATTTTCTTACTTATGATATACTCTTATTTACTAATGGATTTAACTCATTAATGTGTGCACTAACCATGAAATACAATTATCAAGAAATGGTAACTTTATTGTTATGACATGTGAATAAGGATGAGTAAATAAGTTAGTTGCCTTTAACATCAAGTAAAATTATGATTTTTATTGTTTATGAAAGTGATAACCACATTGTTATAAGTGTTACATAATTTTTTATAAGTGGTAGATAATGATTTATTTAAAATGATTATTTTCATTCATTTTTGGAGTATTTTAAAGTTTAAATGGTGAAATATATATTCTAGTAGTGAAAGGAAATCATGATTTATTATATTTGAGGAAATATTTAATTACTAGGTTATAACATTGTATAACAATTTCCTTTACTAGTGACAGGATGTGGATGTTATACTTGAGAAGTGGATGCCTTTAATTAAAAAAATATAATCTAAATATTAATAGATATATTTTAAATATGACTATTTTAATAGGGGTGTTGAAAACTAAGAGATTGAAACATGAGACTCACATATTCATATTCTTATTATACTTAATCCAATCATAAAAGGGAACTTAAATAAGGTTAATTCTATTTAGTTTATTATATTAGGAATACAATTTTTAAGAGTATCTAGATTAGAATTTATAAAGGTGTGTTTTAGATAACATGCCCCTTTTAATAGAGGAAAAGGGGACCTATAAAATGCATAAAATTTATAAAATCCTTGGCCCTCTATTGAGCCCAGATCAATCCTTATCCTTACAACAAAATCCCAAGTGCCTATTAGATTTTCATTAATAGATATTTTCTAAAATTTTGATAATATACTATTTATTATGTTGAAGTTTAGTGCCATTAAAATTTCAAATTATTTTCTATACTTATATTTTTAGTCACTAAATGAACCCTACATGAAATATTTAAAATAAACATCTCTTAGAGTCTTAATCTTGGATCCTCAGTCTCAGATTCTAGTTGGTGGCTCCCAGAGCCTTTTTATGATAGATAGGCATTTTTAGATGATATTTTATGATTATATAGCACCTCAATATTTTACACTTGGAAAACTCAGAACTTGGTTGTTCCTCTCAGTTATTCACCTTTCCCACTTTTGAAAGTCTCACATATGCTCTATCTTTGTGCCCCTTGGCCTATATCTCTTAGTCTAACTAGTCTTATGTTGATGACACAGGTCTTCTATCTTACCTAGAATGCCTAAAATGTACTTATCTTCCATCTTTTCAAGTTTAGAAATTGTACCTTCTTTCCTACTCCCTAGACACTAATGTTCAAGATATATAGTAATGTTGACATTATTTTTCTATCTTGACATAAGTGTCAAGTGCCCTAAAGTTATACTATTTACAAATGAAACATATATTAATGGTCGACTTAAGTGATTTAATATGAGTTATTGCTCCAAAGGTATTGATATAAATACAAGATCCACTCTCATTCATTCCTCAACTATGGAACCTATGAAATACCTATAAAAAAGACCAAAGAGCATTTAATTGATCAAAATCTTCCCTATTTATTCTTATTTCCACACTAGTCATAAGGACTACACATATATAGGTTTTAAGTAATAAAGGAGCAACCAAAGAGCCTAATTTTCCAAGTTATAATCTAGATCAATATTATATTTTATTTTCACATATTTTATGATTCACACATAAGCCAACATATAGAGGAGAACTATGTGAGTCTAAGTCCCTCTTTTAGAGTATTATCTATGTAGGTAGCACCCAATAATAATGGGAGTTTTGGGGTAGCTTGACATCATGTTCCCACTAACCTATTTTTACCCGAGGTCACTATGAAGATGGAATACTAAGGTTTTACTAATTTAAAAGGAGTGACAATCCATGATCTACATTTGAATGCACCATAGTGAAGGTGAAACAAAACCTAGAAGAATCAAGAGGATCACATCCTATTTAAGTAGATATTCCATACATAACACTATCATTGAACTTATATATTAGAATTGACACAACTGTCCCAAGTTTTCATTACTTTCCAAAGAGATAGAAGCATCAGAGCTAGAATCTAGTGATTGTTCCAAAATATCCTTCCTATCTAATTTTCACCTATTATAGATTCATAACTACATTAACTTTAGAACAAGCTAAGTACTTCACTTATTTTTCATTTTCATATTTAGCATAGTTGTACTTTTCATATTTAGACTATCTCAGTATAGTAAATTCAGTGTATGCTTATATATGAGTTTAGCATCTAATTGGCCTTTTATATATTTTATTATCACCCTTGTGGCATTTCAATTATATATACCCCTTTAACATATAGATAAACCCAATATAGATCATTTAGGGTTAAAAATTTGGTGAACTTGATTAATATGAATGCAAATTTTTATGATTCCTAGGGTTTGACTTATTTACTTTTTAATTTAATACTTTTAATATTTTGCATGAAACCTAGGCATATCCCTAGATTGTGAGGTGTGATGATTGAACATATTGAGATTCCCCTTCAACCATCTAATATGTATCAAAATAATGAGGGTGATCATACCTTGGATCATGATAATACCCATGTTGAAAATGGAAAAAATGCTAATAGGGTTATCATAGAAGAATATTTTCATAATTAAAACTATGAAAAAATTGAAAATGAGAAAATAGATCATGATCAAGTGTATGAAATTGCATTGTTTAGTGATAACATTCAACAAAACTGTGTAGATCTTGATGAGATATAAAAAACATACTTGAAGAAAGAAATTAAAAAACTATAGTGGACACATCCCTCACCTTGAAAAAATCACAACTAAATACATAATGTGGGGGCATGGATTATGTGTCTAAACCTTTGTTCCCTAAAACTACTATTGATACATTTATTATGGAATTATGAATTGTTGTAATTCAAATACTAGTTTCAATGTCTATTAATACTCAAATCATGTTTTCATCCCTTTTGGTGACTACTCAACTTATTAATATAAATCCAACTAGGCCTATAGTTTAATCATTCCTTCAAGTTATAAAAACCTTAGAAGACAAGAATATAAACATTGAATAATTTTTTTAAAAATTCCTTCATTCTATAGATTCACAAGATGTGTTGCATAACTCTCTTGCACTTGAAATATCTTTTCACCCTTTTCCAACTAGATTTATTGGGCCTAAGTTCACATTTATGATGTCAAGGGTGATCCTAAACAATAACTTCAAACATTTTATGTGGCATACCTTGACTATGCTTCCAATGATAAAATTTTGATCAAATTATTTCCAATAATCCTCAAGGACTATGATTTGAGGTTGTTTTATGATTTAAATCTCTAATCCATAAAATCCCTCAAACCTCTTTCTAACCAGTTCTTGGCACAATTTTCAATTAACATTTTTGAAAATGTTTCCTATGCATAAATTACAAAAATCAAACAAGGAAAAAATGAACCTATAAATGAATATGTCTTGAGATATAATACAATGATAACCAAAATGACTAATCTCAAAGTAGATAAAGAGTTACAAGATATATTCAAGAAAATTTTGCTTTCTCCTTTACATGATTCCATTGTTTTCAATAAGGTCAAATCTTTTGATGACTTATGTCATGTTGTGCAAGATTGTGAAATGAAGCTTATATCATTTAATAATCTCAAGCATGTAACAAACACATTAGTTACATCTACATATAGTACTAAGTTTATAATTAAACTAAATTATAGGATAAAACCTATTGATCCTAAAAAGGAAACAACCACTATCATTAACACAATTGTATATTAGCCTAATCAACTTATCTTGTTTAATGCACCAAGGAGACAATTTACACATTTAATTGAGTCCCCAACTTCATTCCTCTCATGGTTACTAGAGTAAGATCTTATATGTCTCCTTCATCCTATCGATGTTGATATTAGTTGACCTCTACCCAAAGGATATTATTATTATTATGATTATCATCAAGGACCAAAATATTATATGGGTAGATGTTTTACCTTGAAACAAAAGATCTAAGATCTTATTGATGACCAAAAGATTGAATTTGAGCATCCTCTAAAGGAATTAGGTTCACAACCTATTGATCACCAAAAATAGAAAATATTTAATAATCCTTTGTAAAACTAATCTAAGAAGGAACCAGAAGTGCAAATGACATATAATGTACATCCTCCTTAATCACATTATGGGAAGCCACTAAATGGTATTATTGGTAATTATAGACACCATATACCTCATATGATTAATAAACCTTATATTTAATTTTATAACAATGAAATTAAGGATGATGACTCTAATCTTCATTCTTTATTCATTCGAGCATAGCTTGGAAAACACTCTATATGTATTGTTATAATTGATAATGGTGCAAGTGAAAATGTTTTCACCATGACATTACTTAATCACTTGGGTTATACTCATCATGATTCACACCCCAGTACCAGATCAATTTGATATTTTGATGAGACCTCCTAGAAGGTTATTGGCTAGATTGACCTAGTTTTATAGGTTAGTCCCACACATTTGGTTACTACCTTATCAATTATCCCTTCCATATAAATATTTGATATGTTATTGGGAAGACCTTGGATACACACTCTTAGATTGGTAACTTCTATAGTGCATGGGTGTGTTAAAAACATTCATACCAATCAGATAATTATAGTTTCCATAATTCCATATGAACATCATCTTGAACAAAATAAACTTATACCTAGACAACTATCTATCAAGACAACTAAGGCTAATTCACCATAAAAGGGTAAAAAACAAACAATCCCATTTATTAGGTGAATATTACTTGAGATATCATTAAAATAGATAATGTAGTGGATTACATGGAATCCCAAACTTATAATACACATCATGATCATATATCTATATCACCTCAAAATGTACATACTACTTCTATACCAAAAAAAGAAATAATAACTCAATAAGGGGTTCCAATAATCCCTACTCCTATTAGTTTTACAAACACAAAGTCCTATTATACATACATAGAGCACCATTGAAACCAAAGTGATATATATTAAACCCATACATGCTCCTTGACAATATAAATAGGGTATTGCACTAGATTCATAGTTGGGAGATATCTACGACCATCTATTGGATGTCATCATAGGATTATATCTCCTCTTAAAAAATTCCAAAAATGCTAAAGAAAATTGAAAACATCTAAAAATATAAAAAACACTTTTGGAATTTACATGTTCTATTGGCTCCTTGCATCTATGTGTTAATTCCATGTTGATGGATGGCATACTTAGTTACTGCTACATACACATATGTGTCACACTTACAATTGAGTATGATACATGCATACACAAACACATGATACATTTCCATTTCAGATGTTGGTCCTTCCTTTTACTCATTTCATATGGACATTTGGGGAATCCAATTTTGATATTGATACACATAGGTTATATGATTCGATAATCACTCTACATTATCATGTTTGAGCTTACATCTGTACTTACACATGATTATTATCCATGATTATATCTTATACAAGGTACTTGATATGTTATACACTTGACATAATTTTCATAATACATTAGATCCTTGGGATACTTTGACAAATGTTTTTAATTATGCTTTATTTTATGCACTTCTTTGAGTGTATTGTTTAATATTATATTCCTTGTTAGAGAATTTGAATATATTCATTTACTTGTGTCCCCTATGAATAAGTATTATTATATTGAAATTTACCTTTTTCATTTTTTGTTTTATGGACATATAAATATATCATTCTTGATTCTATGAATATTTGACTAAGTCATGTCAATTTGAGTGTACAAAATTTAAACATGTCCCTTAGTTACAGTCTCTTTGGACCATTGCCTTTTAACTTAATTTTTTAGCTATCTTATGTGTTTGCTTATTTGATTTTTGATCTTGTACTATTACTATCTAGATGTTTCCATGATATTTATCATACATCTTACTCCTACATGTGATCACATTGGTTCTATTTGCTTTAATGATACATTTGCCTAGACACGTTCCCTTCTATATGCTATATGGTTACATTTATAGACTATATAGTTGTCTTATAATTTTGAGGCAAGGTAAAATTCTATTTTTTTCTTTCCCTCACTTCAAAGGATGGGTATATTAGTGTAGGAATGGTAGAGGCATGTTTTCCACACTTGGCATAGTTTCCAGATTTAGTGGGGGCATGCTTTGGAAGCATGTTCTCCACACCTATTCAATATTCAGAATCTCCAATTTAGAGTGGGGGTATGTTTCAAAAAAATGTCCTCTATATTTTTGCTTATAAATTTTTTCATATTTATCCATACATAGTGGGGGCATGCTTTGGAAACATGTTCTCTATACACAATTATCTGAATTGGCTAAAGCACATAGTTATATGATTTAGATTCATAGTTGTGTTAGAATTCTATACATTGGACCAGGGAGAAGGGGGACAAGGATGAGACTGGGATATGATAATAGACAGAGGATTCAAATCCTCATATAATCAAGGGAAAGTTTTTTTGGAAGGATAACCCAATAATATTGATAAAAAGAGTATCTTGAAAAGTAAAGGAGCAATAAAACCCAATGAAGGTAAGCTTTCCTAGATTTATAAACTCAAGGGTTTATCACATGATGAAAATGAAAACACCCCACATAAGAATTACAAACCATTAAAGATGGTAAATATTTCCATATTAAAGTTTTACATCCCTCATCAACTGAGATTCATACAAAATGGACTATGTTCTTATTGGAAATTTTATAGGGGTCAGAACTAAAATTGATATGTTCAGATCATGGGCTATGGAAAAATGGAAACCTAAAGGCCATATGGAAATATTGGTAATAGTGAATGTTTTTTTTATGATCAAACTAAATAAATCTAATGATTGTGCCTAAATATTAGTTGGAAGCCCATGGTTCTTTGGAATTTTAGGGATTTTCCTAAATAAATGGCATCCAAGTTTCAATCTAGAATCAAAGAACAATAATGTAATTCCCATCTAGGTTTGGCTTCTTGGTCTTTTGGTTGAGCTATGGGATGGGGATCTCTTTATCAGCATAGACAAGACTTTTAGGTATTTGATTAAATTGGATTTAGATATAAAATCCATATCTATATTTGTTAATGTATGATTTTATGTAAATACTTATGTGAATCAAAATCTTCCCTTTTTGTTTTCCCTTTTGGCATCTGAAGCCAAAAATTGAGTATGAGAAATTAGTTTTGATTTGTGACAACTATCACAAATTGGGACACCTAATTAAAGTTCATCTTATAAGAAACAAGGCTAAAATACCTCAGTATAAGCCATTTTGTCATATAAAATGAGGTGTGACATTTAAGGATGTTGAAACAAATAAAGTTTTAGAGGAAAATACAAACTAAGGGATAAGTAAAGTTTCATAAATTGAGACTCAAAAATATGAGGCTATGTATTTATAAGAATAAATGATATTAGAAAAGGTAGAATGTGAAGAAAGAAAATATATTGAAGAAGAGAACAAGAAGCCTTCTGAGGCCTAGATTTATTTAATAAAAGAAGCAAGTCAAACTCGTAGTTTATATTTTGATCAAGTAAAAGACTCATAGATAAAAACAATTTTCCCTAGGGTTTGAATTGATTTTAGGTAAATATATGAATTAGATTCAATATTATTTAAGATAGAAGAGAGGTTGAATGAGATCCTATCTAAAGAGCACCTAAAAATTATGAATAATTTTGATATTCTAGCATAGTTGGAATAGGATCAGGCATTACTTCAGCCTATGAAAATTTAAAATTTCAAAGTCAAAAGTTTGAAGTCAGTGAAGGTAAAATTAAATGCTAAAAATATAAATTTCCCTATATCTTCCTCCCTTAAAAGATTGTCAATAGTCTTTGGTTGAGTCCCAAAAAAACATCTCAACCCTTTTGCATAACATCAAAGCCAAATTCACTTCCTCTATAATATCTAGAATAGGTACCAAAGGTCCAACTATCCATTCATGGTAGGTCTTCCAAAAAGGAAGTGATTAAAAATAATATTGATGTTGAAATTATTGATGAAATTCAAACTATGCTTCTTTTTAAGGGAGGTAAACCTTCTCATTTCAATTAATTATGTTAATCTTTTCATGGAATATTATAATAATGCATAATTATTCTAAATAAAAAGTTTTTATATATTTTAGGAGAAGTCATAATCCTCATATCTTGGCCATTTAGGAATCTAAAATTGATGCAGTTTTTTTTATCTATATAAAAAGGCCTATTGGAAGGATGCTGGTAGTTTTTTTTCTAGTTTGGCTTGAGCCTCTGGTGGTCTGATCACATTTTAGGATAGTAGAAAACTAATTGGGAAGTCTTTACACAAATCACCTAATCATCTATATATTATTTTTATAGATTTTTTGAATGATAGTCAATGGATTTTGTCCAATATTAATGCTCATAACTCTATAGTTACTCACAGAAATGTTTGGGATGATTTAAGATATTTTAGGAATACTTACAAGGATTTTTCTTGGGTCATGGTTAGATATTTTAATTATTTCCTTTATTTAGGTGACAAAAAAGGATGTTACTAGGTTCTCTTAGTTAGTATGAAATATTCCTTTTCTCTCATTACTAATATTGGTCTTCTAGATATGGAATTAAAAGGTTCTAAGTTTACTTAGAGTAATAAGAGATTGTGTGAATAATTAATCCAATGTAGGCTTGATATAGTTTTCATATCTATGGATCAGTTGGATAAGAAGGGTTTTCTTATAACATCTTTTCCTCACATAGGATCTAATCATAATCTCCTGGAGCTAAAAATAATATAAAAAACTACTAAAGAGGATAGACACCTTTTATAATGGAACATATGTGGTTTAGTGATCATGATATTCATGATAAAATTATGGAATGGTGGCCCTTGGTGGTGAATGGCTCATCCATGTTCCATTTAGCTACAAAAATGAAATATGTCAAGGTTAACATTAGATAATGGAATAAATAAGTCTTTGGAAATGTCATCATTCAGAAAAAAGCTTTAAAAATGAAATTTTATCACTTAAATCTCAAATTAAAATTAGGGTTTATGATTTAGCCTCCCAAAATAAAGTAAAATATCTCTATTGTGATTATCACACAGTGGATAATAGAGAAGAGAGTCTTTGGAGATAAAAATCTAGGAATATTTAGCTCAAGGAGGGGGATATAAATACTCATTTTTTTCACATGTCAACCTTGAAGCATAGATCTCACAATTCAATTAGGTAAATTAATGAAAGGGAAGGTCAAATCATTTTTGACAAGGATTTCCTTAATCAAGAAAGTGTATTTTTTTAAAAAAGGTCTTTAAATATGATTTTAAAAGGAATATCTGATATGAGCAAAAATTTATACATGTCATTTTACAATTAGTGTCTCAGGAAGATAATCTCTCTCTCTTATTGCTTCTACTTCTAATGAAGATCTTAAGGTTATAATTTTTAGAATTTAGATAAAGCTCCAGGTCTTGATGGTTATCCTATAGATTTTTTTTAGAAATTTTGGGATATTATTAGAGATGATGTGGTGTATGTAGTTATAAAATTTATAAAATATTATCATATGCTAAAATAATTCAACCATAATTTTATAGTTTTAATCCCTAAGAAGGAAGGGGTTATTAACTTTGAGGATTTTTATCTTATTAGTCTTTGTAACTCCATTAACCACTAAGATTTTATCTTTAAGATTATAGCCTATTATGGAATCTATTATTTATTCTCAGCAAGGGGGTTTTATTCTTGGAAGAAAAATACAAGATGGGATTATTGTGGTTCATGAATCCATTCAATCCATGGATAAAAGTGAAAGGACTGGAATGGTGGCAATACTTGACATAGATAAAGCTTATGAGATAGTAGACTAGAATTTCTTAGACATAATCACAAGATAGTTTGGCTTCCAATATAAATTTAGAAAAATTATAAGATATTTCATATCTACTTGCATGTTTTTAGTCTTAGTGAATGGGGTGGCTCAAGGATTCTTCAAAAGTGGTAAAGGAGATAGACAAGGAGATTCTCTCTTGCCTTTCCTTTTCATCATTATGGATGAATCAGTGAGCAAATTTATATCAAATGTGGTGAGGATTGGGGAGTTCAAAGGTTTTAAGACTGAGAGGAATGTGGATCCGGTGTCTCTTATAGATGATAATATTCTCTTGGAAAAGGATTCTATTAGGGAAGTTAAAATTCCAATGCTAAATCTGCTTATGCATGAACTAGCTTCTAATCAAAGTGAATTTTAAAAAAAAAAAATTATATTCTTCTTCAACATGCCAATGGGAAGACAAGATATAATAACAGATATTTTGAGCTACAAAATTAAGTAGACACCTTCTTCTTATTTGGGCATGACTGTTTTTAGCAGCAATCTTCCTCTTATAGCTTGGAATCTACTTGTGGAAAGATTTCAAATGGAGTTGGTTGGTTGGAAAGGGAATCTTCTCTCTCAGGTAGACAAACTCTTGATTATTAAAAGTGTTTTTCAAAGCCTTCTAGTTTATATTTTGTCTCTTTTTAAATTGCCTAAAAGTATTGAAGTTAAAATATAAAAAAAATCAAAGATTTTTTTTATAGATAAGGGTTGAAGATAAAATAGAATGCATTTGGTGCCATGGTAAAATATTTGCATGGATAAAAAGAAGGGAGGTTTGGGTGTTATAAGACTAAATTGGTGAATAAAGCTCTTATATATTAATTTGTTTAGAGAATATTCAAGAATAACAATAACTGGGCCAAGATTTTAAGCTTCAAATATCTAGATGACAGAGAGCCCATTTGTCTTATGGAGATGAATAATTTTTTCATGGCTCTCATTTATGGATAATGTATATTGATTCTAAATGGTAGGTGTGAAATGGGATTTATGTAAAATTATATGAGGATTCATGGATCTTAGATTAGTGTTTGAATAGATTAGAACCATAGTAGCACATTAGAGATCTCATCCAAAGAAAATATGAGAATCACGTTCTAGATTATTAGTAGACTATTGAAGGAAGTAGAAGATGGAAAAAATTGAGCATTGAAAATTTATATTAGGATGAAACTATGATCCTATCTAATCTAAATAATTTGTTAAGAGTGCATCATTTACTGAGCACTATTAAGGAGAATGAGTTGATATGGAAAGAGTCCATTTATGGACATTACCAAGTGAAATATGGTTAAAAATTGATTGGAGATCTTCTGAGAAATAAATTAAATTGGGATAGATTGTGTGATAAGTTCCACTGACCCAAAGTGAATTTCTTTCTATGGATTATGGTTTAAAAAAAAGTGTTGACTATGGATAATATGAGGAAAATAGGTTTCACATTGGTAAATAGGTATCCTTTATGTGAAAAAGACAATAAATTAGTTTCCCATCTTTTGATTGACTGTCCTTTCTATTTTTAAGTCTAGAGCTTCTTTCTAAACAAATTTCAAGTTATTTGGGTTTTTTTTGGTTCTCTATTAGAGGTTTGGTAATCCTAGGTTTTTCCTTTTCATAATGAGATCTTGAATAAAATATGGAAGCTTACTCTTCCTTATGTGTTTTGGGAATATGATCTTAAATAAATTCCATAATTTTTAGAAATAGAAAATGTTCAAGTGTGGTATTAGTCAATAAGATTTTACTTTCCATTCTAGAAAATTTTAAAGTGATAGCATTAGGAAAAGGAAAAAAAAATTGCATATAAATGAAAAACAAGTAGCTTTGAATTGGAAAATATATTATTTATATATTGGGAGTATGGATTCAAAATATGAAATTAGGAAGAGGACTAAATGGAAATTTATTCCTATAGGGTGGCTAAAATTGAATTTTTATGGGACTTTCAAGGGAAACCCAGGGCCCTCGGGAGGATGAGGTATTCTAAGAGATCACCAAGTAACATTTGTTGCTAATTTTATTGGAGATATGGAGGTAAAATATAATCATTAGGAAGAATATCTTGTTTCCCTATGGGGGTTAAAATTTGTCAAAATACTGGGTTTTCAATGTCTTATCATTTAGGGAGATTCCTTCAATATAATAGATTGCATGAATAAGAAAAACATTATGAGTTGGAACATCAAATAAATTATGGATTAATCTATATATATTATAGAGTATCATCAAGAGGTGATCATTCAACATGTTTAATTAGAAGGTAATAATGTTGTTTATTAGTTTGCTAATAGTGGAGTGATTTATATAGGTTTTAATTTTTGTATTATGATATAGGAGTTACCTCAGGATATCTATCATAAGATAGATGAGGAAGCTCACAATATTAGTTTATAAGTGATTATTTTCTTTTATTCAAGTGTTGAGGTCTTCACTATTAGTAGGGGTAATGTTATTTGTAACATTATTATTAAGATTTAAATTTTTATGTACCTCATGAATCATTATTTATTTAATTCTTAACCCATTTGGAATGGGCCTAGTGAGAAAGTTTTTGATTCTATAGGTTGGAGACAACAAAGTTTAAAGTCTTATCAAGGCTTAAAGAATTATAATATGGGATTTAAGTGGAATAGAATGAAGAAATTAAGTGGGAAACTCATTTATCATTTGGTGAATTTAAAAAACCCTTGTTTCATGTTGAACAACCAAAACAACAATAATCCTATTATCATGGGGCTTCCCAATAGAATTGAGCCCAAGATACCTGATGAAGTGAAGAATAATGAGGAAGTTTGGTAGATTTTACAAATTGGAAGAATGGTTAGTTTCATGTAACAAATAGAAGGCCATTAAAAGCATGTTTTTCTCTATTTTCTAATTCTTTGGACAATAGAATGGTCAATATTAATGTGGTGTTGTTAGACATTTTTGAATACTTGATTTCTCATGTTAATAGGTTATAAACGGAGATGACTAAGGTGTACAATACTAGTAGAGATTAAAAAAAAGAGAGAAGTAACTTTTTTTTGGAAAGAGAAAAGATGAAGGGGTTACATAATGTGTTTGATAAATAATCTCTATTGAGACCCTATGGAAATGTGGCCATTCATATTATGCAATACATTATGTTGGAGGATAGGTACAATATGTTGCATTGGTCTTTGTTTTTTTTTTTTTTTTTTTTTTTTTTTTGTTTTTAAAAATTGTTTTAGACATACCATTGCATTGAGCTTTCCTTTTTATATCCTTTAACCTTTAGAAACTTTGATTGATAAGGTCAAAAAGGGTAAATAATTTGTTCCTTGACATCAAGGAGTCATTTTTATCATTCACAAGTATTTTAAAGGAATGAATCAAATATCCCCTAACATGCCCAAACCTGAAAAAGGAAAGGATGCTATAAAAAAATTAATAAAGTTTGTATTAAATATATGGATATCAATTCTCCTCCCAAATACAAAGCTCAGGATAGTAGAAAGAACACTCCCAAAACTCAAGGGGTTAACATAAAAAACCATTTGAGAAGTGATACCAAGGTTTATTTGGGGGCTAGGTAGAAGGAAACCAATATAGATAAATCATGATCTTTGATTGGGCATCTTATTTCATTAGATGGTGCTTTAGGAGTCAAGAAGGGGCCTAATCTACTTAATGTCTCTAAAAAAGATAAAATCAATGACTCTATTGATAAGGATGATAAGGGTAAAAGGAAATTGGTTGATGTTCCTAAGTAGGCAAGGGTGGAAGATCTAGAAACTCAAACACATAATACAAATGATATTTTCACTTTTGTTGTTGACTCTTTAAAGGGTAAGAAAAAATGTTTAAAATTGAAGAAGAGTTGGATTCAAAAAAATCTATTATGAGATGGTTCATGAGGGAGATTTCAGATCTCAAAGGGAAAGTTGAAATCTTTCAAAAAGACAATGAATTTTTGAGTCAGAAAGACATGGACAAAAACTTTAGTACTCAAATCTAGAGACTCAAGGATACGATTGGGGTTTTGGAATGTGAGAATGAAAATATAAAGAACAACATTAGCTATTATGTCAATTGTAGCAAATCAACTATACATGAAGGCATTCAGAATCTAGAGAATTTAAGGTCTCATAAGGAAGGTTTGTTAGATTTGAATAACACTTATAAGAGTAAGCATCTCCAATGTAATGAGTGTTTCAAATACATTGATAAGAAAAAGATGCTTTTGAAGGCAAACTCTAATTTGAAATGTATGAATTTTTTTTGGGAAGATGTGTGCGGGAATGCAAATAGTTAAGGGTTTGTAGTTTGTTTTTGGTTGTATCTTGATTTTTAAAGCTATTTTTGTTGTATTTAGGCTATACTTGAGCTGATTGTAGTTGTTTTTTAGCTTAGATTTTTATTTCTAAAGTTTTTGGCTTGGTGAGTCCTTTAGACTTCTTTTATTTTATAACTTCTTGTATGTATTTGGGTCCCTAGTAAAAAAAAACCCACCTTTGACCTTGATAAAAAACATGTACCTAATATCAAAAAATCCAAATTAGTTCCAAATTCTAAACTCTTTTAAGGACTTAATGTATCACATACTTTTTCACATAAAACCCTGTGGAATTTTTATGGACTTTTATTGATCCAATCTACTACAGTAGTTAGTTCAATTTTTTATATGATTGAGGTGATAAAATCACTCAACGTTTCCAAGTTTTTAGGTTGGATTTGATCATCTAACCTTACCAGGTTATAAGTATCATTGGGTCGCATGGTTGAGCTAATCTAAACTACCTAGTGGAAATTCACTTTTTCTCCAAAGTTGGGGGCATATGCCTTCCAATCTCTCTCTCTCTCTCTCTCTCTCTCTCTCTCT